>OZ005658.1:213521556-214121556 GCA_963930645.1 Salticus scenicus | reverse complement strand
CTATTTCTATTTAAAGATCCAAATTCATTTGTAACAGAAAAATATTAGTCCATATTAACTATTTAATCATTAAAATATTATCTTCTAACGGCTTACTATAGGAATAGCTGATCATTAGAAGTGATTAATGATAAATTATAAGCTATCACTGATTTCACTTTCAGTAGCCCGGGGTATGAAAATTAAAGTTGCGGCAATTGTCTTAAGATGAAATGGAATTTGAAATACAATGCACGTACAAACCCATTAACACCTTTTATATATGATCCCCCCCCCCCTCCTGAATATTGTCTTAAAATGAATATTCTATTTAGAAAGTTCAGATGCATCTATAAGAGAAAAACATGAATACTTATTAATCAAAGCATCAACTTATCATTAATCATACACAAGTAGCTATTTGGGAAAGCCGGATCGTTTTTATTTGCACGTACAGAAAGGTGTATTAATTTATATATTTTATGATTTAACTCACTTTCTAAAATACAACTTTTATTTACAAAACGGCTATTTTAATGTAAAATTCAAAATTCATTTGTGGTAGAAAAGTATTTAACAATATTAATCATGTAATCATCAAAATTTTCACTTTCTTTCAGCTATACTAGAAACAGCTGATGATCAGAAGTGATTAATGAAAAATTATGAGCTATCATCAGTTTCACTTTCAATAGCCCGGGGTACGAAAAATAAAGTTGCGGCAACACCTTTCGGATGAAATACACAGCACGTACAGAGCCATTAATGCCTCTTAATGATATCTCCCCTTCTACTTTCCACGCTTCACCTGTTGAGCATGCCCGTGTCCATCAGTTCGAAAGGGAAAAGTGATTTTATCTGGCTTCCGATTAAATCAACTTCCTCTTTAAATGCTTATCGTAAATTTGTGTAGGAGAGAATGACCGAATTATGAACCTATTAATGTAGAGTACATTAGGAAGTTCATGCTATTTAAAAAAAAAATGTTTATTACTTTTAGTGTATCCTAGCGTAATAAAAAAAAGGAGGGGGGGGGGAGAGAATCTCCTTATATTATTAAAATCTGTGCGCATCTGTCTTTCTGTCTGTCTGTCTGTGAGAAATGCCTTGTGCGCGCTAAAGCTCCGGCGCCAATGGTCGCAGCGCCTCGAAACCGATGTCCACAGACGCAGAATTTCTTCATCTCGACATCGCGATAATTCGCTAAGCGATGCGACTCTAATTAGCGGAGATATTAATTAAAACGTTGAGCTATGTCGATCGAAAAATGACTGATAATTCACGGCTATTTGCTTAAAAAGAGACATTCTTACAGAAAAAGTAGGAAATAAATTAGAAATATCAGTCGTACCGTTACAAATAAGGTATCAAATGAAAGGGCCGATTTTTCTGAATCCGATGGTTTAAATAGCTTATCGATAGAACTATTAGATTTTTTAATATTAACTAAAGTATGAAAAAAAGGTGGCAACAAATCACAAGAGTTTTAATTTCGCAGATGACTGTTTCGGCGTATTTCGGTTACCATGGCGCGGGGCGAAAGAATTTAGGTATTAAAACCAGATAAAACACTGAAAATATCTTGCATTTATTGTATTCTTTTTTAAAAATTGTTATTATAAATATGTAGAAACAAATGCAAAAGGAAGGAAAAAGAAAATTAAAATAATTTGGATTTTTAAGATTGAAATTTGGTTCCCATATTCAATTGGAAATTTTAGCAAGTTTCACCAAGAATAGCTATTTCTTTTCCTACAAATACAGGAAAGTATTTCATAAATTATGAGTGATGCATGATTTTACTTTGCATACGCGTACGCATGCACGTACCGTTTGTGCATATGTAAATGATTGAAACTGGCGTCTCTTACAGATTTTCTGGTTAGTAGTTTCACACATGGGAAAGTCTTTCAAAATTTATGTGTGATGCATAATTTTACTTTTCATGTGTGTACGTGTATGCAGGTCATGATTACCAAAACGGCTTGGGAAGCACAAGCTTCCCATAAAAAATGTAAGGGAATCTCCCAATATAACTAAAAACTGGGTCTCAAAATTTCATACGGAGACCTAGGGGCCCTTAGGACCTAGGACCTTGAGGCTTCCACTCCTAAGTCCGTTAATACTTGAGCATGCATTGTCATTTAAATTTTACATGTATGCAAACTTAAAAAGTGGCTTAAACTCCGAAGGGAAATTTTGAACTTGAGTTGGGGGGGGGGGGGTGTCTAGAGCCCCGAGGCTTCTACTGCTAAGTCCATACTGAAGCATGTACAGAGACATGGCATAAGTAAATAGACATCCTGAATTTTATGAACATTAATGAATTTCGAGGTAATAACTAATATAATTTTAGTTTTTTTGGAGGTTTGTATAAAGTAACATACTGTAAAGCTCTTAAAATATGCCTCGAAAACCTGGTTCAAAAGAATTTAGTGATTTTCAACGAGGGAGAATAATTGGACAATCTGAAACTGGTAGATGTCAGAGGTAAATTACCTTAAAGCTGCAGATTCCTCTCTCAACTGTCATTTGGGTGATTGTGCAATTCAAAACTGAACAAAAAAAAAAAAAAAAAAAAAAAAAAAACTGTTAAAACTAAAACTCGTTCAGGTCGACTTGGACCAACAGCACGTCAACTGAGGGCTGCCAAAAGGATCATCGAAAAGAATCCTCGTTGTAAAGCTGCAGATGGGGGAGCACAGCTTAATGTGATTCTCCGTACAGCTATCAGATAATTTAGGATATCATGGGAGAGCTGTTAGACGCAAACCTCTTCTCACTGCAGCCAATATAAAGAAAAGAATGGTCAACTGCAATGTCCAAACATGATTTGACATTTTGGCAGTATGTCATCTTCGCAGATGAATCCACTTTTGCTTAGTTTTCATGTAGCGGACGCACATGAATCTGGAGGCAACCCACACAAGAATTTAGCCTAAATCGATTACAACCAACCGTAAAGCATGGCGGATTTTCCATTCTCGTGTGGGGTGCGATTTGGAGCAGTGGAAAGTGAGAGCTAGTGGAATGTGTGGGTAATGTTAATAGTGAAAAATACATTGCCATATTGGAAAAGGGGCTTTTGCCAATATTCTCAGGTGGGATACTGAATAAATCATTGACGCTTTTCATGGAACATGGCACTCCTTGCCATACGGCTAAAAGGAAAGGAGAAAAAGACCAAAGAATGGGAAGCGAAACAGGGCATTCGAAAGCTTCCATGCAGTGATGCCAGATGGTCGAAAATTATTTCCTCAAGCAAGTCTTCAAATTTCCCCAAATCAGGGATTTTTTTTTCGAAAAAATCCCCAACTTGATTTCTACTAAAAAGGGAAAATAAATTAAATATATATATATATAGTATATATATATATATACCGGGTGATTCAAAATAGATGTTACAGCGATTATCTCGTAAACTAAGAACGATAGAAACAAACTTCCAATTACAAAATTGGTGCAAATTAAGAGTAGATTTCAGATATGGCATTCATTTGTACAAGGGGCTGTATACATATAAAATACGAAATTTAATTTTTATACCGCCCCTCCTATCATATGACTTATATTTAGAAAAATATTCTCCTCGCTCTAACAATCAAAAAAAAAAAAAAATCATCTCTCTAAGTCAAATTCTCGCTGAGTTATTGCAATTTGAAAATTCTAGCATTTTTCGCCAAGTCTTAAGGGGTTGTATCAAAAGTGAGAAATTGTAATTACTATTGCTTTTGTAATATGACACACGTTGATCAGCGTTTCGGGGGGTAAAAAAAAGAAATCATTCAGGGAAAGACGGTTATTTTAACCTGTAATGTCTCTCTTTCTCCTAGTGAATACACAAGAGAATACTCACTGATAATTTAACAAATAAAATTTATGAATAATTTATGTACTAAAAGGGAATTTTCAAATTCATTTTTTTTTTCTTTTTCTATATATATTCTCTTACTCATATACAAGGTGTAGAGAAAGAAATTTTTTTGAGTCAAATTTCCGAAAATTAGTTTTTGTTATATTAGCATGTTTTCAGGTCATCTGAATTCAAAAATCATGTGTTTAGCGGTTGGTCTCTCTCTCTCTCCTTGTGTAAGTGTGTCTGTGTAATATTAGAATATCTCAAGAACAAATAGTAGCAGAAAATCTAAATTCGATATTCTAAATCCGTATCATATTACGGTGCTACACTAAAGTATACGTTACGATCAGACAATTGTTTGTTTACAGGGTCATCCAAAAGAATTCAAATACATTACGTCTGTGAGCGAAATTTCTCATATGTACAGTGTGACATGTATAGACTGCCCTAAACAAAATGAAAAGAAAAAAATTTTTATACGCATAAAAGCATGTTTTATGTAGATTGTGGTATAGCAACCATTCATCATTCATTTACAGGGTTACCCAGAGTATTTCGATATATTGGAGCTATACTTGGGAATTGCAGGAAGTGTATTTCATTTTGTGTTACCCATTTTACATATAACACTAAATTTACGTATACAAAGTCATGTGTATATAGTTTATAGACAATATACAGGGCTACCTAAAATTAAGGTAATTTATTATTATTATTATTATTATTATTATTAAATGTAATTGGTGTAAGCGTTTGCTGCTTTTTTTTTTTTTTTTTTTTTTTTGCGAAGAACACTGCTGACACAGAACGAAAAATTAATTTCTCATACCCATACTGCAAACAAAGTAGCTTTTGGAGAGCGATTTGTTTTCTGTATAATATCACATTTTAAGGCCTCCTGAATACGAAAGGTAAATTTTTATTCGTTGATCTGTATATATATGAATTATCAGCCTAATTTAACAACAAATAATCTGGTGTGCCACTCACATGACTTTCTCTTACCCTGAAATTTAATACCTTAAATACAGGTTGGAAATTAAGAGGTAACATAAAGAGTACTGTTATGTAAACCTATGTTTAAATAATTCAAATTAGGCTTCGGAAGAGTTTTATATGATAGTTAGTTCTGTGTGAGGGGGGAAACTCCTGAAATTATTCGACGCAGGCAATAATCAAACTTTAAAAAACTTGACTTTGGTAATAAGGAAGCCTCAAAACGTGTAAATACACAAAACACAAGCGTTGCATATTTAGCTTAAAAACATACATTATTTATCATATGTCTATGAGGAATTCATTTCCATTCCTGAGCAGCTTTCCTGGACATGGTAAAATATTATATTAAAGCACTTTCACTTGCAATAAAAAAGAATATTATAGCTTAAATATTTGCAACCCTGTATATCTTTTGAAGAATATGTACAAACCACAAAGTGCACCTAAATATAAACCTATAGTAATAATATACGGAACAACATAAAATGCACTTCCATCAATTTTCAGCTATTGTCGCATTATAATCTAATTATTTTGTGTAGCCCTGTAAATGAACTGAGAATAATTTCCCTGCCATATTCTACATGAGGCATGTTTTTATGCATATAAAAAATATATATTCATTTTATTTGGTTTAGTGCAGTCTATAGGTGTTAAACTCTACTTACCTGCAATTTTCCCCATAGACGTAATGTATTTGAATATTCTTGAGTGTCCCTGAACACGAACCATTTGCTTCATCTCAATGAAAAGCTTAGTGTAGCATCCCTATATGATACATATTTAAAATACCAAGTTTGGAATATCTGCTGCTATTTGTTCTTGAGATATGCTGATAACAGACAGACACACACAGAGACCAACCGCTAAAAACACGATTTTCATATTCAGGGGACCTCAAAATGTGTAAATATAACAAAAACACACTTTCGAAAATTTGGCCCAAAAACAATACTTTCTCTACCTTATGGGTATGAGAAAGTAATAACTACAGGAAATGCGAATTTGATACTTTGGATTCCATATCTGGTTGCCACTTGAAAAGTTGATCAAGGTTTGCAAGTTTTAAGGAAATTGATAACAGACTTGATTTATGTTTTGATAAGTATAGGCACTATAATTAAACAGGGGTTGAAAAGGGCGGTAACCCCCTTGACATAGAATTATACATCTATAACATATTATATTCTATACAAAACATTATTTTAGAATATTAACAATAAATATGAATTTCCTTATGATTTTTACAGTATAAAGTTATTTAAATGTAACTTATAAGAATATCTGTCCCAAAACGCATTTTTTGTGCGTTCCTGTACGTAAACCAATTGTAGAGAATTAATTAATGCCATTTTAAATAGGGAATATCATATAGTAAACCTGAATAACATATGTCATTTCTCAAAATATTTATATACGCTGGGGACGGGCAGACGGACAGATAGACAGTCAGACAAAAAAAAATGCAAATTGAAATCTTATTCACAGTTAAAAATTGTTAGAAAATGTTTAATGTAAACGAAAATGCAATTCCAGCAAATGTTCAATAATAACCCTTAACATAACTGAATATTTTTGTGTGCCCTGTAAATCTAATGCTAATCGTACTGTACAGTATTGAAAGCACCCTTTTGTGCATATGAATAACATATTTCAACTTCATTAAGATTTATACAAAGTAATTAAATTTTGGTTTATAGAAATATCTTTACATAGAACGGAATTCTTTGGAATACTTTCGGGTGTCCCTGTATACAAACCAGTGATGGTGTTTACTCCATTTTCTATAGAAAATATCCGATAGAAAACTATAATAACGTATTTCAATTTTATTAATATATGCATAAATTAAAGGTATTAAAATATGGTTTATAAAAATACCTTTCATAGAACACAATGCCTTGGAATACTTTCGGGTGTCCCTGTGCACAAGCTAGCAGAGGTATTCACTCCATTTTCTATAAGGAACATCCGATCGTGAACTCATATAACATATATCAGTTTCAGGGAATTCTATGAATATTCACGGGAGTTAGAGCGCGGACACACAGAAAGACGGATGGACAGACAGACAAATCGAAGTCATTAACACGTTCCAATCTTGCTGGAATTGTTGAAGAGCCGAAGTCATTAAATTTTTCAACCATGATGGAAAGTGGTAAAAATAAAGCACGAAAATTTTACACGGTTTTGCTAGTCTTTTAATTTTTTCCCTCTCTTAACGTGTTTTAATTTGCAGGTGACCCCCCTAAGAAATTTAAGTATTAAATTTTTTAACAATACGAAATAATGTAAATTTGCATTAAGTTCTTAAAACTGTTGACTTCACGCGTTTGAACGATTTTAGATGCTGTTTTAAAATAAAGGATCTTTTTTAATTTTTTCTCATCTCATAGATAACCCCCTAAAGTGAGCTCGTTGGCGTTGAAAAATAGATGCCAAAATTGAAAAGAAAGTGGTGTAAGTCATCATTTTCAAATTGCAATAACTCAGCGAGATTTTGACTTAGAGAGATGATTTTTTTTTTATTTTGATTGTTACAGCGAGGAGAATATTTTTCTAAATATAAGTCACATGATAGGAGGTGCTGTATAAAAATTAAATTTCGTATTTAATATGTATATAGCCCCTTGTACAAAATAAATTCCATATCTGAAATCTACTTTTAATTTGCTCTAATTTTGTAATTGGAAGTTTGTTTCTATCTTTCTTAGTTTACTAGATAATCGCTGTAACATCTATTTTGAATCACCCGGTATATATATATATATATATATCAAGCAGATTTAAGTGGATTTAAGCTCAGATTTTTCCCCAAATGAAGGCAATTTTTGAAAAAAATCCTCAAATAACAATAAAGCTATTGAAAATCCCTGGTTGTAGGGATAAATCATTACGTTGCCAACATTGACAGAAAGTTGAAGAACTCCCCAGATTTGTCCCCAAGAAGTCCCCAAAATTGTCCCCAGGAGCCTCGAACATCCCCAAAATGGGGACAAAATTCCCAATCTGGCATCACTGCTTCCATGGCCCAGTCAGTCACCGGATATGAACCCCATAGAACACGTATGGGCTCTGCTCGATCGTGTAGTTAAACGATGTCCATGACAACCTTAATTCTCGTAAAGAACTTTTGCAATGTTTACGTGAGGAGTGGATTAAAATTCCTCAGACTAAGATAGCAGAAATCATTGACTCAATGCCAACCAGAGTAAAGGCTTTGAAAAAGCAAGCGGTGGTTCAACTAAGTTCTAACGTACATATTTTGTTTTTGTATCAAGTAGATACTATGAAATAAATAACATTGTTTAAGAGTTATGGTTCTATTTACTTATGAGATGTCTCTGCATTGTCATTTATATTATACATGTACGTAAAATTCAAACTCAATTGGATGATAAGAAGTGGGTTAAAATTTGAAATGAAATTTTAAATTTGAGTTGAGGGATCCAAGGCCCTGGGGATACTACTCCTAAGTCCGTTT
This sequence comes from Salticus scenicus, assembly GCA_963930645.1. Classification (NCBI taxonomy): domain Eukaryota; kingdom Metazoa; phylum Arthropoda; class Arachnida; order Araneae; family Salticidae; genus Salticus; species Salticus scenicus. The sequence continues at coordinate 214,113,235 of OZ005658.1, read as the reverse complement.
CTGAGCATGTTTTGTAATATAAGTTATACATGTATATGCAAAATTTGGACTTAATCGGATGATAGGAAGTGGGTTGAAATTCGAAATGAAATTTTGAACTTGAGTTGGGGGACCCAGGCTTCTACTGTGAAATCCGTTACTACTTGAACACGTATTGTCATCGAAGTTATACATGCAAAATTTGAAGACAATCGGAAGGTAGGAAGTGTTTGAAAATTCGAAATGAAATTTTGAACTTGAGTTGGGGGACCCAGGCTTCTACTGTGAAATCCGTTACTACTTGAACACGTATTGTCATCGAAGTTATACATGCAAAATTTGAAGACAATCGGATGATAGGAAGTGTTTGAAAATTCAGTTCTTAAATTTAGATTAATAAATAAATAAACAGACAATAGATCGAGATAAATAAAATTGTATAGTTAAAAAAAAAAAAAAAATGTCAGTAAATAAATTAAATTTTTTTACCATATAAAATAATTAATTTTACATAAATCAACAGAGCCTGTTAAAGCATGTTACATTTAAATCCGCAAAAAGAAATTCTTTGTATTCTTCTCATATAATTAACGTCCAAACTTAAATTTAAGAACAAGAGAAAGCTTAATTTTGGCACTTTGTAGGTATTTTCAATAAGGGGTTTAAGAGGGTTTTGGGTATAAGAGAAAAGCTCAATTTTAGTAAATAAATAAACACCTTTTTCTTTATCAAATATTTTATTTTACACTCTCAGAAATAATATACTCAAATTTGACGATTCAGACGTCCCCGGGCTTAATTTCGTTGTTTTTGACAACCATTTCGTCAAGCGATCACGTGATTTTTGAAGAAACGTGAACTCTCAAATATTTGACGAAACTGCTTACTCACAATAGCATGCGCTAGCTTTCATTACCGCCATATTGTTTTTTTTCCTGTGTTGTTTCGACTTTACGTTACAATGACTTTTATTTGCCGGCCTGGTGGTTCTATCGGTAGGGCGCTGCCCTCTGAATTCTCACGTCTCGGGTTCGAATCGTGGTGCGGGCATGGATGTTTGTGATGTCCTATGTCTACATAATATTGCGTGTGTTTGTTTCTGTGAATTTCTGTAAAAATATTGATCAATTAAGACAAAAAAACATTGTAACTATAGGTCTCAAAGCTGTCAAATGATAGTTATTTGTTTGCTCTGTTTTATTTATATTTTCATTAAATATAATTAGGATTTAACGCCTAAAGCAACGAACTTGCAAGTAATTTTATAACTCTATAATTTGTATTTTATTCTGTATCACGAAACTATGATGAAAAAATGTATCTTTACTTTTGACGAAATTCGTATGTTCAAACAAGTGACGAAAGTAATTTTCTCAATTTGACGAAATATTCGCTCGGAGTTTTTTCCTGGAAACGGTTTCGTCAAAATTAAAGAAAATTTCGTGAAATTTGAGTATCCATTTCTGAGAGTGTACATAAACCGATTGGGAATCTGTGAAATAAAATTTTAAATTCGCCAAGATTCTTCTCCAAACTTACACAGTTTAATAACATGGGGATGTTTAATTTTGCCGCTTTCGAGAAATTTTCAGTTCAGTTCTCAGCAATTTCTTCAAACAAGTCTTAACTCAAATGTTGACCAATATTTCAATGTTTTTGGTTTCTTTTAACATTTATCGTAGTACACATTAAATTGTTTGTGAGCAAAAAGGGAAAAAAAAAAAAAAAAAAAAAAAAAAACTATTTCTATTAAGAAATTCTATTAATTTTAGTAAATAAATCCTTAATCTTTTATGAGTCAAAGCCTATGTTATTCTATGAGAGAATTTTTTTTCATAATTTATTTATTTATTTATTTTGATTCCGTTTTCTCATTCAGAAAATTCCAGCTAAAATATGCGAAACTGAACATAATTAATTTTTTAATTCAAAAATAAATTATTAAAAATTTAAAAAATAAACCTAAACAAAACGAGGAGTAATTCAACGATTGTGAAATTTCTTAATGTGAAAACGGATTTTCTTCTTTTTTTAAGATAATGACTAATTGTGGAAAAAATAAAATAAATAAATAAATTATCCATAGAATAACGTGAGCCTTGACTGTCCATAAGATTAGGTATATTGTCCGCTCTCAACACTTTCGCAACAGCTGACGCAGATTCACGTCATTTGAAAATCTGTAACTCCACCAGTGGGCGTTTCTTTTGCAATTTGTACGTCATTTATTTCTTAAAAATAAACACAATATTCATATTTGTACAACCAATATACTATGGATATAAATACTTTGATTAGAAAGAGTATAATTATAATGTATATCCATTTGTAATATGAATCAGAATATAGAACATTTTGTTCCGAAATATTTTAACTTAGGAGGATAACGCCCACAGGCGGACCTTACTGTCAAAACGACAAAAACATGCGGCCGCGAAAGTGTTAAGTACTTTTTTGTTTTTGATAATTTATTGCTTAAACAAAACTGATTTTAAAAAAAAATCGAAAAAATTTCATGATCTGAATATCTTATTTCTCTATAAAAATAACAAAAGTAAATAAATAAATAATATTTTTTATTTTTATTTTTTATTTTAATATAATACATTTTAAATGAAACTGAGCACCAGAAATATAATTTTTTTTTAAGTAATCCCTTAATATTTATTCTTTTTCATACTTTAAATCGTTTGATGTAAAAAAGAGAAAATAACTTTGTAAATAAATTAAAATGTTTTACTTTTTTAAATTTATTTTACGTAAATTGATAGGAAAAATTAAAATATTTTAAACCTGTGGAATAAAATTGTAAATTCTTCAAGATTCTTGTCATATGGTAACGTCCAAATTTAGGTAGTTTAATAATATGAGAAAATTTATTTCTTTTCACTTTTCTTAAAATATTTTATTTTACATAAACAGATAGGGGAAATTAAAACGGTTTGAACTTAATCTAAAATCAGTGAAATGAAATTTTATATTCTCTATGATTAGACAAATTAATAATATGAAAAACTTTCATTTTAGTGCTTTTCGGAAATTTTCAGTTGAACTGTAAGCGATTTCTTGATACAAATTTAACTCAGATTTTGATTTTCTTAAATATTTTTGCTATTAAAAAGTTATTATTATTATTATTATTATTATTATTATTATTAATCTTATTTTAGTAAGTATAAATAAAACTTTTCTTCTTCACTAAAAACTTTATTGTCAAAAACACATAGATAAAACCAATGTAACATTTGAAATGAGATAATAAATACAAAAATTTTAAAACTTTAAAAATACACTTTAATTAAAAAAACATTAAAATACATGACAGACGTTTCGGCTAGAACACTAGCCCTCCTCAGTGTCAAACATACAAGCACAACATTTACAAAGAAATTCATAACACATCATGACAAGATTATATATTCAGGAGGAATAGCTTTAGTCTCGTTCAAGGCAGAATGTTGCAATTTAGTAAAAGCGCCCTCTAGAAAAATCTTGTTATGATGTGTTATGAATGTCTTTGTAAATGTTGTGCTTGCATGTTTGACACTGAGGAGGGCTAGTGTTCTAGCCGAAATGTCTGTCGTGTATTTTAATGTTTTTTTAATTAAAGTGTATTTTTAAAGTTTTAAAATTTTTGTATTCATTATTTCATTTTAAATATTACATTGGTTTTAATATATTAATGAGACGTATAAATTATGTTTAATTTTATTAAACACATAAATAAGCTTAAAATTGTTTAAATGCAATATAAAATTCTCCAAATGTATTTTGAGAGGTTTGTAAAATTATTTAATTAATTGTTTTTAGCAAAAAAATATCAATTTTAAACTGTTTATTCAAATTCCAGGGAATTTTATTTAAAAACATTTTTTCTGAGTATGCATATATAACATAAATATCAATGGTAAAATATTAAGTACTTATTTGTTTTTAAAATTTACAGTTTAAATGCAACTAAAATAAGATTTTTATTTCTATTGATATAATATATTTTATATGAATTTGAACACCTGTATTAAGTGTTTTTTTTTTTTTTTTTTTTTCACCTAATATTTATTCGTGCACATGTTAAACCCTTCGTAGGTAAAAGAGCAAAAAACAATTTCATTAAATAAATTAACATTCATTTTCTTTTAATCAAATATTTTCTTTTATATAAAATGATGTGGAAAGTTAAAATATTTTGAAATTAAACACTCGAAATGAAATTTTAAGTTTGTCGAGATTCTTTCACATAGTTAACATCCAAATTTAGGCAATTTAATAAAAATTGATTTTTTTTTTTTTTTTTAAGATATTTTTAAATCAGCTCTCAATGTTTTCTTTAAACAAGTCAAACTCAGAGATCGACCAATAACTCAATAGTTTTGATTTCCCCTAACATTTATTCTTAGGTTTAAGGATATAAAAGAGGAAAAAAAAAACCAGTTTATATAAATAAATTAGCATCTTCTTCTTTATTAATTATCTCCCTTTACATTAATAAATTCATCGAGATAAAATTTTTAAATTTAAGTTAAAATGAACGAAATAAAGTTTAAAAATCGTCAAGATTTTCTCATATAATTAACGTTTAGTCTCAGGCAGTTTAATAATATCAAAAAGCTTAATTTTGGCACATAATAATTATTTTCAAAGCAACTCACAGTTTTTTTTTTTTTTTTTTTTTTTTAAAGTCTAACTTAGCAGCTGACCAGTAAGTGAATGTTTTTGATTTCTTCTAATATTTATTCCTACGCACACATTTGTGGATAAAAGAACAAGAAGCAATTTCCCCAAATAAAGTAGCATCTTCTTCTTCTTTATTAAATATTATACTTTAGGGTAAGTGCACCAGTGATTGACACTTTTAGAGCAATCTCTGATGTTTTTAATGTTCTTGTCATCAAAAAGTATTTTTAGAAATCTTAAGTTAATACATATGACATGAAAGACATTCAGAACCACATATATGTTAAAATATATACATTTGATAACAATATTTTTTTTATGAATTTTTATTTGGCACCCACTCAATGTTCCAGTAATTGACACTGCCAGTTTTTCATTTTTTTTTTCAGTAATTGGCACCTTATGTTCCAGTGTTTGACACTGCTAGTTATTCATTTTACCAGTTATTAGCACCCTATGCTCCAGTGTTTGACATAAAATGTTAAAATTCTTATATGTAAAATATATGATTTTATTATTTTTATTATTTATTAATTATTTCGGGATAGATGTCAATTACTGGAGCATGCCAATCGCTGGAGCACCTACCCTATACATAAATAGCTGCAGGTAAAATTGTTTAAATTTAATTTGAAATCAACAAAATGAAATTTAAAATTCATCAAGATTATTCTTATACATTTAACGTCCAAACTTGGGCAGTTTAATAACATGATAAAGCTTTTGATTTTGGCGCTTTTGGATATTTTCAAATTAGCTTTCAATGTTTTTTTCAAACAAGTCTAACTCAGAGGTCGAGCAATAAATCAATATTTTTGATTTGCACTAATATTTATTCTTACTCACACATTTGTTGATAAAAGAACAAGAAGCAATTTCTCCAAATAAATTAGCAACTTCTTCGTCTTTATTAAATATTATATTTTATATATAAATAGCTGAAGATAAAATTGTTTAAATTTAATTTAAAATCAACGAAATGAAATTTTATATTTTTCAAGATTATTCTCATACAATTACCGGCCAAACTTATGCATATCATAAAGTTTTTTTTAATTTTGGCACTTTTAGATATTTTCAAATCAGTTCTAAATGTTTTCTTCAAACAAGTCTAACTCAGAGGTCGAGTAATAAATCAATATTTTTGATTTCCACTAATGTTTAATCTTACGCCCACATTTGTCGATAAAAGAACAAGAAGCAATTTCTCCAAATAAATTAGCAACTTCTTCGTCTTTATTAAATATTACATTTTATATATAAATAGCCGAAGATAAAATTGTTTAAATTTAATTTAAAATCAACGAAATGAAATTTTATATTTTTCAAGATTATTCTCATATAATTACCGGCCAAACTTATGCATAACATAAAGTTTTTTTTTTTTTTTTTTAGAAATTTTAGATATTTTCAAATCAGCTCTCAATGTTTTCTTCAAACAAGTCTAACTCAGAGGTCAAGCAATAAATCAATATTTTTGATTTCCACTAATATTTATTCTTACGTACACATTTGTCGATAAAAGAACAAGAAACAATTTCTCCAAATAAATTAGTAACTTCTTCGTCTTTACTAAAAATTATATTTTATATACAAATAGCTGAAGATAAAATTGTTTAAGTTTAATTTAAAATCAACGAAATGAAATTTTTATATTTTTCAAGATTATTCTCATACAATTACCGGCCAAACTTGAGCATATGATAAAGTTTAATTTTGGCTGTTTAAGGTATTTTTAAATCAACTCTCAATGTTTTCTTCAAACAAGTCTAATTCCGAGTTCTACCAATAAATCAATATTTTTGATATCTTCTAACATTTATTTTTACGCACATGTTTGTGGATAAAAGATAAAGAAGCAATTTCTATAAATAAATTAGCATATTCTACTTCTTAAATATATTACTTTGCATAAATAGATAGGTGCAGAAAAAATTAATTATATCTGGTTAAAAATCAACAGAATGAAATTTTTTTAAATTCGTCAATATACTATATCATTAACGTCGAAACTTGCCCAATTTAATAATGTGTGAAAGCTTATATATATATATATAGATATATATAATTTCGGCTTTTTTTAGATATTTTCAAATCAGAGCTCTCAATGTTTTCTTCAAACACGTCTAACTCAGATGTCGACCAATAAATGAATATTTCTGATTTCCCCTAACATTTATTCTTACACATATATTGGTGGATATGAAAAAGAAAGAAACAGTTTATGTAAATAAATTAGCATCTTTTTTTTTTCTTTCTTTATTAAATATCTTACTTAAAATAAATATATCAAAACAGTATTATTTAAATTTTATTTAAAATAAACGAAATGAAATTTAAAATTCGCCAAGATTCTTTTCATATAATTAATGTAACTTAAGCAGTTTAATATTATTAGAAAGCTTAATTTTGGCATTTTATTTAGATGTTTTAATTAAGCTCTCAATGTTTTCTTCAAATAAGTCAAACTTAGAGTTCGACCAATAAATCAATATATTTTTATTTCCTCTAGCATTTATTCTTACGCACATGTTAGCAGAAAAAAGAGCAAGAAACAATTTCTGTAAATAAATTAGCATCTTCTTCTTCTTTATTTAATATTATATTTTACATAAATAAATAACTGAAAATAAAACTTTTTAAATTTAATTTAAAATTAACGATACAAAATTTTTAATTTTTCATGATTATTCTCATAGAATTAGTGATTAAACTTGAACCGTTTAATAATATGATAGAGCTTTTTTTTTTATTATGGCTTTTTTAGATATTTTCAAATCAGCTTTCAATATTTTCTTCAAACAAATCCAACTCAGAGTTCCACCAATAAATCAATATTTTTGATTTGCTCTAAACGTTTTTTTTTTTTTTTACTCACATGTTTGTGTATAAAAGAACAAATAGCAATTCTGTAAATCAATTAGCATCTTCTTCTTAATTAAATATTATACTTTACATAAATAAAGAGCTGAAGATAAAATTGTTTAAATTTAATTTAAAACCAACCAAATGAAATTTTATATTTTTCAATATTATTCTCATACAATTAGCGGCCAAATTTGAGCATATGATAAAGTAATTTTTGGCTATTTTAGATATTTTCAAATCAGCTCTCAATGTTTTCTTTAAACAAGTCTAATTCAGAGTTCCACCAATAAATCAATATCTTTGATATCCTCTAACATTTATTCTTACGCACATGTTTGTGGATAAAAGAGCAAGAGACAATTTCTATAAATAAATTAGCATATTCTTTTTCTTAAATATTTTACTTTACATAAATAGGTGAAGATAAAACTGTTTAAATCTAGTTAAAAGTCAACAAAATTAAATTTTAAATTCGTCAAGGTTCTTTTCATATAAATAACGCCCAAACTTGCGCAGTTTAATAATGTGTGAAAGCTTATATATATATGTGTATATAATTTCGTTTTTTTTTTTTTTTTTTTTTTTTTTTTTTTTTTTTAAGATGTTTTCAAATCAGCTCTCAATGTTTTCTTCAAACAAGTTTAACTTAGAGGTCTAGTAATAAATCAATATTTTTGATTTCCTCTAAATTTTTATTTTTATGCACACATTTGTGGATATAAAAAAGAAAGAAACAGTTTATGTAAATAAATTAGCATATTCTTTTTCTTTATTAAACATCCTGCTTAAAAAATATATATATATGGACAAAATTATTTAAACTTTATTTATAATCAACGAAATGAAATTTAAAATTCTCTAAGATTCTTAACATATAATTAATGTCTAAATTTAGGCAGTTTAATAGTATGAGAAATCCTAATTTTGATGTTTTTTTTAGATATTTTCAAAGCAGCTCTCAATGTTTTCTTCAAACAAGTCTAACTCAAAGGTCAACCAATAAATAAATATTTTTGATTCCCTCTAATATTTATTCTTACGCACACGTTTGTGGATATAAAAGGAAAAAAAAAACAGTTTATGTAAATATATTGATATATTTTCCTTCATTATTTAATATCTTACTTTACACGAATAGATATCTCAAAATAAAATTATTTAAATTTAATTTAAAACCATTTTAGTGAAATGAAATTTAACTTCGTTAAGATTCTTCTCATATAATTATTGCCCAAAATTAGGCGGATTTAATGAGTTGAAAAAACTCAATGTTGGTCGTTTCAGATATTTTGAAATAAGCTTCAATGTTTCCATTAAACAAGTCTGGCTCAGATCGACCAATAAATCAATAATTTTTATTTTTCTCTAACATTTATTCTTATGCACACATTTGTGGATAAAAGAGCAAGAAGCGTTTTCTTAAATAAATTAGCATCTTCTTCGTCTTTATTAAATACTTTACTCTACATAGGAGAAGATAAAATTGTTTAAATTTTCACTTATATTTAATAATCTTATATATATATAATGATATTAAATTGAATGAAACGAAATTTTGAGTTCGTCAAGATTTTTCTGATGTAATTAATATCTAAACTTAGACAGATTAATAATATGAGAAAGATTATTTTCGGCACTTGGTTCAGAAATTTTCAGTTGTAGTATCAATTTTTTTCTGACATGTCTAATTCAGATGTTGAGCAATAATACAACATTTTTTATTTCCTGTAACATTTATTCTTGGATTTTTGTATATATTAAACGTTTGTGAGTATAAAAAACAAAAACGAATTTCATTAAATAAATTAATCTTTGTTATTTTATATTACTTTACATAAAAATATATAAAAATTTAAAATTGTTTAAACTTAATTTAAAATGAAAATTTCAAATTAACACTCAATTTTCTTCGCATATAATTATTTAATTAAAAATTTAAAAAATACTTAAAAAAAATACTTAAAAAAAAAAAAAAAATCTGGTGTGAAACAATTACACGATTTTCTTTACTTACTATTACATGTATTATATGCATTTTTTGGAGATAATATGATCATAAGACATAAAATTGACTAACAAACTATACACTTAAAAATTTTCTGGTAAGAGAAAGTTTATACACACGTAAAGATGCATAAAATAGATTTACATAGCAAATTTAAAAATAATAAGAAGAAAACAATCGATTTAGGCATTTTTCGAAACATTAATTTCCGACATCTAAAACTGATCTACCTAATCAGGATGACTGTTAATTTTCCTTTAATAACCAAGTAATACATAAGAAAGGATATGTAAAATGGATTTATGTAATAATTTTCAATAAAATCATTAGAGCCGTTTTCGAGATACAGACTTTTGCCAAAACTTGGCATTCTCAATTATTGGAAGAAAACAATAATTACACACAAAAGAATATTTAAAGGCAGTTAATATGGCAAGTTTGAAAAAAAGTCCGTGCAGCCGTTTTTAAAGGAACGCACTTGTGAGGCCTGAAATTGAGTTATTTATAGAGGACGTCTATCAATTTTCCTGAACTAACCAAGTATATCATTCGAAAGGGCATCTAATAGGGTGTATATAAATCAGCTTAGAAGAAAATTGTTACAGCCGTTTTTGAGATACAGATTTAAGGTACAACTTCCGGTTTCTGATGTCCCCCTTCCGGTAACCAATTTTCACCAAAATTTGTAAAATTCATCTGTACGCCAGACCTGTCTCAATTCTGAAGTTTCGTAGTTCTATCTTTATTAGTTTCGGAGATGTGATAGTCTGAAGATTCCCCACTTGCATACACATACTAACCAATTGCCAAAATCTACTTTTTTGGACTCAGGAGACCTTAAAACATGTAAATCAGGTGAAAACTCGATATCGAATTTTCGAACCGAATACAATACTTCCATTACTTACGGTAGTCGGGTAATGGGGGAAAAAAAAAAAAAGAGAAGAAAAGAAAGAAAGAAAAAATTGAAAAAAGAAAAAAAAAAAGAGAAAGAAAGAAAATCTTTATAAAATTGTATGAAGTACAATTTTTTTACTGTGAAGTTTACTTAGAGGCAAAATTTCTAAGGATGCAAACAACATGCCTAGTAATACATGAAAAGCAATAGTATTTTCACAAACCAATTCTCGCTCTCTCGTTATTTTAGAAAAATCAAGAAAAGAATGAATTTTTGAGCAACATTTACGTGAAACTTTAGAAACCAATTATTGATTTTTTCTTTCTATTTTAACATTTATTTTTGAGCACATTAATTTTTTTGCAGATAAAATGGATTGGAATAATAAATTATCCCTTTATTCATCTTTATTTTATATTATACATAAAAAGATGAGTTAAGATAAACCTTTTAAAACTTAAATAAGAAAGTGAAGATTAGCTTTTTAAAACTTAAACTTCTTCTTATACATATAATGTCCTAAATAAAGCACTATAATGCAGAATTCCAAAATAACTATGCTTTTTTTTTTTTTTTTTAAAGTTCTTATTTCAACTCCCCCCCCCCCTTAACTTTTTTGAAATAGTTTATTAAAGAACTTTTGTGTAAAACCTTTTATAATAAAGTTTTTTTTTCTTTTTTTGAACTTTTACGTCAGAACTTTTAAATTAAAAGTTCTTCTTAAACGGTTTTTAAATAACTCTTACAAAATACTTTTAAAGTTATTTTTAAAATAAAAGTTCTTTCAAAAAGTGTTTGCCCAGGACGTTTATAATTCAAGTTTTTTTTTTTAGACTCCGGCAAAGTTATCCTGCTCTTTCAAAATGTAGGAAATAGAAAACAAAAATGTAAATATATAAAACATTTCGGTTTATTTGACTCTTTAGAATGCGGGAAGAGGGAAAAATTAATATCCAATTAAAATTCGTTTCTGTATGTGTGTGTATAAAGTTTTTGTTACGAAAAAGTGTGTGTGAAAAAGTACTTCTCTTATTCAATCCTTATTTCAAGAGCCAGGAGATTAATTCCCCACCTCCTCCTTTTATGACAATGCAAATGCACAATATAATAAGTAAATAATTAAAGGTAAGATCTGACTAAAAGCCAGTTGCTGAAGTTAATTACTTTTGTTACTAATATTTTTTGTTTCCATTTTTAAATTGTAAAATTAAGATAACCCAAAGAAGTATATTTTGAGAGACTTACAACTAAGTGTGATATTTATGAGAACAAGTAACAGAGACAAAAAAAAAAAAAAAAAAAAAAAGAAAGAAAGAAAGAAAAACCAAAAAACAGTCTTTGGGGACTGCCGATAGAAGTGAAAACTAAGTAACTTGTGAACTGTATCGTCTAGCTATTAGATTATTATTTTCGAATTATTTTTGGTTTGTAAAGAAGTGTTAATGACCAATTTAAGCTTTAATCATTTAAACTTTAAATTTATATTGAAAGCAAAAAGAAGAATATAACAGTCTGTATAAAAACAGGTGCTTGTACTTTGTGAACTACGTATATACTGTGGAAAAAGTTCATACATACATAAAGTATAGAACTAGAAAGAGACAGATTCCAGTAGCCAGTATTAGTATACATTTTGTACATATATATATATATATATATATATATATATATATATATATATGAGGCATGCCGCGCCGTGCGCTACATATATGAATATATATAGAGAGATATATACTCTTTGTATATATATATATATAATGTATACTAATAACGCACGGAGGTATATCTATGTACATATATACACAGTATACACATATACAGTATACATATATAACACAGCTCATGGAAAGCGTTCGGTGACGATGACGCGAGTTCCATGATTTTTGTTCATCCAAAAAGTGCTCAACGCGCCTAAAGAAGTTTTCCCTTCAAAGCGTTCGGTGACGATGACGCGAGTTCCATGATTTTTGTTCACCCAAAAAGTGCTCAACGCGCCTAAAGAAGTTTTCACTTCAAAAAAAAAAAAAAAAAAAGAAAAAAAATTAAATTAATAAAAAGATAATAAGGAAAAAAAGTAGGGTACTTCTTTATTTAGGTGTTCAGAGAGCACTAAAATAATACGCCACTACACTAACAGCACATTTGGACATCGATAGGATATCCTAAGGATGAAAGGGACATCTTTAGGATGCACTGTGGATAAAAGGGACATATTCAGGATGTACTGTGGCTTAGTGTGTTGTTAGGGTAAAACCACTGTTTCCCGAAGTTTCTCCCCGATGAACACACATGAAACTTTGAGCCTTAAGTTTGTGTTTGGGAACCTATGTGTAAAAGATTTTGGTTAAAAAGTTGTTCTATTATAGGAACTTCTATTATTAAAACTAAAAAAAAAAAAAAAAAAAAAAAAAAAAAGATAATAACTAAAAATTCCCAAGAACTTTTATCAAAAAGTTATTTTGATAAAAGTTCTTAGTTTGAACTTCAATATTGTAAAAGTTTTTGTGGAAACAGTTCAACTGAAACTTTCTGAAAAATTAAATAACTGTTTCAAATCCTGCTATAATAGTATAAGAAGACTTAATTTTGGGGCTTTCCAGAAATTTCCGGTTGTCTTGTCAAACACTTCTCCAGACAAGTCTAACTCAGAAATAGGTCAATAAATCATTTTATTATTATTATTATTATTATTATCATTTGTGTAATCTTTATCTTCAGACACATTTGTGGATAATAGAGGCAAAAACAATTTCAGTAAGCTAATTCACATCTTCTTCTTCTTTATTAAATATTTTACTTTGCATAAATAGATAGGTGAAGATAAAATTGGTTTGATAATTTAAAATCCGCGAAATAAAATATTAAGTTCAAGGTTTCTTTTTTCATGTAATTGGCGTCTAGACTTGGGGAACTGAATAATATGCGGAAGTTTAACTTGGCGCTTTTGAGACATTTTCAGATGAATTATCAGCGATTTTTTCAGGCAAACCTAACTCAAAAGTTCTAAATATTTATCAAAAACTATTTAGCTGAATGAAAAATCAAAATTCATTTATTATTCTCATATAGCATAGTGTTTAAAATGGAGAACTCAAAACAATATGTGATTCTTGAGTATAATTTTTTAATTATTATTTAATTTTATACTATTTTTACTTTCTCCTATGTACATAAGAAGAAAGTATTGTGAAAATGTGATCAAGATTCGTGAAAATTTGTGTCCTCCAGTTTTTAGATGGATTTACACGTTTTGGGTCGTTCTGAACGAGATTTGACCATTTTTAGAACATTGTATGTCTGTGTGTATCGCAATATTTTTAGACGCTGTATCTCACTAACTATTGAGCAAAATTTAACCAAACTTAATATTTTGTTGGATTTTGACCTAAACTGGTGGTAATTACATTTTTAGATTAATTTCTCAACAAATGGCGCTATCATGCCATTTTTTTTTTTTTTTTCATGATTTTTAATATGGCAATAAAGGACAAAACTTAGTATAAATAATAAGTACAAATTAGTACATAATGAAAATTAATTTTAAAGTAAGATTGTGAAATTGTAAGAATTAATGATAATAGTAATAGTAAACTAAGAAAAAAAAATATGTTTATGTAGGAACGTTGCTTCTCACCAGGGGGGAGGAGGAGAGGAGGTAGTATGTGTAAATTTTCAATATATCTTCCAAAAAAACTTATCTATACTTTTAAAACGAATTATTGAATCATAGAACTGTAATAATTTTAAACAAAGTCATAGATTTTTTTCATTAAAAAAAAAAAAAAAAAAAAAAAAAAAACTCTTCCAATATTGGCACAAAATTTACTTTCTTTGGACTAGTAGCGTTATGCTTATCCGAGATGAAAATAGTTTGCATTCATGAAGGAAAATAATTCTAATAAATAATACATAATTAATTTAATAAATAATAATTTTAATAAATAATTTGTACTTCCTGATTTTATATAGGAGCAAAGAAAAGGAAGTCTTGTGGTGGCCACAACGTACTAGTGTAGAAAGTCAACAAAAACAGTTCAATAAACAGCGAATTTACAATCAGTTCGAAAAATCATGACCATGGTTTTAGTTATTGGTTTCAATTACTTATATGTTGATTAATCTTAAACATACAACAACAACAACAACAAAAAAAAAAAAAAAAAAAAAAAAAAAAAAACATTTACAAGGATAGTTAAAAAATACACAGACTTTTATAAAATGATTTTCAAGAATTACAAATTTAAATTTTTGTAAAGATTCACTACGTCATTGAAAAAAGGCTTAAAGCAGTTTTTTTTTTTCATAATCTCGGATACTTTTTGTTATACATTGAAGTATTATACAACATTTTATTAATATAAACATAATTCATTCACTGATTTTTTTTTTTTTTTTTTTTTTTTTTTTTTTTTTGTATGGAACTTGTATAAAAATTTTAATTTTTGTGATTCTTAAAACTTGACCCCCTGAAAATTTTAATTAATTCCATAAAATTCCGTGCCATTTTTTTTTTTTTTTTTTTACGTAATTTATAGTATACTTTTAAAATCTATATTTAATTGAGTAAAGCTGAGGAAGCTTTTGCGCACACACCCTGTATATTGCTTACTAGTTTTTAAATTACACAAAACAATAAAGAGTAATCGAAAAAATAATGCGACTATGTTAACACTAATACATGATGCAGTAAATTGCACCCCAATACTGGATTTGAATGTTGGTGTATAAAAAACCTCTGTAACCAAATACCATAAATTGAAAAAACACGCGACAATCATTTCTGGCTGAAACAATTAAACACGACCCTTCACCAGGCGAAAAGAAATGGGTAAGAGTGTGGCTTGAAACCATTTTTTTCCGCCGTCGTCGAATGGTAGCCTAAAAATGGCAAAAGCAGAATTTAGTTTAGGACGGAGGACTATTAGTTTTTTTTTCTTCCCAATTATAACATCGCTTTCAAATTATTCAATTATATTTTAGATAAATTTTAGATTTCGACAAATGTCCAACTATCGAAAACGACAACGCAAAAATCCCAGATTGAGACTAATAGGCCCTCAGTCCTAATAAATTGTGGAAGAAAAAAAAAAATAAAACTCTCATTTATCGAAAGAGTAAAATTTTTAATTTAATTAATAGCTTAGAGGAGAAGAAAAAAATTCTATAACTATACAATATTTTGCCCGATTCCCGAGAAATATGCAAATGCCTCTATGGGAAAAATTCTGTACTTAACAGATTGAGGGCATGGCTCTAAACGATAAGTTTAAATTATCTCCTACCACCACTTGGAATATTTCAAATATTATATAGCATAAATGGGTTTTGCTTCTGAAATTTCAAAATGACGTCAATGGGAATATCGTTGCAGTAAACAAGAAGAAGAGTCCGAATTCAAGCAATGTCTTGTATCAGCACTAAAGTATTGATATTAAAAGGTAATAAATAAAAACTCTGTAAGCAAACACCATAAACTTCAAAAACTCGACACGAGGCACGAATACAGCATCAAAGCATCCGCTTTCATTCTGCATCCATACCTTTCGCCTGATGAAAGAACGTGCTATTATTTCGACCCGAAACAAATTTTGTTAGTTTTTACAATTTTATGGATTTTCTTCTTCTTCCTTTTTTTTTTTTTAATTTTTTTATTCAATTAAAAAAAAAAAAAAAAAAAAAAAAATCGGCAATTAATTTTTGGTGCTTATTTACAAAAATTGTTATACATTACCAATCAATGTTTCAATTTTTATTTTTATTTTATTATATATATATATATATATATATATTAAACAATTTTTCTGTTTTAATGGATAAAATGTAATCTTGAAAAGAAAAAATTATCTTTTTATTAAAAAAAAAAAAAAAAAAGAGAGAGAAAAGAAAAGAAAAGAAAAGGAAAAGGAAAGAAAGAAAGACCACCACGCAGCGCTAAATATAGCTGGAAAATAACAGGCTACTGCCACTTTCTAAGCACAGACCTTGGAAAAGTCCTTTCCCATTTCAGCGCGAAGGGGAGAATGATAACCGTAACCGGCAATCCAAAGAAATGCGTATATGAAAATTTAAAAATGGTTTCAAATTCCGATTCTAGTTGGCTTTGTTTATTTGAGGTCGAATTAAAATATTTCATTATTGTTTTCTTATTTTTTGCCTTTATTCAGAGAAAAAACATCAAATTTTTTTCCCATTAATATTACTACACACTTTTTTCTGTATCCAATGCAAGAAAGTATTAGATTCGTAAAAATTTTGGACTTCCAGTCTTTGATAGATCTACACGTTTTAGAAGGCTGGAACATGATTTGATCATTTGTAGAAAAATGTATTTGAGCCTGTGTATCAGACATAGAAATTTTGTGGCAGCTCTAGCTCAAGAAATAAAGTACAAATTTTCATGCAAATTTATATATAGTTGAACCTTAATATAAATTAATGTTTATCAACTTTCGGTGAAATCTGCTCCACAGGTTTGCATGCTTCTCTGCGATATTTTCCATTTACGAGAAGGCTATATCTCAGCTTCTAATAGGTATTATTGTAGAAAACCTGATATGTGAGAGGATCATTATGAAACACTACGCTGATTCAATTTGAGTGTATATAGGCCAAAAGATGGTGCTTCTATGCTATAATTTCCCCCATACACGCGAAGACTATATCTCAGATTCTATAGCGTATAAACGCCTCAAACGTGATTTATACAATGGCCATTTTGAAAATGAATCCAAATTTAATTTGGGTGTATATCAGCCGAAAGATCGTGCTGTTATTATTTACATTTTGTGATTTTTCTGCATAGGTATATCTCATTATCCATTAGTTAAAATTACCCTCAGACTGCTTATGTTAAATCTTTATTGTGAGAAGCTGTGTTTAAATTTTTCTTCATGTTAACCAGTAGGTATCGCTGTTATGAAGAATGTTATAGAAGAAGTTTTTGTGTCCACAACATAGTAGTTTTTTAACGTATGTATTTTGGTTTGTGATTTTTCATCTAACCTGCATTACTTTTCTAGATATTGAAAGTTTAATACAAAAATTATTATTATTATTATTATTATTATTATTATTATTTTTGTGAGCGAAAGGTAAGGGGTGGGAACTGAAGAAAAGTCTGTATGTTAATTTGCAGATTTACAAAAAAAAGGTGATTTTGAATTTGGACTTCATCTAAATGCCACATAATATGTAATAATAATAATAATAATAATAATAATAATAATAAATAACAATAAGATCATATACACACATTCACGTTAAAAAAAAATACCTTGGTAACTTTTGTCTTGAATCTGAGTGCGATAATATATAAATAAATAAAAATAAATGGAGTGACTCCACTCGACTTTTTGAAGATTTCATATTTATCAGGGGGAGGGGGGCCTCACTAATTTATATTTTAATCAAATATAAATTAGTGAGTAATTCAATCCATTAGTGGTCGAGAGGTTCTTCACTCGAATGTGGAATACAAGAAGAGCCGGATTCGATCCCTGGTCGCGCTCGTCGACCTTGTCGTTTGGAGTTTTCCATTTTTTTCTCTGAAATTCGTGTGAATACGAGCTATTACTCCTTAAAAACCCCCCCGAAGAAGGCAGCCTCCTTTAGCTCAGGTCTCTAGCGCAAACAATTGGCTTAACCCCAAAACCAACACATACCAGTGAATAATTCAGTAACTAAACAAAAATGAAAAGTATCAGAAAGTGTTTGAGAATATTTCTCCCCAATTTCGTATATTTTTATAAAGTTCCATGATGTGCCCGAATTCTTTTATTTATCCTTGTAAAGGTATTATAAACACGCAAGCCCACAATTTCCAATAACGACCATACTGCAGCAAAGTTCTAAAACATCTTTCAAATAATTTAATGCATCTCGAATAATATATCTCATACCACATAATACATGTAATTTATTTCAGGCTTCCCTGTAATATAACTATATATAAATAATAATCTGATCATTTTACGTACACCGAGGGAAAAAAATATACCGCCTTTCTCTAGAATGAATAAGTGGCTTTTTTCTAAATCCCTTAACTAGAAATATAGATTTCCGAACTATGCGCATAAGGCACCCCAATAAACTGAATAGACGAAGTGATCGAGAATTTCTAGTGCACACATTTCTAGATGGTGAAACAATATTCTGAATCATTTATATTGCGAGAAATTCTCGCATGATTTTCTAGAATTTGGTTGTAAACCAGGATTATAGTTGCAAAAACCCGCCTCTTGTACGTCTCATTTATTTGCGGAGGTTTTTAAATAACTTTGCCCTCGAGAATATAGGCAAACGCTCTAGAATTCTAATAGGGGCTTCTAGAACTCGCTTTCCAAGGGGACTAGAATTTATAAGGATGACAGGGAACTATTTTTTCTAGAGCCACAATTTAGATTCTAGGTGTCAGTTACAAAAATTTTTCTCAGTGTATTGATTATACTTTAGCAAAACAATGTGAAATATATTGATATTATTTTCTATTTTAAATAATTTAATTTTGTCAAAATGTATCTCAAATATTTGAGTCCATAGACTACAATATACAATTTTTTATCATACACGTTAAATCAAGTTCGTTACCGTCATTCATAGTATTAAAATGAAACTCTTTACAGTTTTATATTTAAATATTATTTGCTATTTAGAAGATATTTGCTATTATGAGTATTGTTATAACTAAGCTCCAAATTATGCAAGTCTGCTTGTAGACTGTTTTCCTAAAAAATTGGCCTATTGCAGTCACATAGCTTATCTATATATCTGCATATATACAACAGAAAATTATCATACTGATAATTTCCGAAATACTGAGTCAACTCGAATCAAAGTTAAACAGTACACTTATTTAAAATAAAAATTCTTGGATAAGGTCATTGCCTAATTTCATAAACTAAGATCTCGATTAACTTTATTAATTAACTCGATCCGCCTCCATAGTTTCAAAATGGTGACCACTTAAGTTCATTAAATCAACTTCGACAGCTTGATTCAAATTTATATAAACTTAAAAATTTGAAACTCGTTTATAAAACGTATTTATGAATCGATTTGCTTGATACTCGATATATACTTACCATACCTCTTAATGTTCATTAATCAGCCTGAACCTACATATTATTTAAAAATGGCAACAATCCGACACTTTCAATCTGTAAAATTCGCATTTAAAAACGGATTTGCTTGAAATTCAATATACACATAGGCCATATCAAGGATTCAACCAAGTTTATTAATCAACTTGATCCGCCATTTTGTTTAAAAAATGGCAGCCACTTGAAAGGAATTCGGGGAGTTACTCTGTGGTCATTTTTTGCATATTAAGAATCATTAGACCGGTACATACAGCTTGCAGCTGATTCTGAACCATTGATTTTGAACTTTCTGATATCTTAAAACCCGAATAAACTACTACGTCAGAAACGGCAAAGAAAAATATTTGAGGTGCATACAACTGTTTCGGTAGCCTTAAGCGTACCGTCTTCAGTGCAAAAAGAATTTTGAATCTGGAGAAGTGCTCGTATATATAGGAGAGGGGGCCGAATTTAGTTCAACCAATAAAATTACGGAAAAGGTGAGGAGGGTTAGTTAGGGTTTAGTTCAACCAATCCTATTGGTTGAACTAAATTCGGTCCCTCTCCTATATATACGAGCACTTCTCCAGATTCAGAATTCTTTTTGCACTGAAGACGGTACGCTTAAGGCTACCGAAACAGCTGTATGCATCTTAAATATTTTTCTTTGGCGTTTCTGACGTAGTAGTTTATTCGGGTTTTAATATTACAACGCCAAGTCTCCTGTTATTATTTCTGATATCTTTTTTTGAGTTATACTAATAATAGACACACACGCACACAGAAGAAACGCTAAAAATCTGATTTTCTGATTCAGGAAACCTAAAACGCGTAAATACAGCAAAAATTCATTTTCAAGAAATTGACTTCAAAATAACACCCTGTTACATTCGATCAATAGTAAGATTCTCGATTTAAATTTTGAATCTGAACGATGATTCTAGAAAATTATTTATTCGTTACCTACCGGCAGAACTTTAAGTACCATTAGATTAAAAAGCATATAAAATAGAATTTATGGAAGAGATGCCAAAGATATTTATAATAATAGATCGTATATACCTACCTCACATTAATCTCACTACAAGTCACTAGACGATACACTGTAAAAAAAACTGTACAGGAAAAATCTGGCAGCTGGGGTGTCAATATTTCTCCGTCAATTATACAGGACAAAACTGTACTTTTAACAAAAAACCTGTTTATTTTACAAGATTTCTGTGTAAAATATATGTCAGTGATGAAATTTTACGGTTTTAAACTGTATATTTGACGGAGAAATACTGTCACCCCAGCTGCCAGATTTTACCTGTACTTTTAACAATTTTTTTTTTCAGTGTGCATGTAGTCATGCTTGTTCTAGAAAGGATTTTATTGCAGTCGCTTTTTCATCTGCTTGGCATTTTTCACCATCTTTACATGTGTTATGAATAATTCGGGTTGGGGACAGAATCTCGCATCGCGGGACAAAATATCGCGGGGACAAAATATCGCCGACGTAAATGAATACAAAGCAAAAATGAGTTGGTAATTATTAGTAATGTTGTATAAAATTTCATGACAACACATACCTAGGTCAGAGAACTGACATTCTGACAAACCTACAACAAAAATTTTATAAATTTTACTTAAAATAGTTTAAAGACTCCGTTTATTAACTTTTGCCGAAATTAGTCATAATGAATTCAGTCGTGCTTATTAATTTTAAAATTTTTAATTCAAGTTTGTGAACAGTGTTCAGCTTTAATGTTAGCAGTGATATACACGATTTTTAAAATCTATTTTGAATAGTGAAAAGCAAAAGTTAAAATAACTTAAAAACAAACATAGATAAAATAATGAAATTCAACTCTATGATTTATTTATTTACTTATTTATTTTAATTAATTAATATTTTTAAGGCCCTGTGGCCCCCGCCAGAGGTCACACGTGACACAAAATCAAATTTTCAAACAGATCATACTATTTTTTTGACGCAAGATTTTGTCCCGCGATATTATGTCCGGATCCCAAATAATTCTTATAATACTTCAAGCATCTCTCCCCAACCTTAGAAAAAAAATATAAGAAACAGGTTAATTAAATACTTTTTCACACTTTTTTAAGTTTCAAATACCTTTCTTGACCTCCATGTACTAGCAGTATACTAAAGTACCATCTTACAAAATCCTCAGTAATT
The DNA here is from genome assembly GCA_963930645.1 of Salticus scenicus. Taxonomy (NCBI): domain Eukaryota; kingdom Metazoa; phylum Arthropoda; class Arachnida; order Araneae; family Salticidae; genus Salticus; species Salticus scenicus. The sequence goes on along the minus strand of OZ005658.1, from coordinate 214,091,555 downwards.
ACTAATTAGATAATATTCATAATTTTTATTGCATGTATCTTAAAAAAAAAAAAAAAAAGAAAAGAAAAGAAAAGAAAACTCTTAACGGCCCTCTTCACTTACCGTCGCCGGAAACCCGTTATAATGTTATTCTATGGGGAAATTTTCTTTACATATAACTTATTAACTAATACATATTTTTTAATTCTGCTTTCACATTCAGAAAATTCCCGACTTTTAAATTGACGGACCTTTTTCAAAAATGTATTTTTTAAATTTTTAATATTTTATTTTGAAATTGTAAAATGAAAAAAAAATTCACATATTGAAAATTCGTATTTTGCAGCTTCAAAATAAAATATAAAAAATTAAAAAGATAATTTTTTAAAAAAGTCCGTCAATTGCTTCGGCTTCCGGCGGCGGTGAGTGAAGACGGCCCTTTAGTAATTAAAAAAAAAAAAAAAAAAAAAAAAAATCTCTTCAAATACTTTTCCCCAAATTCTTATGTACTTACTCTCAGTCACTACGGTATGTTTGTGAATCTCTAGCTAATTTAATTGTTGCCAATTTTTTTTTTTTTTTTTGGACAGAATAATAATAATAATAATAATAAAGTACATTTATTTAAAATGAGGAAAATAAATTAGAAAAATTAGAAAATAAATTAGAAATATCAGTCGTATCGTTACAAATGAGGTACCAAATGAAAGGGGCGATTTTTGTGAATCCGATGCATTAATCAGCTTATCGATCGGATAATTAGATTTCTTAAAATTAATTAAAGTATGAATTTTAGGTGGCAACAGCAGAAGATTGTATGGAAACCGTTTGGAGAGGGAAAAAAAAAATCTGCTACTCATTAAGCCACATGTTTTTAAAGTGGGATTAAAAAATGCAGTTTTAAATTTTTTTTTAATTTTCTCTCACGAATACAAACATATAATACACAGCCTGTACAATACAAGACCAAAGTGCAGTTCAAATTTCATCACTTTTGATTAACAAACAAAGAAGTTACTCTTTTTTTTTTTTTTTTTTTTTTTTTTCAAATTAAATTTTATTCTAACTTCGGAAAGATTTATATGATACGATATATTAAGAATTTGAGTTTTAAAAGTTTTTTTAAATAGATTATTTATCTGTTTCATAACGCGGTAGATACAGAGTAAAACTTTAAATAGATCTTTGCTGAATATATCATTGCTTAAGGATAAATAATAATTTATCATTAACTGCTGTAGTTTTAAAATGTAATTACGGCCAACACACGCTAGCCGATTCTAATTCTAATAATAGCTACCCTAATGAACTAAATTAAAGATTAAGAATTTATCCCACAAAATATTGCATTCCAAAATTGTTGCAAGTAAATACTTTTTGAAACTATGCATATTAGAGTAGGTGCTCCAGTGATTGGCATGCTCCAGTAATTGGCATCTATCCCGAAATAATTAATAAACAAGAAAAATAATAAAATAATATATTTTATATATAAGAATTTTAACATTTCATGTCAAACACTGGAGCATAGGGTGCTAATAACTGGTAAAATGAATAACTAGCAGTGTCAAACACTGGAACATAGGGTGCCATTTACTGATAAAATGAAAAACTGGCAGTGTCAGTTACTGGAACATTGAGTGGGTGTCAAATAAAAATTCATAAAATATATATATATATATATATATATTGTTATTAGATGTATATATTTTAACATATATGTGGTTCTGGATGTCTTTCATACCATATGTACTGACTTAAGATTCCTAAAAATATTTTCTGATGACTAGAACATTAAAAAAATCAGAGATTGCTCTAAAAGTGTCAATCACTGGTGCACTTACCCTACGATTATTTTAGTAGAATATTGTACTCAAATTTTGATAATAATTATTAAACAAGTTTCAATTACTATTCTAAATTATATTAAATGACCTTTACAATTTTTTCCTAATTGGTAATTTCTTTTTCATATTGCGACAAAATTAAGTACAGGGTAATCATAATTACACTGACAGTATTTACAGTGTTCTCTGCAGAGTGATCTAATTGCGCGAATGGCGCCAAATTTTGTAAGATAATTTAACAAGACGGGGAACGAAGGATTGCACTAAAAAATTTTTAAGTTTCAAAAGTCACCGCTAGGGGAATATGTGGCTCTATTTAAAAGAAATGAGAGTTTAAAAAAACGCAGAATCAATATTGAAATAATATTACCTTTTATTTAGTACATTTGACAATTTAATTCAATTTCAATGTGGTAACAATTTTTAAAATACGAAAAAATTACATAAACAGTGATAAAGTTTCTTTATCTGGAATTTCAATTACTGAGGACTTGTTCAGTCGTCACCTCAAATGGATCGGTAACTTCGAGCGTTAGGAAGTTTGATCTGTTGACCGGTTAAGAGACAAATGGCCGTATTCACCATTAACTTCAACTCCCAGTTCAACGCAAAAACTTCAAAAGCGTCTAAAGGCGTAGTTCAGCTTTTCAGCAAAATTTGCCACGCTGTTTCTGCCATCTAGCGTCAAGGATTGCATATAATCTTTGATTGGGTATTTCGAGTAAAAAAATCTGAAAATATCTATACCGCTAGATGGCAGAAACAACGCGTCAGAATTTGCTAAAAATTTGCACCTCGCCTTTATGCGCTTTTCAAATTTTTGTGTTTAACCGAGAGTTGAAGTTATTGGTGAATAACAGCCTAAGTTTGCTATTCACCAATAACTTCAACTCCCGGTTGAACATGAAAATTTGAAAAGCGTATAAAGGCGGGGTACAAATTTTGCCATGTTGTTGCTGCCATCTAGCGGTACAGTTATTTTCAGACTTTTTAGGTGAAAGAAACCAATCAAAGATATGTGATATCATCGACGCTAGATGGCAGAAACAGCACGCGAAATTTTGTTGGAAAGCTGTACCCTACCTTTAGATGTTTTTCAAGTTTTTGCGTTGAACCGGGAGTTGAAGTTAATGGTGAATACGGCCATGATAGAATCTGCCAATCGATCAGCCTAAAACGCTTTTCGGATTGTACGGGCGATTCCTGCATACATGTTACTTTCTGCTGTTGTGAATACTGTGCACAGAATGCAATATGTGGTCCACAAAAACGGTGGACATATTGAACCTGATTTGAATGGGCTAAATAAAAAGTAATTTTATTTCAGTATTGATTCTGCGTTTTTTTAGAACTCTGATTTCTTTTACACAGCGCCACATATTCCCCTAGTGGTGACTTTTGGAACTAATATTTTTTTTTAGTGCAATCCTTCGTTCCCCGTCTTGTTAAATCATCCTACAAAATTTGGAGACATTCGCGCAGTTCGATCACTCTACAAAACACTGTAAATACTGTCAGTTTAATTATGACCACCCTGTACTTAAACGAATAATAAAATTAAATAATCATAGTGAAAAATATTAAATATCTATATTATTATCTTAATATAAATATAATCTTCTATGTAAATATTATTATCTTCAAAGTACCAAACTGAAATTTCTAGAATAGAATGTCTAGAATTGAAATTTTTATGTACACAAAATACATACATACATAGTAACGGCTAAAAACGTGATATTCTTGTTCAGGAGACTTCAAAATGTGTAATTATAGCAAAAAATCTCCGTTAAAAATTGAACTTCAAACAATACTTAATCTATATGGGCATGAGAGAGTAATTATCCTTCTTAAGGGGACTTTGCACCTTTCAATTGACACCACTGAAGATTAATTTAAAAGCTTATATTTCCCTTTAATATTTAGCCCACCAGCGGCTGAGCGGTTCTGCGCTCAAAGCTGGTAGACGTGAGGTGCCGGGTTCGATCCCCGGTCGCGCTCGTCGGCCTAGTCGTTCGGAGTTTTCCGTGGTTTCCTCCGAAACTTGCGTAAATACGGGCTAGGACCCCTTAGAAAGACCTCCACGGAAGGCACTCCCCCTCAGGCATAGGACCCCTAGTGTTGTCAATCGGCCTTAATCCCTAACACAAACACACCCTTTAATATTTATAAATTGAATTATATTGGATTTGTTCAATAAGATATATATTCATGCAATAATTCTTATAATTTTTTATTCAATTTTTACAAAATATTTAAATCGCGTTTTCTCGTTTTGCATTTTTTCATAAATTCATATTCTTGAAAATGCTAAAACTTCTACAAATATTTAAGAAAAGACTTATTTTTATTTTTATTTTATTTTTTATTATTTTTTATGTATAACAGTACTACTTAAAGGAATTAGGATGCATTTTGAAAAATTTGTAATTAGTTTTTGGAAAAAAAAAAAAAAGTGCGTGTTTATGTAAAAATCCGGAAAAAAAAAAAAAGAATTTTGTTATATTTTTAATTTTAATATTTTTCCTTTTAAAGATATAGGCCGTGGTAATCTAGCGGGACTAGAAATTAGAAGATTGCGGGTTCGGTACTCCAGGCGGCCAAAGACCGTCGTGTATACTATATGGTGGCTGGTGCACGTAAAATCTGTCGTGGCCGCAATGTCCTCCATGTTCCTAACAAAAATTATACCTCTAGGGTCACCGAAGCGGGAGAGCCATCCCTTCCGTGGAGGATTAAAATTGTGATGGCATGTCTCCGGACCGCCTATAGGGGGGAGTCCCAGACCGTCGCCAATTGCCCATTGAGCAGCACTAGTGCGACGTAAAACCCATCCAACCAATCTTTTAAAAGATATCGCAAAACCCATTTTAATTCTTTTAAGTAGGTACTGTTAAACATCGGAATATATATACGTATATATATAATCATTTTGATAGTAGAAGCAAAGAATGAGAATGAAGAATAGTTAATCAAACAATTCACCAAAGAGACATACACACTCCAAACAAAGTAACAAGATTTCCCAAATTGATTCAATTAACAAGTTCAACAATAGCACTGACGCCAATCCACTGTACAACAATACCTGTTGAAAATTGAAATAGGACCGTGTAATTAGACTCTGATGAAAAGAATGTTGACTCTAGGACAATATTGCAAGGTGAAAAAAGAGAACCTTGTAATGGACAATAATGACCCATTAAGTGCAGTAGAAGCCAAGCAACAGACACAAGACCACCAAAACCACTATATATATATTTATTTAGAAAGTCTTTTCTTAGGTGTCCGTAGAAGTTATAGGATTTTGAAGATTATGAATGCATGAAAATATACATATTGACAAAATGCAAATTAAAAATTTCAAATCTGTAAAAAAACTATTAAGACTCATAAGAATTGTTGCTTGAATATATATATTTTTTATTGAACAAACCTAATGTGGTTCAATTTATAAATGTTAAATGGAAATAAAAGCTTTAAATATGAAACCTTCAGTGATGGCAAGTCCCCTTAAGTAGTTTTCTGACTCGATAAAATTTAGTATACAGAATATGTTTTTGCTTAATTTTGGATTTTCCTGTATAGAGTTTCTATATATTATATGCACACCACATAGTGTGCTTAAATTTAACTCAGAATGAAAAACTTGTATTACAACACATCTTGAAATGCACTTTAAACAATTACCGATTAAAGTTTTAATATATCCGAAATCTTTTGGATCGTCGCCAATTGCCCATCTGCGCAGCACTAGTGCGACGTAAAATCCAACCAACCAACCGAAATCTTTTGTGTGGCCCAGTAATGAAATTTGATTCACGTGTGTTGCTAGCACTGATTGTAGAACAGACTAGATTACATACGTTATTCAAATCTTCAATACTTTTATGTCGGATATAGGTAAAGCTTACATTTAGTCCTTTATATAGCCTCCCAAAAGAAAATAAATAAATAAATAAATAAATAAAGATGGGTATTAAGGTGACCAGGCCATAGCAAATCTACAAGAAATGCTACATAAACATAACATAAAAATTAGTAGCGCCATCTAAAGGTAATATTCAGATCTAATTTAATTATTTGTTTAAACCAAACTTCCGAAAATAAGAAGCATTATGTAGATGGCCATAAAATTAATGTATAGAATAATGGGTACATAATTTAATTTTATTTGCTTTTTGTTTTTTATTACTTTCTCTTACCCATAGGTTCGAGAAAGTATTGTTTTAGGGTCAAATTTTCGAACGTGAGTTTTTGTTATATTTACATGTTTTGGGGGTCCCCTGAATACGAAAATCATGTTTTTAGCGAATGGTTTGTTTGTCTGTCTGTGTGTCTGTTATCAACATATCTCAAGAACAAATAGTAGCAGAAATTCCAAACTCGGTATTCTAAATGTGTATCATATAGGGATGCTACAGTAAGCTTTTCGTTGAGATGAAGCAAATAGTTCTTGTACAGGGACACTCAAAAGTATTCAAATACATTACGTCTATGGGGGAAATTGCAGGTAAATAGAGTTTAACATCTATAGACTGCACTAAACCAAATGAAACGAATATATATTTTTTGTAATAGAGATAGTCAACTTGGAAAAAAAAATTGTGTATGTACGAGCCTCGCCTCCCCCCCTGGGGGGAAGTTTCCCCTCGAGGGGAGTAAATTTTCATGATGGATATCTTTCAAAAGAGCTCGCCAATACCTTTAAAAAGAATGGTTTAACCATCGATCTGCGATAATTTAAAATAAAGTTATCGATTTTTTTTCATTTTTAACATAATAATAATAATAATAATAATGTAATATTGAGAATAAATTCAACTTTTTTTTTTTTTGGATATTTAGTGTTGTACTACTTCTCTAATATGGAAATCGTCTGCATTATCATAAAAGATAATTTGTTTAAAAAATAATGTTAATAAATTATTTTTTAAAAACAGAATTTTTTTTTAATAACCGAATTAAATTCTATATAAATGTAGGTGCATTAATGAATCGGGGGATTGAGGGGGGCGGTAGCCCCCCTCACACAGAACTAATTATCATATAAAACTCTTCCGAAGCCAAATTTGAATTGTATAACATAGGTTTACATAACGGTACTCGTTATCTTACCTCTTAATCTGCAACCTGTATTTATAGTATTAAATTTCAGGGTAAGAGAAAGTCGTGTGAGTGACACATCAGATATTTTTTTTATTAATATATATACATATATGTGTGTGTGTGTGTAATATTTATTAATTTTTAAGTCTTTTAGCCTGGAATCTAGATTTGCAGTTCAAAAGATCTTTTAACCCACAATTTAAGCTGCTGGTCAATAACAGATCAAAATGCGAATAGCGAGAGCTGAGAGCTTTGTTCTAGTGATGATATTATAAATTATGAATTTTTTTTTATGGAATTTTACTATAAATTTTCCTGTTTTAAACTTCTACAATATACCTTTTTGGTTACGATTATAAACACATAGTAACGAAATACTAACATTTTTAATTGTAAAAATAAATAAATAAAATATATTATACGTACATATATTTAAAAAAAAAAAAAAAAAAAAAAAAAAGCGTCAATGGCGTATTGCTGAGTGCCACAATTTTACATATATTTAGATTTTAAATTTAAAAGAAAATAACTATGTTAATATTCATTAATTTTTAAGAATGTAACTTTTACTACATCTGGTGGAATAGTAAATTGTAAATATTTTAATATGAAAATCCCAAGCCTCATTTGATTGAATTTTATCCCTTTGAAGAACGTTATTTTCTAGTCATTACCGTTCTCTAGTCATCTAACCCGTATTTAAAAGTAAACTGCGCACGAGTTTCGTTTGTGAGACCGATATTGCAACTAGTTACAGGTTCGGGTTGCTAATGAAGAGGCGCAGCTTCGTTATTGTAGAGCGAAGAGAACACCGAACAATTACTGCAGTCGAAGAAGTGCTGCGGCTCTATTTATCATCAAAAACAAGGCGAAAACACTGTAGAATAGAAATTTCTCGTAAATAACTGGAAATATTTTTTACATTTTTCTGTTTTTGGTGCGAGATAAATATTCGATTAATTAATAATTTCGACGGATATACTCGTTTTAACGGCCCTTATCACTTACTGTCGCCGGAAGCCCGAGCCAATGTTATTCTATGGGGAAATTTTCTTTACAAATAACTTATTAACTAATACATATTTTTAAATTCTGTTTTCACATTCAGAAAATTCCCAACTCTTAAACTGACAGACCTTTTTTAAAAATGTATTTTTTCAATGTTTAATATTTTATTTTCAAATTGCAAAATGAAAAAATTTCACATATTGAAAATTCGTATTTTGCAGCTTTAAAATAAATTATAAAAAATTTAAATTGAAAAAAGTCCGTCAATTTAACAGTTGGGAATTTTCTGAATGTGAAAACAGAATTCAAAAATATGTATTAATGAATAAGTTATTTGTAAAGAAAAATTTTCCATAGAATAACATTAGCTTCGGCTTCCGGCGGCGGTGAGTGAAGAGGGCCCTTAAGAGAACCAGAACACGATTTGATTATTAAAAAAAATGTGTCTGTCTGTTAGCTGTGTGTTTGTGACAAACCTTTTGTGGCAGCTTTAGCTCGAAAAATAATGAACAGGATTTCACGCAAATTTATATGTAGTTGCATCGTAACAAAAATTAGTGTCTGTTACATTTTCGTGCAATTCGCCCAGCAGTACACTGTAAAAAAAAAAAAAAAAAAAAAAAAAAAAAAAACGGTAGATTTACAGCATAATGTGCTGGCTATATGGGTATGCATGGAGGGGGAAATGTAGAAAGTAGTAGTTTACAGCAAAAACAACCGTAAAAAAGTCTTTCTTTATAGATGATTCCGCTGTAAATTGTTTTATTTAACAGTAGAATGCGCTGGCAATACGGGTGTCAGCACATCTTGCTGTAAAAGCTTCTTCTTCTTCTTCTTCTTCTTTTTTTTTTTTTTTTTTTGCAGTGTATAGGGCAAAAATTTTATATAAATGTACACAATGAATATTGTATTTAACCAATGATTGTGAAATTAAAAATAATTATTTATAATAGTAATATCCAACCATGCAAAAAATTGTGTACATGTAGGAGCATTCATGTAGGGACACCTTCTTATAAATGTAACAGTTTGAAACAAAGCTATCGATTTTTTTTCATTGGAAAGTAAAAAAAAAAAAAGAAAGAAAGAAAAAAGAAAAGGAACTGGAAAAAAAAAATTATTTTTTTAGAAATTATTTAAAGGGCAAAAAATTGCCTTTTTTCTGACATTTAGTCTCGCACTTCTCTGAGATGAAAATTATCTGCATTCATCATGGAAAATAATTTCAATGAATTGTAATTTTAATAAATAATTTGCCCAACGGGAATTTGTATATGGTAATATAGGAAAAAGTGTATTTTGTGATGGAAACAACATACAATTTTTTCCTTCATTTTTTTCGCTTTCTGTATTTAACTCGCGTCACCAACGATCATAGAGATTAGAAAACAAAAAAAAAGAACCATGTGTTCCGCATAGATTATAGGAATCGATACAGGCAAAAATTGGGGCCTTTAGTTGCTCTTCACAAAATTCCACAACATAAAAAGAAGCCCCTTCACAAAATTCAAATTCATAAAATGCGTTCTTTCATAAAATTCAAATGGACAATATTCCTGTGACGTCACAGTAGGTAAAATCGCCGAACACGTGGCCGATATTTTGTAAACAAATTAGATTCAAGATGCCATTTTATTGTTACGCATAACATTTTCCTAAATATTTCTCCAGTGAAACTTAATAAACAGATATCGGTTCAAACAAGAACAAAAGAGAAATGTAAACAACTGAATCGAATGATAAAATTAAGACTTTTCCATATCGTAAAATTTCAGAACATTTTATGTATACACACACACACACACATATATATAATGAATAAAAGATTTATAAGAACATTTTATACACACACACACATATATATATAGACATCAAAGCTTAAATAATTAGAATTTCAATCACTTTAATAAAGGAATTTATTAAATGGAACATCCATTTAAATTTGTTAACATCGCCGCAGTTCACATGGCAACTTTTAATATTACATATGTTGATTAATATTAAAGTATATTACTAAAACTGGATTAAAAACAAAACAAAGGTATCACTGTATCACTCTTACTTCAATTTCATATAATCTGTAACTCTTATAAATAATATTGCAAGATAAAAATTTGCAAGCCACAATGCTTTGCTATGGTAGAGTTGAGGATTGTTTGCCTAACCAGCTGATATTCTTGTAGCCTCGAACCCAATGTGGGAATATGGTCCATTCCTAAACACAAAATTCAAATTCTTTTCACAAGATATTGTTTTAGGAAAACGATCTTCTTATAAAATTTTGTCATATTTTCAGTATTGTTGCGTACTCGGGGTTCATGAATTGTCTCTGAATGAAAGGCGAAACTTGCAGAGGCCCAAAAGTTTATTTACAGAAGATTGTAGAAGATTACAGGTCTATAAACCAATCATGAACTTCAATATTATCAAAAAACACAGCTTAAATAACAGCTCACAGTATCAAATTCACAGCATAAACTGTAAAATAGCATTAACACGTAGCAACAAGCTGTATCCAAAGAGGCTCAGTGCTCTTTAAGCAGCAATCAATGGCTTGGCGAAACTGACTCATTTGGCGCGATTCGATTCCTTAAATACCCGCGTAGAAAATACAGAAAATTCCAGAAACTTCCCAGCCAATGAAGTTAGAGCTTAGATATTTGGTATATCGATAGTAAGGATTTTCTCGCCAAGGTGCGAAAATCTCGCCAGATTTGACGCCAAAATCATCACCTGCCTTAATGAAGATTTTTAACGGGTTTTCTAGGAAAAATAATCTATTTTAACGCAAAAACAAGCTAGAAATGCTGAAAATTAATATTTTATAACCTGACTAAGCCACTTTGAATGAATTTTTATAAAAATAACTACTCTTATTTACAAATTCGTAACAGTATTATATTCAGTGAATGCCTATATACGCTGTAAAAAAATAATTATTACCAGCTGCAAGAAACTCTCTGTGATTGGAGAAAATAATTATTTTCTCCAGTCACAGAGAGTTTCTTGCAGCTGGTAATAGTTATTTTTTTACAGTGTACTTGTTTCAGTGTAACACTATTAACCTCATAACTATTAACACTTTATAGAATAATTGCTAAAATGGAATGTCTTACTTTTTTTTTTCTTTTCACAAATATAAACAAAGATTTTACCGAAATATTTTGTTTATTAAAAAAAAAAAAAAAAAAAAGAAGAAGAAGAAGAAGGACTCCAAAAATTAAAACTTGGATCAACCTTTAGATTATAAAACGCTTTCAACTGAACTTATGGTTCACGTTGTTTAACCTTAGACTTCTGAACTTTGTTATAAAATGTTAAAAACGAAATTTATAAAACACTTCGAGCAATTTCTATTTTCATCTAATAATGTATTTAAAATGTATTGCCAACTTATAGGTACTTTTTTATTTATTAGTCACCACTAGTTTCGAATAATAATGTTTCACATATATGATAGTAGATTTTATAAACATTACAATTAAAAATTGGTGATCCCTAATAAATAGGCAACACTGAGCTGCACCCGTTTAGCATAGTTAGTATAGGTGGGAACGGACTTTTGTGGACACCCTGTATACGTGTGTATGTTTATGCATAAAGCCCAAATAGTAAATTGCTTTCATTTAAAAAGTGTTAGGAGAAACGACCTTATAATACTATACATATTTAAACAATAATGTTTAATTTTAATTTAATAATTATAGAAGTGATTTTACAGTTTTCAATCAGACACTGTGACGTTGCAATTTTTACGTGCTTCTAAAGTAACATGACCAACTATATGTGGCCTTTTCGCTCAAACGAGTTAGAACTGAGAACATATTTATAAATTTTTGTCGTGTGAGCAGAAGATATTAACTGATAAATTTTGGAAATTCCGCAAAATATTTCTTATTCATATAGATATGGCTCACACAGAAATATATGTCACATAAAAATGTTTCTAAAACTGTTTCAACTGTTTCCGAAAAGGTATATTCATATGCATTGCTCCTTATTTTGTACCGTGATCTGTAATTTATGTTTATAGTTTTCGAATTCAGAGTAAAGTTATATGAATGCAACACCATATTATTTTATTATTTATTTATTTATTTGGGAGGCTCATTTTTATCAAAAACAGAAAAAGAAATTCGATTTCTTTTTAGAAAGTTAAGGGTAAAGTTTACTAAAAAATGCATAGCGCTTTATTATTATTATTTTTTTTTTTAGGACTGAGGGCCTATTAGTCTCAATCTGGGATTTTTGCGTTGTCGATTTCGATAGTTGTCGAAATCTAAAATTTATCGAAAATATAATTGAATAATTTGAAAGCGATGTTATAATTTGAAAAAAGACAAAAAAAAAAAAAAAAAAAAAAAAAAAAACTAATAGTCCTCCGTCCTAAACTAAATTCTGCTTTTGCCAGAATTGCATCAAAATATTTTTTTTTATTTATTATTATTGAAAGAAAAAGAAAAGAAAATCAATAATAATCAGTATCGTTACAAGCGATATCGAAAAAGTTTTTTTTTTTTTTTTTTTTTTTAATAATTTTGAATTAGGAAATAAAAAGTGCGCGTGAAATAATATGAAATAAAAATAAGTAAAAAAATGAATTTAATGATTTAATGTTTTTTTTTTTTTTTTTTATGTTATTTGTAATTAACGAGAAAAAAAAAGAAAGAAAGAAAGAAAGAAAGAAAGAAATTAATCTGTCAACTATGAAGCTCTGTCCATCTCAAAGAAATGATTTATTCCGTAAAAATTTTATATTATTTTAATAGGCTAATCTACTTTTCCAACACTATTAATAATAGCGACAATAGAAATTGCAATTCTTCTAACGAAAATTACGAAAACATAATACAGTATAGTAAGAAAAGAGATTAATTTTAATTTTTTTCTTCTTCTCTTTTAACATATTAAACTGCATTTTGTTTAAATTAGACAAAAGAATGGCAAAAATATATGAAAACGAAATAGATTTTATTTCTAGCCCCGTCTCCAACCCACTCGTTATAAAGGTACCTTTGTACTAAACTGATAAGGAAATATATATATATATATATATATATATATATAAGTTAAAGTATATACCAATGTTTTGAAATTTTTATTTATTATTTTCTAGCCTTAACTTATTGCAATTTACCGTCAGTCCCTACAAACGAAAACGAACAAAACAGACTAAAAAGAGAGCAAAAAATATTTTATCCACTGGCATAGATCAACTTTTTCCCTACTACGAACTTTCATTGCTTTGTTTTTCATTCTTAAATTTCCATAAAACTTTTCTTTTTCTGTTTTTTCCCCCCTTTAATTCTTAATGAAGCGTCTATTTTTGTAATCTAAAGTTGGGATATGTGCCATAAATAAAATGAGGAAACTCGTGAAAATATATGGACAGCAATTTTTAGGTCTCTTTCTTTGAAAGCGAATTATTACAGTAACTTAGTTTATCAATCTATAAATCTATTTGAGAGAGAGGAAGAGAGAGCGAGAGAGAGAGAGAAAGATCACACCCTTGCATGAAAAGTAACACAACTCCTCAAATATGCAGTATTTGAATTAGCTTAAAGAATGCGATAAAACATTAACTGACACAAGTGACCCCAACTGCCTCTCAGGTGGATAAATTGCGAGATAGAGATGTGACCCCCTTTTCGTGCACGTTGGGGGTACTTCATGCACATTTTTCAAAGAAATAAATTTAAAATTGCAATTTCGTTATTAGAACACTTTTTGTGCCAGAGTTCAAAATATATGTGTGTGTGTAAATGTGTGGAAAATTTGTCATCTCGATAACTTTTGAAATATTGAATCAATTCGAATTGCAGTTGGATCATAGACATGCCTTGTAAATATCTTGGGGGATATCATTAATCGTCTCGATCCGTCATTTTGTTTCCAAATAACGGCCAGTTGAAAAAATTTCACTTGTATAAAAAACGTATTTATTAACCGACTTACCTGAAATTCGGCATGTATACATAGTCCAAATCAAGGTATCAATCAAGTTTATTAATGAACTCTAAGCATAATCTTTTTCCAAAATGGTGGTCATTTAAGTTTATTGATAAATTTGATCCGCCGTTTGTTATATCATTATGGTAACATGAAAACTTCAAATTCCTTCAACTTTGTATACTTATAATTAATTCTTGATAGAATGACAAAAAAAAAAAAAAAAATATTAGGAGTCCATCTATAAATTTAGAAAAGCAAATTAAGATCTTTCACAGAAAAAATATTACATTTATTCATACAGTAGCCGGGAAAGCATGAGAATTTGGGATATAAAATAAACTAAAATTGTGCTAATACAGTAATTAAATCTGTATCTAAATCGATTTGACTAACTATTTTGATTCCCATGTAAGCAAAGTGCAAAATAATTATTTAAATCTTTAAAACTAATAAGTCATATTAATTTATTTTTAAGAATTTTTAAGTGGGGTTGTTGCGCTGTGATTGTTTAGCTTTAATTGGATATAAATAACGTTTCTACTTTTCTTCCGATGGTAGATTTTGTATGCTAACAAATTTTCAGACACTAAATTCCCTATTTTTCCTTCAATAGAAAAATTACTATTCTTCACAAAATAAAATAATAATAATAATAATCTGTCTTTGTATTAAAAAAAAAATAATAATAATCTGGTGTGTCACTCACACGACTTTCTCTTACCCTGAAATTTAATACTATAAATATAGGTTGAAGATTAAGCGGTAAGATAACGAGTACTGTCATGTAAACCTATGTTAAATAATTCAAATTAGGCTTCGGAAGAGTTTTATGTGATAATTTTAGTTGTTGTGATAATTAACTTTGTTCCTACTGAGTTCGGTAGATAACAGCACTACTCCAAAATTTAACATTGTTTCAGAGGAAACCATGTACAGAAGTCACTTTAAATTTCTTAGTAGACGCGAATGCATAATTGCTACATTAATAATGCACTTGAGTATGGTTTTTTCACCAGATGATGGGCCGTGCTATTGTTTTGACCTAAAGCAATTGTTGTTAGTTTTTTTAAACATAACAAACATATTGATTTTTTCAATTAATTATTATATTTATTTAATCAGATTAACCAATAGATGTTTGAAACCAAAAAATTTCTCATGAACTAAAAATGCTCTTTTTTTTTTCCTTTCTTTCCTTTCTTTTCTTTTTCTTGTTTTTAAAAACATATTTATGATTAGTTATGTGCCTTTTAGCCCTTTTTTAATTAATTTAGCAATTTGAAAAATAAATTATGGGGTGAACGTAGAATAGTTAGTTAAATCTGTTCATTTTTTTTCGAAAATAATTTTAAAGTGACTTTTAGAAGTTATTTGAAACTGAAGAAGTAATGCATGATAAAGATGGAATAGGGAAATAATATAAATTTTTTTGCGCAAGAATTGCTTAAAAAATGAGGAGTGGATGAAATGATTGATGAGAAAATAACAACTTTCCAAAGAAAATCGAACTTCTTTTTTTCTTCCAGCTATTCTTTTATTTATTTAAATTTTTAATCTCCAGATAAAAAAAAAAAAAAAAAAAAAAAAAAAAAAAAAAAAAATGCGGAATCATATATCCTTAAACTGGAGATATTAGGTATAAATTAGGTTCATCCTAATGTGTATATGGGAGTACGTTTGGTTAATTTCTACAAACTCAAGTAATATTTTCTAATAAAAGTAAATCAGAGCTATACCTGCTTGTTCAAATGAACAAATTTGGACCACTGAAGAGCTTAAAGGGACAAGTAGCGTTGGTATTAATTATTATTTTCCGAATATAATATATAACGATGGATGGATGGTTGGGTTTTACGTCCCACTAGTGCTGCGCAGATGGGCAATTGGCGACGGTCTGGGACACACCCCTAGAGGTGGTCCGGAGACATGCCATCACAATTTTGATCCTCCAAGGAAGGGATGGCTCTCCCGCTTCGGTGAGCCCCAGAGGTATAATTTTTGATGGGAACATGGAGGACTTTGCGGCCACGACAGATTTTACGTGCACCAGCCACCATTATTGTACACGACGGTGTTTGGCCGGCTCAAGTACCGAACCCGCAATCTTCCAATTACGAGGCCGGCGCTCTACCGACTGGGCTACCGCGGCCCCAATATGTAAAGAAAGTATTGTAATCATGAAAAAAATTCGACTTTCAGATTTTGGTGTATATATACGTTTCGAGGTCCACTAAGTTTGTTTTTGCTACTTTTATGGTGATGAACGTATGTGTGTGTGTGTGTGATTGAACACGATAACGTCTAAAAGCTTTGTTCGAATGAGCTGGAAGCTGGTACGTATGTTATGGGTCACTACAGCACGAACTTTATTAATTTTGGTGAATCCAGCAATTATAGTTAAAAAAAAAAAAGATAATAAGGATTTAATGTATATATATATACACCCCGCGACAAAAAGATAGGAACAAAGGGTTTTTTCTTTGATTTTTCATAAAATAACGTTATCTAAATTGTGCCTATCATTTATTATTTTTATAAAATAACACTATTCCTGGACTAATTTTTGTTTTAAGACTAATTTAGAAAAGTTTTAAGACTGAAATTTTTCTAATTTAAGACTACACTGCGCGACAAAAAGATAAGAACAAAGGTTTTTTTTTAATTTTTCATAAAATAACATTATCTAAATTGAGCTGATCATTTATTATCATAACAAAATATTATCATATCAAAAACATATTAAATATTTGAATCATATTCAAAATAATCATATTCAAAAATTTAAATAAAACCCCTTTGTTCCTATCTTTTTGTCGCGCTGTGTAGTCTTAAATTAGAAAAAATTTAGTCTTAAAATTATTGTAAATTAGTCTTAAAACAAAAATTAGTTCAGGAATAAATGATAAGCACAAATTAGATATCGTTATTTTATGAAAAATCAAAGAAAAAACCCTTTGTTCCTATCTTTTTGTCGTGGGGTGTATATATATATATATATATATATATATATATATATATATATATATATATATATCATTAAGGCCTAAGGCTAAATTTATTTAAAGTACAATAGCGACTTAACGCCTTATTCGAAATAACTGAAAATTTATATACATATTATAAATCACCATCACACGAACTATATGAATTTTGAAGAATCTAGCACTAATAGTTTTTTTAACAGGGACACAAAGAAAAATTCTTTATCATTATGACTTATGGACTCAAATTATTTAAAGTGCGGATAGCGTCTAAATGCCTTATCTGATTGAGCTGAAAATTTATTAGCATATTATAGGTCACAGCTGCACGAGCTGCGTAGATTTTGGTGAATATAGCACTTATACTTCTTTTACAGGGACACAGCGAAAATGTATTTATTATTAGGACTTATGCGCTCAAATTATTTGTAGTGCAATAGAATTAAACGCCTTATACGATTGAATTGATTTTAGACTTCTCTTATTTTAATTCATTCAAACAACCGTTAATTACAATATAATAAAATCACACAATCAACTGATTGGGAACAAAATCATATTTATTGAAATTTTTATTTTTCCGACTGAGTGAAAATAATGCCTGGACCGGGAGTCGAACCCCAGATCTTTGACTTACAAGGCCAAGGCTGTACCAATTGAGCTATCCAGGCCGATAACCGGTGGACATTACTCACTCAGGCAACCTTTAGGCAGAAACATCTGGTCTATCATGTAGATAGCTCAACAGAAATAAGCCGCAGATAAAGGAAAACACCATTAAACAATGGGAGAAAGAAATACAATATATTAAAATCACACAATCAACTGATTGGGAAGAAAATCATATTTTTATTGGAATTTATTTTTCCGACTGAGTGAAAGTAATGCCTGGACCGGGAGTCGAACCTTTGACTTTGTTGTAATCAGTTGATTGTGTGATTTTAATATATTGTATTTCTTTCTGCCTAAAGGTTGTCTGAGTGAGTAATGTCCACCGGTTGTCGGCCTGGATAGCTCAATTGGCAGAGCCTTGACCTTGTAAGTCAAAGATCTGGGGTTCGACTCCCGGTCCAGGCATTATTTTCACTCAGTCGGAAAAATAAATTTCAATAAAAACCGTTAATTACTTAATGTTCGGAAAGTCAAGTGGAGTCATTCCAGATACTTATTTTATTTTATTTATTTATTTATTTATTGTTGTTGTTGTTGTTTATTTGTTTTACATTCTATCACACTTACTGTCATGAAAGCTATCATTTTTTATGCATAGAGCATATTTTAAAGGAATAATAAAAGTAATGTTAAAAATGGAAAGGACTCTTTTACGGAAAAAATGATAGAAAATAATGCAAATTTTACTCTCTTCTATATGTATATATAGAGAAAGTATTGGATTCGTGAAAATTTTCGAACTCCAGTTTTCGATGAATTTATTCATTTTGGGACGTCCTGTACACGATTCGACTATTTTTCGAAGACGTCTGTCTGTCAGTCTGTCTGTGTCTCTCTCTGTGTGTGTATCACAATTTTTATTGACGCTGTATTTCACGAACCAATGAACGAAATTTAACCAAATATGGTATATAGTTGGACCCTGACATAAACTGGTGCTGATTATATTTGGGGATCCATCACTCAACAGGTGGTGCTGTGATCCCACTTTTTCAAAATTTTTAACATGGCAGTATAGGACAAATTTTCGTATAAATGTACGTAATGAGAGTTATTTTTAACGTGTAATTGTAAAATTAATATGAATTATTCATAATGGTAGTTGTAAACTAGGAAAAAAAATTTTGTGCATGTGGAGGCATCGCTTTCCCTCCTGGAGGGGGGGGGGGGGAGAGACTAAACTCCCGGGGAGAGGTGTGAATTTTCAATATGGGTATCTTTCGAAAGATCTCGTTAATACTTTTAAAACGAATAGTTGAACCATAGATCTGTGATAATTTAAAATAAGGTGATAATTTCTTTTGATATTGGCAAAAAGTTGACTTTCTTTCGGCATTTAGTGATATAATTCTGTCAGATAAAAATCGTCTGCATTTATAATGGAAAATAATTTAATAAATAATTTGCATTGCATGAATTTGGTGTAAAATTATATAGAAGAAAGTCTTATGGTGGCCGCATCATACTAGTTTTACTACGCGTTTACGATATGTAACTGAACACATCTGGGTATTTAAATTTTTATATCTCGAATTACAGAATTAGTGTCAAAAAAAAAAAAAAAAAAGTGTAACATTTGAATTTTTAGTGAATTTGTATTTGGCGATTGAGTTTGAGAGTTGGTAATAAATGTAATAAATTCATGATTTAAGAATGAATGCCCAGTTTTGTGTCAAGTACACTAGTTAACATTCATACAATTTTTTAGAAGGATTGGATTAAAACCATTTCGCTTGGGGCATTATAAGTACATGGTTATTCCCAAAGTTTGAAACCCGAAATAAATAAATTTAAAGTTTAAAATTCTGTAAAAGCATTTTAAATAATGTTTGAGGAACTGTAGAATGATATTGTTTTAAAAGTATTTTATATAGCTACATACATTTTAATAGCTATCTGGATATTTTTAATTGCATCGATTTTGACAATTTTGACCTTGTCTCTGTAATAGATTTATCATAACAAAAATTTATCACAACAGCTATCGTACATATGGAATTTATTGACTCAAGCAATATCGACTGACATATAATTTATATATATAAGGTAAAGTGGGGTAAGTCTAATCACGTTTTGGCTTATTTCGATTTTGATCTTATTTTGCTCAATTGTCATTATATATACAGTTCTGGATTTTTTTAGGCATAAACTATAACTAATTGGCTTTTAAAAAATATCCGTTTTTAATAATTTATCAATATGCTACTGGAAGAAAAATAATTAATGGAAATTTTGTGTTCCCTGGTTCCACATGCTCCATGACTTGGAACAAATGGAACCTTAACCCATCAATGCCCAGCGTCTTCATTTGAAGACAGCTAATAAAATAACACGCATATTTTTTGTGGTTTCTCGGAATTATTTCTGCTTTTTAATGACAGTTTATAGCAACACTCTAAATGATCCCTCAAAGTTTTATGTGCCTACTATTAATTATAATTACGTAATTTGGATAGTTATTTTATGATTTTTCATTCATTGAATATAAATTTGTTTTTTGCGCAGATATACCAACTTAAGTCAAGTTTAATAATAATATATACTATAATACTTTATTTCCGAGGTCCTTGTCAGCGTATCATAGGAAATTAATGTGTTATCTAGAAGTTTTTTCGTTAGAACACTAACCGTCCTCAAATGAGCCCTAACCGTCCTTAAAAATGCATTAAAAAGCTCCAGGTAATGGGTTTGGCGCAAAATTTGGCGAATTTTCGCCCCTTACCGATTTTTATTTTGGCGACCTTGGCGAGAAAATCCTTATTATTGATATACCAAATATGGAAGCTGTAACTCCATTGGTTGAGCAGTTTCTGGAATTTTCGACATTTTTCTAAGCAGATATTTAAGGAGTTGCTTTACGCCAAATCAGTCAGTCTCAGTTTAGTTTCGCTAATGCTTTCAATGCTATTGGAAATAACTCTGAATGAACCTCTTTGATACAGTCTCGCTATATGTTAATGCTCTAATACAGTTTGTACTGTGAATTGGCTGTTGACAGCTGTTGTTAAAACTGTGTTTATTGGTGAAACGGAAGTTGATACCTGGTTTATAGACCTGTATTTTTCTGGAATTTTATGAAAACAAACTTCTGAGCTTCTGCAAGTTTCGCCTTTCATTCTCGAACAACTTACGAACCCCAAGCACGCAACAATATCAATAGGTAAATAAGTAACAATTTAAACGGGAAAAATTTTTCTTAAACAAATTAAATAATAATAATAATAATAAATTGTAGTATAATTGTATTATGTATTGGGTTGTTCGGAAAGTCATTTCGTTTTTCTCAGCAGAGGACTTAATTGTATTTTTTTCACACCTTCTTCACATTTAAGTTGCATTGCCATTACATATTGTGACAGCTGATATAGCAAGGCTTGCTTGTGAAAAAGGTCGTTTTATTCTGCTCAATAGTTTTTGATTGGTGCCCTATCAAATAAAGAAAATCAGAAGCGACATTTTCGGCATATTTTGTTTTTGCTATCAAAAATGCGAAAATACTATTCAAACAAGGAAAAAAAGTATACGATGTGTGCACAGAAAATTTATTTAAAGAACGCTATTGTCAAAACTGGTTTACCAAATTTTGTTCTAGAAATTTTGAGTTGAAGATGCATAACGTTCTAGAAAACCAGTTTGTGCTAATGAAGACAAAATAAAGTATTGATTTATGAAAAACTGCCAAATAACAACTCGTGAGATCGCTAAGAAACCGATCAAAGTGGAGAATATATAATTCATTAAAATATTTATACAATATAAGAAAATCGTCTTTCATTTTCGAAGGAAAAAACGAAATTACTTTCCGAACAACCCAATACAATCGGTTATTATAATGGGCTCTTCCCACCTGACGTCAGAGGTCACATGATAGAGGAAAAACAAATAGCAGACAAAGTCTTGTTTATCTATAGCCATTACTGAAATAACATATTTATTTTCTATTCTTATTTTTGATCAATCGTATTTAATCTGTGTTATTTTTTATAAATCATCATTTTTAATCCATTTTATATCATTATTCATCATCTTTTGTTTGCAGTATACATTTACACTCATCATTTAGTTTGTATTTGTTATTGATGTTCATGAAGAACATGTTTAATACTCTGATTTTTGGTACTTAAATCAGTGACAGTGCAATATCGTACGGCGTAAATCCATTTAGACCAGTAATTAAGTTAATCAACTTGTTGTAACACCTTTATGCAATCAAATTAAATGAAAACATTTTAAAATTTCAAATTATAATCCATAAACATTCTACAAGAAGCTATTATTTATTGTTAGATCAGTTAATGTTACAGTTACACTGCAATCCGCGTTTGTAATGATCGATAGACGGCGCTTTGTGAACACTGCAGTTGTTAGTAAACATTAGCCACGTGTGTTCCAATAGTGTTCTTGTTATTCTACTTAATATTCGTACTATAATTTCTCCGCCATTACATTATGGAAAATTGATTGCTTTTGGAAAAAATAATTCAGTTTATTCGAAGTTCGATCGGAAGTAGATTTTTAACTGAAGCTGAACAAATATTAGTTTCAAGTCATCTGATTAATTCTTTACTTCCATTAGCCGAAGCAACTGAAATTTTAAATTTATCATTTGGAAATAAATGGAAGCTTCATTCTGGATTTCTTGATCCTTTGGAGTTACACTGGAGCACACAACAGTATGTGTTATCTTTTTTACCGGATTTATTCATTTTTATTCAATAAATATATGTGAAACTAAACATCGGCTAGCAATGGCGGCTATATGGAATTCGAATTAAACCATGTTTATTGTAATTTCACCGTAGCCCACCAGAGGGCGAGCATTTCATTACAATCGCGGATATACAAAAATCGATTCTTATAGGTAAGAATAAATAAACACATATATATATTTTTTTTTTTAATTATTAAATTTACAAATACAATTATTCTACTGTTTGCAAATCCACAATATTACTTTTATTTTATTTTATATTAAATATTAAAATTTTTGTTCTTAAGAACAATATTTAATAGAATTCGATTATTCGTTTTCCTCTATCACGTAATTGAACAGATGACGGTAGGAAGAGCCCATTGTTGTCAAACTCAAATTTATGATTCGGATTATCCCTATACGTTTTAATTGTGTCATAATTATAAATCAGCATGGATTTCGTTTCACAGAAGAAAGAAAGAAAAAAAAATCTTATGAAATCTGAAATAGCATGTGCATTTTTGAATAAAGTCTATCTTCTATATATTTTTTATAATTTTTTCTCTTTTTTATCGATGGAAAAAAAAAAAAAAAAAAAAATTCTTCGTAATGTGTTCCAAGAAAAACAAACTTCACCGGTTTTTATTTATTTTTCGTCTGCTTTAAAAACTTCACTGTCTTCGTTTGCAGGAGAATAATTTACTGTCACGCATTGCAGGAAAGAAAAGAAAACTAAAAACAGTACGAAAATTTCGATTCAGTGGGACCTGGGACACATCTTTGTTTTTTAAAGTTTATTTCTTTTTTCTTTTTTTCCCCTTTTCTTTTATCTTTATGCAGTTTCCATTTTAGTACTTGAAGTTGGAATACGCTAGTAATAAAAAAGAAAAGAGAATGAAAATAAATAAATAAATAGATTTCTTGTGAAAGTTTATAGATAATTCCTTTTTTCTATTTAAAAAAAAAATATATATGAGCTAGAATAATTTAGAAAACTAAGAAAATATTCAACTATTATTAAATACGATTATTATGAAGCAAGAAAAATATTTACTTAATTATGGGAAAAGAAAAAAAAAATGAAATCTGAAAAAAAACGCAATTTAAAGACTTCAAATCTATCTATCTATCTATCTATCTATATATATATATATATATAGAAAGTCGTAAGAATTGTTGCCTGAATATACATTTTACTGAACAAACCTAATATAGTTCAATTTATAAATATTCTTACAACGGATTAAGTCTTTTTTTCTGCATCACTGGTTCTGTTGCGGTAAAAGTAGTTTTACAGGCCAAGTGAAAATAAAGACACAGTTCGTTCACTTTCAGTAAGGTGTCAGCCTTGGCGACAAACCTGGCAACTATTGGGCCATATTTGGCGAAAAATAGTAGTTTAGGGTTCCCGAAGTTTCGAAGCTCTCCGACGTACAGGAGCATAAATCTCGTACTTTCCATGGCCTTTTTCAAGCTCCCTCATCAAAGGGTACAAATAGGAGTGAGTTGACTTCTGCGAGAGAGTGTTTAGTCTCTGCGATTCAGAGTTGTCCAGAGACTTAATCTGAGCGACTGCACTTTGGAGATTGTGCTCCAAGCGACTGAACTTTGTTCGTGAGATAGCGAAGATTTCTGATCTGAAGTATTTGATGGTATTTCCTTTACTCCTGTGGAATAAGTGATAGTTTTCTTGGAGTACTGTTGTACAGTTTTCGAGAATATTCGTTGTAATAACAGTTTTGTTGTACAGATTCGATAAGTTACGTAGAATAAAGTGCACTCATCGACTAGAACCTGCCTGTTTCTTTACGAACGACTTTTTCACATAGAAAGTCAACTCGTAACATATTAAATGCAAATATGAGTTTTTATAGGAAATCTTCAGTGATGCCAAGTCAAAAGTGTATAGTCTTCTTAAATATAAAACTTAAAAAAAAAAAAAAAAAAATCACTGAAATCACCCAGCCCTGGTCTTGAACTTATTATGGCTTCTGTAAATTTAAGATCTGACTATACAGTAGGCATTAAAATTATTGAAGCACACATCCACACTTTTTCTCTATATATATATATTTAGTTTGATCGCTAACTTTTATCATCAAATTACTTTTTTATAAACAGTATAAGACTAAAATCATGACTTAACAAATATTTACTTAATAAAACAGTATTAGGTGCCCACCTTTTAAGTAAGAATTATTGCTAGTACTTCAATAATTTTGCTGCCTACTGTACATACTGAAATATGGCCATTGTGAAATTTCTGCTATACTATACACAGAGCTGCAGCGATGTATATCGGGCCATGGAAGTCAAAATCGAATGAAAATCAATTTATGTTGAAGTCCAATAAATATAAAGTTTCATGGAATTCAAGCCATAGTTATTTAGCTACATTTGACATCAAATTTTCGAATTTCTAAAAGTAGTTGTATTAGGTTTAGAACATGTGTAATTTCGTCAAAAACAAAAATGGGAAATTTTTACTTATATTATTCAGAAAGCAAAAACTAGCAATTTTTTTAAAGCTATTAATTTAGTAAATTTTAAGGGCGAGATGAAAAATTATCGTGGTTGTACAAAGAATTTTTGTTTACTTCCATTTTATTAATGTTTATCTCGTTTTTATCAGCCAACTTTGTTTACATTTGGACAGAGATAGATTTCAAAGTCTACCATTTTATGCCTTTTGTTTTTATCTTAATTCTGATAATTCGAACAAAAGTTCTCTACGTGAAAAGTGTCTTTTAAAACTTACCTAAAAATCAATATAAATAGCAATAAATAAATAATAACATTATTATTATTATTATTACTAGTATATAACCCCGTCAATAATGACGGAATGTAAAATCAATTAAGGTAGTGAATCAACGAATGCTTTGCCTGCTTCGCTGGACACTATATTTAAAAGGGACTAATGTGCAAGTTGCACCTGACGGGACTAATATGCAAGTTGTACCTGACGGGACTAATGTGCAGTTGCACCGAATGAACAAAGTATTTTTTTTAACGAAAATACCTACTAACCCAGGACGATAGGTCTAATATAACGTATCATATCATATTATATATCATATTTATCATAATATAACTCAGTACTTATTTCGCTTCCTTCTTCGACTCGTTTTAATAAGTATTTTTTATATGCATGGGCAAATTTAATATTTTTTAATTTTTCACGTGAAAACATTTTTTCATCTTATGCCTCTCCCCCCCCCCCTCAATATATATATATATATATATATATATCAATAACTGGTAAATTTTTTTGGCAACAATCATAAATTTAAATGTCCAATTTTTAAATTATTTTCATATTTTAATGGACTCTTCCCAGTTTCGTCTGCTCAATCACGTGATAGAGGAAAACGAATAATCGAATTCTGAGAATCCAATTCAATTAAATATTGTTCTTAAGAACAAAAATGTTAATATTTAATATAAAATAAAATAAAAGCAATATTGTGCATTTGTAAACAGTAGAATAGTTGTATTTGTAAATTTAATAATTTTTTTAAAAACGCTTTGTGTGTTTATTTATTTTCAACTGTAAGAATCGATTTTTGTATATTCTAGTGTAACTGTTACATTAACTGATCTAGCAATAAATAACAGCTTATTCTTGTGGAATGTTTACGGATTATAATTTGAAATTTTAAAATGTTTTCATTTAATTTAATTGCATAAAGGTGTTACAACAAGTTAATTAACTTAGTTACTGGTCTAAATGGAATTACGTAGTACGATATTGCACTGTCACTGACTTAAGTACCAAAAATCAGAGTATTTAACATGTTCTTCATGAACATCAATAACAAATATAAACTAAATGATGATTGTAAATGTATACAGCAAACAAAAGATGCTGAATAATGATATAAAATGGATTAAAAATGATGATGTATAAAAAAAATAACACAGATTAAATATGATTGATCAAAAATAAGAATAGAAAATATGTTATTTAAGCAATCGTTATAGATAAACAAGACTTCGTCTGCTATTTGTTTTTCCTCTATCATGTGACCTCTGACGTCAGATGGGAAGAGCCCATTAATTCTAAAATATCTAACCAAAACTTTGTTACAAATAAGGTACCAAATGAAAGGTACCATATTTGTAACGAAGTAACCTTAGGTACCTTATTTGTAACCTTATTTGTTTTAAATAATTTGATAAATATGACGTCACAATCAACTGCTTATCTGATTTATCAGATAAGTACATTATCATGATTGCAAGAAAATGATGTAATAACTATTAGCCCATAATGTTTATGATTGAATTTTACATTACATTTTAATTTTATCCTCCATGGGTATTTTAGAATTGCAATGGTAGTTATAAACTTTCGTTTAACTTTCGTTACTTTTCGTTTAACTCAATATGTAAATCTTTTTACATATTGAGATTAAGGGAAAAGTGCAAGCACAAAAAATGTTCAGTTTTGAAAGATCTTTCTAATGATGTAACATTTATGCAGATTAATAAAAAAATAAATAAATAAAAATAAAAATACATAGCATTTCTAAGGAAAAAAAAATGGCTACCAAAAGTCTCTGTTTTGAAGCGGTCTAAACCGGAATAGTTCCTGACAGAAGAGGGTCATTATTATTATTATTATTATTATTATTATTATTATTATTATTGCGAAATTTAGACTCGAATACATTTTAGATTTAATTAAAAAAAAAAAAAAAGACTTCTGATGCTTTAATTTAATTAATTATTAACGTGGTGAGAAAAAAAAAATTAATGTTGACATTTTACAGAAAAAATTCAAATGCTCATAGATTTTTTCTCTTTCTAAAGTTTAAATTAAAAATATTAGTTTTTAAACTGGGGATAGAAAAAAAAAAAAAAAAATTAACTATACCATATTGTAAAGAAAAATTCAAATGCTCGCAGAATTTTTCTTTTCTTTCTAACGTTTGAATTAAAATACAGAGAGAATGAAACAAAAATTACTTAGAACTTAGAACATTACGTATAGAAAGTACAAAAGTCTGTGAAGTCTCCTGTAATCCGCTTTCTAATGATTCACCACTCTAGGGATGATCCGGAGACATGCCATTACAATTTTGATCTTCTGAAGAGGGAAGACCTTCCCCGCTTTGTTAACCCCCAGAGATATCAATATCAGAACATGGAGAGCATTGCTTCCACGACGGATTTTCGGTCGGTGTTGGTGCTGGTGTTTGGGATTAAGGCCGATTGACTTCACGAGGGTCCTAGGCTTATAGGTGGGGTGCCCTCCATGTCAATTTTTCTAAGGGGTCCTAGCCCTTATTTACGCGAGTTTCAAAGAAGATCATGGAAAACTCCGAATGGTTAAATCGACGAGCGTGATCTGACATCGAACCCGGCACTTCTTGTCTACAAGCTTTGAACGCAGAACTGCTCAACCACTGGTGGGGCCGATCTTCGGCCGGTTTGAGTATAGAACGCAATATTTTCCCCACCGCTCCCTGTATGCCGTTGGTGCTGGGGAGGGGGGGGGGGCTTAACTAACAGAATTTTTCTTTTCTCTGATTGGGTTTTGTCCATATGAATCTGAACTTGCTTTTTTGAGATTGCCGAACACCAAGAATCCTTTATCATTAAACTCACAGCATTGCATTGAAACCTATTTTCTTTTTAACACCATTGTATCAGTAATCACATATTTGACGGGCTTGATGTAAAAAGTGCAAACATTTAAGTTTTTCCGAGAGGAATATAGGGTTACATACAAACGGAACGCTTGCAACTTTGATGTCATAAATTCTGAAAGTTTTTTGCAATTACAGTCGGCAGCAGAAGTATCTGAGCATTAGCAAAAATCCCTATATAAAAAAAGTACACTTAATGCAGTTTTGTTAAATAAATCCTTGTTGAATCCTGTTCTTAGTCAGTCTAAGAATATGATTCGACAAGGATTTATTTAACAAAACTGTGTTAAGTCTGCTTTTTTTATATAGGAATTTTTGCTAGTGCTCGGATACGTTTGCTGCCGACTGTAGTCATACATTTGGAACGCTTGCAAACGTCTTTGCAACCGGAATTGTTTCGTTTGTATGTACCCCATAATCCATTGTTAGAATTAAATATTGCGATTTTCGTATGCTTTGCAAAAAATCTCCTAATGTGCAAGACAATTTTTTCTAGAGCTATTCTTATATTTTAATGGTGCGAAAGTGTTTCAGTTACAAATGTTAATTCTTCGAGCATTAGATTAGTAAATATTTCTTGCAAAACTTTGCAATATACTGTCGGCAGAAAAAGTAGCCGAGCACTAGCAATAATCCCTGTCTAAAAAAAGTACACTTAATACTGCTTTGTTAAATAAATCCTTGTCAAATCATGTTCTTAGTCAGTTTAAGAACATGATTCGACAAGGATTTATTTAACAAAACAGTATTAAGCGTACTTTTTTGATATCGGAATTATTGGCTAGTGCTCGGATACATTTGCTGACGGCTGTACATAATTTTGAAATCGCGCATGGTAACGTTTATTCAAAAATATTCATTTTCTAAAATGGCTGTACTTGTACCACAACTAATTCTAGAAACAGCTTATTCGGATTCTTCATGTTTCTCAAACAGCTACACTTTTCAAACAAAATATACTTAAATCTTCAATTTTAGAAGAACAAGCTGTAAACGAAAAAATTCTTCTTTCTTTCTTTAGAGCCACCTCCCTCGCGGAGAATCAAATTGTGATGCCATATCTGCGGAATACACCTAGAGGTGAGTCACAAACCTCCGCTAATTGTCCATTGCGTAGCTCTAGCCCGACATAAAACTCACTCAACTTCCCAGACCATCGCCCATTAGTCAATGCGTAGTTATAGTGCGACGTTAAAACCCACTGAATTCAATGGACGACTAGAACGAGCGGAACTTTCAATGTTTGTAGGAAGAAGCTGAGCTATGATTGGCTATTTCACTGTTTATGGGTTAATTAAGAGTCCTATAAGTTAAATGAAAGAAAATCGTCATCATGACGTCGAATGACGTCAGAGAGTCATGCAGACCATTCAATTCCTCTCTCCTCTCTGTAGTTGCGGCCATGGAGGATCAGAATTGTGAAGGCATGTCTCCAGACCACCTTTAGGGGTGAGTTTTTGACCGTCATCAATTGCTAAAGTGTAGTACTAATGTGATGTAAAGCCCACTCACTCACCCTCTTAGATGCGTTTTGCGATTAATAAACTCGATTCATTGATAACACATGTACTTCAGATTTGTATGCTTGACTTGTAGTCCGCTTGTAAATCTTCGTTAGATAAAGACAGGTAGCACATGTCAGAATTGCAGATACAAATAATTGGAAAACCCAAGACCACCGCGGGAACCGAACCCACTCTCCTACGCTCGAAGACGATTAGCAGTATGGTGACATAACCACTTGGCCACCGCCACGGAGGGCCCAACTCGATTTCCACTAGAACAATGTAAGTGAAGGAGCATTAATTGCAGTCACCATTATAGTGACCTTAATAGGATAGCTTTATAATATATTAGCATTAAAAATAATTACAATACCCAATTACGGAGATAAAGAAGTAATCACTGTGGTTAATAATTTCCTTACGGTTATTTTTCGAAAATTAGAAAAACGATTTCAAAAAAAGAACTGTTTTCAAATTTCGAGGACATATGGTCACCATAGTCAATACTCGAAAAGTTTTTTTCTCTCGACTACTGCCTGCGACAAAACCAAGGGGTGATGTTGCCTGGTCCTTGTTAATCTGTGATTAATCATCAAGAATTCGTATGGTTTTTTGTTGGGTTTCCAAAACGGTGAATGTCATTCCCTCTGTGGAGGAGATTGAAAATACAGGGTAATTATAATTGAAGTTACGATTTTAAAACGCTATAATTTTAAAATTACCCACCAGAGCGATTTGATATTTTACCATAGCAATCGTGAGGCAATGAAATTTTGTTTGGCAAAAGAAAAAAAAAATAGTTCCAAAATGTGCCGTTAATTACACGTAAAGTATTTGTTTTATGAAGCTCCTCTTTTCCTCTTTTCCCTATGACTGTTTCCACTGTAAACACGTATTCTTGTCTTTTTGCTAAAAAGAATTGTAGTAAATCCTTGAAGTCTATTGTTTCCTGCTATTCCATTGTGTTTCTAACAACATTCATGTGTTTAATGAGTCCATTTAGGCGTTTCCCCTGACATTACCCTGACAGCGTCATCTATAGGAACATGTTGGAACTACTTTTTTCCTTCTCCAAACAAAATTTCATTGCAACACGATTGCTCTGGTACAATATCAAATCGCTCTGATAGGTAGTTTTAAAATTATAGCGTTTTGAAATCGTAATTTTAATTATAATCACCCTGCATGAAGGGAGATGGGGAAGGAAAAAGAGAAATTTGTGAAAGCAGATTTCGCCATGTTGTTAGCCGCTTCGTTGCTCACGATCCCCCCCCCCCCCCCCCCCTGTGAGCCGAGACATGCGCCAGATAGGTATGACCCTGAAGAATTGAAAGGAAAATTTGATACTGAGGACGATTGGATAATTTGTGTCGTGTCGGGGAATGGCATGGAATATTGGGATTTGAGAGT
This sequence comes from Salticus scenicus, assembly GCA_963930645.1. NCBI lineage: Eukaryota > Metazoa > Arthropoda > Arachnida > Araneae > Salticidae > Salticus > Salticus scenicus. The sequence continues at coordinate 214,060,745 of OZ005658.1, read as the reverse complement.
ATTGAATTTCGGCCGAAGAAACCCAAGAAAGGGCTTGGGAGATGGCATGGAGTTCAGTCTAAAAAAAGAATTACAGTCTCCCACCTCGAGTCCCACTGATGAATCATGACTCTATCCAAGAGGACACATAAAGCTGTGCCCACTTCTGAGTTGGTCTTTGATCCATCATGTACACCGCCGCTGGAGCAGAGCGGGAGAAAGCATTTTTGTTAATATTTACTAGAGCTTGCGAAGTGTTCACTGCCGGATATAAGGACCGTCTGCGGCATTTGTTTTGTATTTTAGTGTTGTGGAAGGATTAATTTTGATTGGAGATGTTATGTAGTTGTAGTTCTTGAGGAATTCATATTTTCGTTTTCAGTTGAAAGGAAGGAATACCAGTGACCACAGTGCATCAGTGGAAATGGTTATATACCTTCTGCAATAAAAATAATCTTTGGATAGAACAGAGTTTAATTTTGGCTGTTTTTGAGAGATCCCCTTCCCAAATACCAGCCCCATATGCCCCATATATTTTCCACTGTTGTGCGATACCAGATCTTAAGCATATTTGTTTTAATCTCCACAAGTTTTCCCGCGAGTTTTATGAAGTTATGATAAATGTTAAGCTGTTTTACTTTTAGAATGCTAATTTGTGCTATCCAGTTTTGGTTTCTATCTATAATTACCTCTATGATTTTGGTATTGTTCTTCTCTAAGGGTTACAGACAAACGTAACGCTTGCAATTTCGATGACGTAAATTTTGCAATTTTTTTGCAAATACAGTCGGCAGCAAAAGTAACAGAGCAATAGCGAAAATTCCTATGTAAAAAAAGTACACTTAATGCAGATTTGTTAAATAAATCCTTGTCGAATCTTGTTCTTAGTCAGTCTAAGAACATTATTCGACAAGGACTTATTTAACAAAACAGTGTTAAGTGTGCTTTTTTCACATAGGAATTTTTGCTAGTGCTCGGATACTTTTGCTGCCTACTGCAGTCATACAGTCGGCTGCAAAATTATTCGAGCACTAGCCAATAATTCCTATGTTTAAAAAGTACACTTAAGACTGTTTTGCTAAGTAAATCCTTGTCGAATCATGTTCTTAGACTGATTAAGAACATGACTCGACAAGGATTTATTTCACAAAGCTGTATTAAGTGGACTTTTTTTTGGCAAGGATTATTGCTAGTGCTCGAATAATTTTGCAGCCGACTGTACATTTGGAACGCCTGTAAACGGCTTTGCAACTGGAAGTGTTTCATTTGTATGTACTTCTAAGATTCTGGGAGACATTGATACTGATTTCATTGATCCTAATCAATAATTTTCGTTTTAGAAGTCTCTGGAAAGAGAAAATGTGATCCTGTGATTTTGAGACCGAAACCATTAAGTATGGTGCGCAGCTGGCAAAAATTTGTTAAGGCTTCATGTGCCCGATATTCGAAGTCCTTCCTTCTACTGTTCGAGAGAATAATAGTGAGGGCGTCAGCGAAGGCAAAAATATCAAAACTTTTAGATGACATTGTTTTATAATATTGTGCTTGCGATAAGATTCCAGAGAACTGGACTGAGACAAGAGCCTTGAGGACAGTCTTTTACCTGTTTATGGTCTCAGGAATCAAGAATCTCGGTTGACCATTATGGAACTGTTGGGGAGATAACTATATTTCCCGGGCAATTAAATTCTAGGAGAGAGTTAATGATGGGTGGCCACTCCACATTGTTAAATGCTCCTTGGATGTCTAGACAAACGAGGGTGATGTAATTTCCAAAGCTACTGCTTAGGATAAAATCTTTTCCAATGCTAGTTCCCATGACCTGCTCTCTATGAACCTGAATTGCCTTTCATTGAGTAGATTGTTAGGTTCGTGGAAGAAGATAAGATGGAGAACAATTAATTTCTCCAGAATTTGCCTAACGTTGGTAGCAGACAGACTAGGGCGGAAAAAATTGGGCTCAGAGGGAATATTCCCTTGCTTATGACAATACATCAATTCTCTTCGAAATAGGATTGAAGGAAAGTAAGAAATATCAAGTAGAGGTTTGATCATCGTTGAAGAATATGAGGGATAGCAAAGTTTACTAGTTTTAATATGATGAAAACTATTCCGTCTGGACCAAATGCTTTTTTATTATTAGAATTAGCTATCGCCAAACGAATTTCTGCCTTCGTGAAGGCCTTATCCTCCGCGCTGTGGAAATGCGAGGATGGTATAACGGAGCAAGAAAGAAAGAGGGTCCCAAAAGAGAAGCAGTGAGGAATTCTAAATTATTTTTCTTGGAAGAAAGAACTGGAGATCTTTGGAGTCTACAGTCGGCAGCAAAAGTATCCGAGTACTAGCCAATAATTCCGATATCAAAAATGTATACTTAATACTATTTTGTTAAATAAATCCTTGTCAAATCATGTTCTTAGGCTGATTAAGAATATGACTCGACAAGGATTTATTTAACAAAGCAGTACAATCGGTAACAAAAGTCTCCGAACACTAGCAAAAATTCCTGTGTAAAAAAAGTACACTTAATACAGTTTTGTTAAATAAATCCTTGTCGAAGCCAGTTCTTAGTCAGTCTAAAATCCGGATTCGACAAGGAATTATTTAACAAATCTGTATTAAGTGTACTTTTTTCATATAGGAATTTTTGCTAGTGTTCGGAGATTTTTGTTACCGACTGTATTAAGAGTACTTTCTGTAGACAGGAATTATTGCTAGAGCTCGGATACTTTTGCTGCCGACCGTAAATTAGAGAGGAGTGAAGAATTTATTTGTCTAGAACTTTTTGGCTGCTCTGAAAGTTTCCGTCTAAGGAGAGCACAAACTCTTCCACGCTGTCTGTTTTGCGTTGTTTAAATGTTTTTTTGTAGATCACTGCATGATTGTTATAGTTGTTTTAAATATTGTCTTTCTGTCATAGTAACTCCCACGACAACGACAACGACAACGATAAGTGTTGTATTTCCTGTTAATCAACAAGTTTAAGTTTGTGCCGTAACACTGTGATTATGTTTCTCAGCAATCTAATATAGTGAGACTAGAAGGAAGGAATGAAATGGCGTCCCACTGTTTTCATCCTGAAGAGGAGTTGGCACTGGCAGCTATTTAGATCGAATAAATCAGGGTTTCCGTAAAGGAATTTACTTGTTCTGTGTCTTACGTGTTGTTTAGTTTTTGTGTTCACAACTTGTGTTTTTTGGAGCTTTTAATTACTCTTAAAAAAAAATTTTTTTTATGATTTTTTCGTTTCATGCAAAACATTTTCTGTTTGTTGTCTATGATGTTGTGGTGAGCGTGATTGTTATATAGTTAGGGTCTGTATTGTTGTGATTATCGGAAACTGACCAATCCTGCATTAAGGGAAAAGTTTTTTAGTTTACTATAGGCTGACCAGATCAGAGTACCTTTATAATAGAGAAGCGTTAAAAATTGCCACAGTTATCCAATTAAGGATGTATTTTTTTATTCCTAACAAATAAGGACTAAAAATAATATAATAATTCCTTAATAATTTACTTTCTACAATTTTTTAAAACTTAGAAAACTGCCTTCAAAATAAAGGCTGTCTCCAGAAAATGGGGACATTTGGTCAGCTCAGTTAACTAGAGTGAAGTCTGGCCAGCCCGTTGATTCATTCTTTTCAGTAAAGCCAATTGACTTCCTTAGGGCAGTAGGCCTGAAAGGGAGTGCCCTCCGAGGTTTTTTTTAAGGGATCCTAGACCCTGAGGCCTAATTACATAATGCATCTTTGTTCTACCTAAATCATCCCGTGCATAATCCCTTATCTGGAAGTTTCATTTGTTCTGAGAATACAGACGTGATTTTAGAGAAGAAATCTATTTTTATTTTATTTAATTCAATTTATTATAACATTGAATAATTTTAATTTTATGATAAAATATGTTTAAAATAATATATGTATGTTCAAAGATAAATTATAATTACTATAACTTATTGTTTGGAAAAGTGTGATATATATACAGTCGTTAAGAAAAGTATCCGAACGCTAGCAAAAATTCCTACATAAAATAAGTACACTTAATACAGTTTTGTTAAATAAATCCTTGTCGAATCCTGTTTTTAGTCAGTCTGAAAACAGGATTCGACAAGGATTTATTTAACAAAACTGTATTAAGTGTACTTTTTTTACATAGGAATTTTTGCTAGTGTTCGAAGACTTTTGTTACCGACTGTATATATCTGTTATATAGATGATATGTATATATATATATATATATATATATTATAACTGTTTCATCGAATTACGGCAGATTTTTCTCAACTGCCAACTGATGACCACTTTTGCAATATTTTTCTTTTATAGTTAATCTTTACAAGTTATTTCTCTCTTTCACTATGTCTGTTTTTTTTTTTTTTTTTTTTTTTTTTTTTTACATTCCGTTAATTTTTACCCTATTCTTTGATAGAGGACAGTTTTATGGATTACCTGCGATATAGTGACCATATTAGAGTACCTTTATGATATATTAACCTTAAAAAATATTACAATTACACTTTTACACAGGTATAGTTTATGCTAAGTAAATGAGGACAAAAAAAGTAATAATTATAATGAATAACTTCCTTGCAAAAATGTTTCAAAATTTAGAGAAACGATTTCAAACTATCGATTGTCCTTGAATTTTGAGATTATATAGTTTCTACGATCACATTAAAATTTAAAAGTGTAAATGCAATTTTTAAACACTTTATTCTGATTTCTAGTCTACTTAAGAGGACCAGTAGTCCTTGAAATCTACCCTTTGTTCCCTAAAAATTAGAACACATTTCAGGATACCAGTTATAAAGTTATTAATGTTTTACTTAATAATTTATTATATCTGTAATAAATAAGGGGAAATAAGGGCTTTTAGTTATTCATACATAAAAATTACAAAAATTTTGCATTTTAAGGTGACTTATTTATTTTGTTCCCGAATTCGGGGACACTACAATAATTTCAAATTATATTTTTAAAAAAATCTGGTCGTGCTAAATTTACTAAACATTTAAAAAATATTTTTTATTTCATTTTCGCAGCTATATTATTTCGTATTGGAATTTTTCATTTTCAATTTTGAGGCCGAGATAGACCGGTTAGTAAAGCGTCAAGCTCGTAATCGAAAGATTGTGAGTTCGAAACTCGAAAAGGCAAAAAACTGCTGTGTACATTAATGTGACCATATTAGAGTACCTTTATAAGTTATTGGCATTAAAAATATTATAGCTGCCCAATTAAGGAAGTATAGTTCATGTTAAGTGTATGAGGACTTAAAAAGAGTAATCACAATGCATGATTTATAATTTCCTTGCTGCAATATATTAAAAAGTAAAATAAGAGTAAATAAAAAAATAAATAGAAAGCCTTTATGGAGGTGCTCTTAAAAGTGAAATATAAGGAAAACTGGGGTCAGCTTGAAGAAAAAAAAATAATTGAAAAACATTCAAGATTGACCAGTTACATTTTGTTCAGGAGTAAACTTTTCCTATGTCAACATTGAATACTTAAATTTAATTTTATTTTTTCCTTCAAGCTGACCACAATTTCCCCAAATTTTTCTTATTTTGTACTTTTTAGGACACTTCTATAAAAGTATTGTACTTAAGGGTTTTTTTTTTTCTCTTCTTTTATTTTTAGCTTTTTAGTTATGTAGAAAACTGATTTCTGCATAACTAAAAAGCATAACTTTTATAACCATAACTTTAAATTTCATGGAAAAGTTTAAAACTCGGGAACCTTTTAGAAAATTCTGGAACCTTCTAGAAAAATCTGAAAGTTTCTGGAAGCCAAATTTCTTTAGAAGGTTCCAGGAAGATTTTAGAAGGTTCCATGAAGTCTCCAGAAGACTCCATGAAATTTCTAGATGTTTCCATGAAGTTTCTATAAGGTTTCACGAAGTTTATAGACGTTTCTATGAAGTTTTAAATGCTTCTATGAGGTCTCTTGATATTTCTATGATGTTTCTAGAAGGTTCCATGAAATTTCTAGACGTTTCCATGAAGTTTCTAGACGATTCTATGAAATTTCTAGAGGTTTTTATAAATTTCCAGTAGATTCTATGAAGCTATAGAGTTTCTAAAAGTTTCCAGAAAATTCCATGAAGATTCTACACTAAAGTCACTAAAAATATTTGTGATAGAAGCAGACAGACAAACCAGTTTAATATAAAATTATTCTACAAAATATTTCAAAATAAGAACTGTCCTCGAATTTTGATAAGATATGGTCACCAGTGTACAGAGCATAAACCATCCTGCAAAATCATGCTCTAAAGATTAAGCTTCTCACCAGAGGTCAGTGCAATAGGGATTCTTGCAGGAAAAGCCGAAACTAATGTGCTTACTGATTACTTATGCGCCGAGATCACGTGATTGAGGAAACGAAACTAGAAGAGCCCATCCACTTCTTATGCAATGTTTACAATCTGATCAAAACTTCCGTTCACAGCATTGCCTGGGGAGGCTTAATTTTCCGAGCAATAAATATTTTTAGCATTATATTATAAATAGTTACCACACTGTATATTCTAGGCACTGTAATCATAATACACACTAATAGTGGCTGCATTGAGTTAGAATACTAGGAGAAGAAATAACTGAGCAGTCTGTCGTCTGCTTTAAAATTTAGAAGTCAAATAGACGAAAAGTTGCGCAATCTACGAAAATAGCTTAGTGCGCAGCTTTTTGATCTGTTCAATTCGAAACTAATCTGTTTTGCCAAAACCACTACATTTTATGTTATTCAGCAGGAAGTTATCACTCCTTACATCAGTGGGTGGCTGGTGCACGTAAAATATGCCGTTTGTTGATTGGGTTTAACTTCACACTAATACTGTGCCATGTAAAATTCGCCGTGATTGCTATATCCTCCTGTTTCGTAAAATTAATAACTCTGGGGTTACCATACCGAGAAGAGGAGTCATCCCCTTCATGAAGATAAAAATTGTGATGGCATGTCTCCGGACCAACCCTAGGAATGAATCCCAGACCGTCGCCAGCTCAACCTCAACCACATATTTTCTTTTTCCAATTACGTGTAATGATAATAGAAATCTACATTTTTAAATTATCTTAAAAAATTTAAAAAATCTAGATTTTGTTTTAGACTTCTTTATTTCAGAAGGGTAGAAAAATCCTATTTAATGAATTCTATGATTCAGCCTAAATATGCAATATTTTTAGATTAAAAATTTGTTTTTAAATGATCTTTTTTCATTCTTCTTGTAACACATCCATAATGCCAAGTTGCCAAGAAAAACATTTTCTATGTTATGGGGTAACAGAATCTATTTTTTTGTCTTCCCCTTTTTCATTTCGCTATCGTAACAAAATATTTTCTAGGAACGCTTAAATTTCCCTTACTTATTTATCGCAATCATTTCAATTAGTAAATCTCAAATCACACACCCACCTTCTTCCGCGGAGAATCTGAAATCCGAAATGCTACACAATGCAGCCTTTTTTTAAAGACGAGATACGTAACCACTTTCTCCTTAAAATCCTTCCTCTCGGAACCCCAATCCTCAGCTCAAGCTCAACGCAGTGTATGACTCACACTGGTCGAACGAATCAGCTTGCGAATAAAAACAGAAGAGGGGAGAAAAAAGAAATAAAAGAAGTTGCCATTTCCTACTCGTAGATGGCGTTACTGCTTCCATTTCGAGGCGGAAGTTATTAGTTGTTTTGCGACGCGATTTCAGTTCCTTGCAGAGCCGGCTTTCAGCCGTTTAGGGAAATTTCTTGTTGTAATATCCTTTTATGAAGGGATAATCCACAATTAGGCCGTTGAAAGATTCTAGAAAAGGGAAAGTATCTTTCTTTTTAGCCTTGGAGAGAGTTGAACAGTCGGCGTCTGTACATAAACAAAAGAAAACCCGTTCGACATTAAACAATACTTATGTCCATGCTCTTGTCGCATATGTCCATATAATTCTGTTATATACATTTAATATTTACTGACAGCAATCGAATTTTGCAGATGTAATAGCTGTATTTAAAAAAATAATACAAGGTAATAACATTTGTAAAAATTGTTTGTTAATTGGTCTGCACACATAAAGAAAAAAATAAGTAAATACTTTTTCTTTCTTTCTACTAGTATATGCAATTAAAAAAAATTTTTTTGATTTCCGGTTTTGATGAATTTACACTTTTTGAGAAATCCTGAACATGACTTGATCATTTTTAGGAAGTATCATACAAAACTACAAACTCTTTGCTGGAGTTTTATCATACGGAAACGGGGGAATGCATGGTTCAGTTTAATGTCGCACTAGTACTGCGCTATGGATAATTTACGAGACATGCCATCACAATTTTGATTCTCCATGGAGGGGATAGCTCCCCCGCTTTCGTGACCCCCAAGAGGTATAATTTGGGAGGGAACATGGAAGAATATACGGAGCTTCACAAAATTTTGTTTTTGGTTTGTTGAATGAGTTTATATCGCACAGGAAGGAATACTGAGGGGTCTGTGGTCTGCTTCAAAATTTAGGCTGGTTAGTATGCTGGGTTTTACGTTGCACTAGTGCTGCGCAATGGGCAATTGCGACGGTCTGGGACTCACTCCTAGAGGTGGTCCAGAGACATGCCATCACAATTTTGATCCTCCGTGGAAGGGATGGTTCGCCCGCTTCGGTGACCCCCAGAGGTACAGTCGGCAGCAAAAGTATCCAAGCACTAGCCAAAATTCCGATATAAAAAAAGGACACTCTAAACTTTTTTGTTAAATAAATCCTTGTCGAATCATGTTCTTAGACTGACTTAGAAAATGACTCGAGAAGAATTTATTTAACAAAGCAGTATTAAGTGCACTTTTTTTTTAGACAGGGATTATTGCTAGTACTCGGATACTTTTGCTGCCGATTGTATAACTTTGATGGGAACGTGGAGGACTCAAAATTTAGAACCGAGTAGGGCGAAAAAAATTGCTCATTCTCCAAGAATAGATTGATGCGCAGCACTTTGTCCTGCACGATTCGAAACTAATCTGTTCTCCAAAGACCATTGCCTTTCTATGTTATTCGATAGAGGTTGTCACTCTTCTGGAGAACTATTCAAAGGGCAGTTGGCGACGATCAAGTACTAGCCCCTAGGGTAGTCCGGACATATGCCACCTTAATTTTAATTCGTCGCGAAGGGAGTGTCTCGCTCGCTTCGGTAACTCACAGTGTTGTTTCTGATCGGACTTTGGTATAAATAGATGCCAGTCCCGGACTGGCTCCTTTGGGGGCCCTCGGCTAGAAGTCGAAAAGGGGCCCCCCTTTACCGAGGAATTTTAAGGAAACAGGGTATTAGAATATGCCATTTTTGAAAATTTAGCTTACATGTCTAAAAACCCCATTTAACTTTCTTGTCACTTGGAAAATAGTTGAGTAAAAAACTAAGCTTTTCTAATTTAGTTTACTTATTTTAACAATAAATATTTTAATATTTTTTATATACCATAACCTAGAATAGTTGCATGCTAGAAAAAAAAAAAAAAAAAAAAAAAGCATACTAATTGATTACGAGTGGTATATTACTTAAAAATGAGATCGAGAAATATTTTTAGTTTTAGGCAAAAAATCACACTGTTTAAGCCATAATAATATAAATCCTACTATAATACTTAAGTAAATATTAAAAAATCTGATGTGGGCACCACATGACTTCCTTATACACTTTTAGAAATATACATAATGTTAAAAAACATTGTCACTGGACCCGAAACATTTGGCTAAAAATATTTAAAAAAATGCATGCATACGTAAAAAAAAAATAAAAAATAAAATTGTGCCTTGAGGGGACTCATGTCAAAGTTGTGTATTGGGGGGGGGGGGGGGGAGACTCGTGTCAAAGTTGTGCCTTGGGGGGACTCATGTCAAAGTTGTACCTTGGGGGGGGACTCATGTCAAAGTTGGGCCTTGGGGGGACTCATGTCAAAGTTGGGCCTTGGGGGGACTCATGTCAAAGTTGGGCCTGGTGGGGGACTCATGCCAAAGTTGGGCCTTGGGGGGACTCATGTCAAAGTTCTGCCTTGGGGGGGACTCATGTCAAAGTTCTGCCTTGGGGGGACTCATGTCAAAGTTGTACCTTGGGGGGGACTCATGTCAAAGTTGTGCCTTGGGGAGGGGACTCATGTCAAAGTTGTGCCTTGGGGGGACTCATGTCAAAGTTGTGCCTTGGGGGGAGACTCATGTCAAAGTTGTGCCTTGGGGGGGGGGACTCATGTCAACGTGTTCTGAACTTTTCTGAAAGTTTCAAATGTCTAGCTAGTCGAGAAGTCAGTTAAATTGCAAGATTTGTCCAAACCGTTTTTGAGCTATTACCGTTTTTTGATACATTTTGCCCATTATGAACCTAATTTTCCTAAATATCTGCAAAACGGAAAATCATATAAAGTCCAAAAAGGGAGGTGCACAACTAGATGTTATAACAAACCTATGTACCAATTCGCAACTTTCTACGTCCAACCGTTTTTGAGTTATGCGACATACACCCACACACACACACACACAGACGCACATACATACAGACGTCACGAAAAATCGTGTAAAGTCGCTAATATCTCTAAAACGAGAGCTCGTGTTAAGACGAAACTTGCAGGTGTGCAACTAGACATCATGACTGTCACACGTATAAATTGGCAACATTCAGCGATCATTCGTTTTCGAGCAATGTGAATTACAAAATCCATTTCGCAAATCGGGATTACTATACTTCCTTATACTTTGTGTAAGGAAGTAAAAAGGACATAACGGTAATAAAATAACAAGCATAATGAAAAACAAACATTGCCCTCTTTATGATTTAATCGATATAAAATGTATAATATATTTTATGACAAAAATGGCTTTACAAAATCTTGGTTACAGATAAAGTGAACTAAAAAATATTAAGTACATAATGGCAGGTTATTTACTAACCTAACAGATTTTTGGCCAGTTCTTCACTGGTCATGGCTACTTTATCTATAATGACATCTTTATCCAAGTTATAAAACAAGTCTCTTTCTACATTCATGAAAAGAAGATTAGACATATGATCCTTGCTTAAAGTAGATCTAAGTCGATTCTTAACTATTTTAAGTTTAGAAAACACCCTTTCACAGGTAATTTGTGTACAAGGTATAGTTAGCACTAACTTGTAAGCTACATAGAGGTTAGTAAATATTCCAGATCGTGAGAGTTCAAAAACAATAGAAAAGGCACATGATAAACACCGAAAACATTTTTTCTTGTCAGAGCAGAAATCATAAGTATGTTCGACTTCTTCAGATTCAGATTCTATATCGTCAAATTCCCAGATTTCTTCAGCTCCATTCAGATTGTCCTATTTTTTTCAATGTTTTCAGCCATTATAAAACTTTTATATTGATCTGCAAACTGTTTCAGCTCTATCAATAACTGACTTCTTTCAATTTTACAAAGTTTAGAAATACTACAAAGGACTTCTGTAGGAAAACTATCAAGCATTACGATTTCATTAAATTTCTTTGGGTCTAACCAGGAACAATCTTCTAAAATTTCTTTGTTTGGACTAAATATTTCTTCAATACTTACCCTGGCGCGATCTAAAACACTGAAAAATACCAATTTATTCTTCTGAGCAGTTGAGATTTCAGGAGCTTCATACATTGATTTTCCCCCAGGCATTACCTTTTTCTTTGAAGTTCTTTTCCCCTTGAAATCTAATTCTACTTCTACATCAATATTGTTATCTTCTAATTTGCTGTTAACTGTACTTGCATAATATTTTGTTTTTGAATACAGAGCCTCAAAGTGTTCATCACTCCTTTTATCCTTTACTTGTTGAAGCAGCTTCTCTACAAAGTTCCAGGCTGTAGAATAGTCAATGGTTTTACTTTGTAAATATTTTGAAATAGGAGATGTAACAAGAAATAAATCCAGTAAAACAATAGACATAAATAAGTTTTCAAATTTGGATCATTGACTGGTCAAATTTCGTGTTATGATTTTAGATTTGCAATCAAAACTTCCGTGCGATATTTCAGTTAAAACGGCAATAAAATTAAATAGTTTCTCTGTGTTTACGCTTTCTTCACTTCTTAAAAATCCCTCATCAATAATGGAAGAAAAAGCTTTATGTTTGCTCCACCACCTTGTGGCTCCTATTTTTTGTAATCCGTACAGTTTTTCATGTGTAATGTGTTTTTTTTTTTTTTTTTTTTTTTTTTGTTTGTTTGTTTCTCTTTCCCATATGGCCATTCTTTTATGAGACGAGCTTAGAAAAACAACAGATTCTTCCACCAATCCAAATAAGTTTTCTACTTGGAGCAACGTTACTGTTGAATCAGCTACTACAAAGTTCACTACGTGTCCCATACAGTGAGTGTAAATAAGATCTTCGTTTTCCTTTCTGAATTGAGCTTGCAGACCGTTATAACAGCCTTTCATGTTATTAGCTCCGTCAAACGAACAAGCAATAATATTAGATGTTGCAATGCCACATTTAGCCAGTTCTGATTTTATAAGCTCGTACAAAGCCTATCCAGATGAATCGTCGACTACTGTTATTTCTAAAAGTCTTTCATATATATTTCCTTGAAACTTGAAATACATAGCGGACACAAATCGTCAACTGGTCCATAACAGCTACATCTTGAGTACTATCTACCATCACGCTGAATATTATGCTATTATGAAGATCTTTCAAAACAATATCACGTCCTATCGAACCAATTACTGTAAGTAGCTTGTTGATAAAGGTTTTTGACTAAAATATCAACAAAGAGCCTCTCCCAATCGGTCCTTTAGTTAGCTTTCCGGTGCATTTTCTTTTTTTAATTATTTTTAGTCTGTGTTTTTTGCTTTCTTCAATAAATTTTCTAAAATGATTTTGTAAAATCACATCAGAATTTGAAACCAACAAGACAAGTTCAAGAAAATTCCCATGGTTATCTGTAGAGTCGAGTGTATAAGCCCCTTCTGATTTATCCCCTCTGTAGGCTATGCCTTGTTTTGCAATAAACAAAACTACATCAATTAAGCGTTGAACAACCAATCTTCTCATGTGAACTTCTCTTTTTGTCTCTTTTTGGTTTGGTTACCAGTCAAAAGAGTTGAAATATCAAGACCTCTTTGGCTTTGAAAAGCTGCCTTTGCTGCGACACACACATATACATCATCGTAAAATTAGATAAAAAAAACTCAGAGGACCTCAAAACGTATAGATACACCGAAATTTCAAAGTTGGATTTTCGTCGTGATTACAATACTTTCCTTACATTATATGTTAGGAAGGTAAAAATATTAAAAATGAAGTTCCGAAAAAATAATGTGGAAGAAAGGGAAACGCTTTACCATAGGGCCCAAAAGCGAAATTTTAAATTTGCACCGAAATAACTCGAACGTTCTCGTCAAGATGTTTACTTACACAATTGCGATTGTCATTTTAAATCATCTAAAAAATTTAAACAAAAATTTAAAAGTCGCAAAGGGGATCCTATGCAAAGCTGTGAAGGAAGAAATTTTAAAAATGAATTGAATATCTGTCATTAAGAGATGACACAATGTTACTGCATGCTTTTATAGGGAAGAATAGATTGTAAAAAAAAAAGAAAGAAATTTGTTGTGAAACAATCACACGACTTCCATTATCCACTATTACACGAATTATATGCATTTTTTGGAGATATGTGCATTTTTTTTTTGGAATTTTCCAGTAAAAGAAACTTAATACACGTGTAAAGATCTATAAAACAGAATTTACATAGCGAATTAAAAAAAAAAAATATCTTTTTTTTTTTTTTTTTTTTTTTTTTTTACAGAAATTTCCGAGATCTAAATTGAACTACCTAATCAGGGTGACCGTTTATTTTCCTGTAATAACCACATAATACATGAGAAAGGGTATCTAAAATGGATTTATGTAACAATTTTCAAGAAAATCGTTAGAGACGTTTTCGAGACACCAACTTTTACGAAAACTTGGCATACTCAATTACTGACCGAAAAACAATAATTACATACAAAAGTACATCTAAAAGCTGGTTAATATGGCGAATAAAAAAAAAAATTACAACCGTTGTTTTTTTTGTTTTTTTAACGCACTTGTGAGACCTGAAATTGAGCTATTTATACAGGATGAATGTCAATTTTCCTGAATTAACCAACTATATCATTTGAAAGGACATCCAATAGAGTGTTTATATGCAACTTTGAAGAAAATCAGGAGAGCCGTTTTTGAGATACGGACTTAAAGTCCCACTTCTGTTTTCCGGTTTTCCAATTTTCACCAAAATTTGGAAAATTCATCTATACGCCAGACCTGTATCAATTCTGAAATTTCGTATTTCTATCTTTATTAGAAGATATGATAGCCAGAAAGTTCCACACATACGATACACACAATTTTATATTAATAACTGATATTGAATTTTAAGAAGTTATTTAAATATAGTGACCAGCGAATAACAAAGTAAAGCCTACTAGAGCCACTGCAATGCATGGCCGGGTTCAACTAGTTTTTATATAAAATCTATAATTTTCATCCGAAATTCAGAACCTCTAATTTTAAAATTTAATCATGAAAATGAAATAAGAGAATTGTTTTGCTACTTTTTTCCCCCAGTATATAAACTTAGTGTAATACCTTAACTTCCATTATATTCTAAAGCAATAGAAAAAAAAATCCACTATTTAATACAGTATATATAAATATTTTCTTTTCCCTAGAAAAAATAAATTTGATTGAAGTAGGCGCCAGGCATGTGAAAAGTGAAGCTTTGATGACAGTCACTTGATTTACGCTTTATTATAATGATTTTAGGGGCAAAAACAAAACACATAGCAAGAAACAGAAATACGGGCTGAAAATACCGAATATGTGGACAGTACTTAAATATTATTTTCATATAAATTTATAATGTTCCGCTGAAATTAAAAACTTGTAATTTTAAAAATTAATTTAAAAAATTTAATAATAGCATTGTTTTGATAGAAATTTTGGGCTATTAAACAAATTAGAGTTACCTGTATTTAATGTCTCATTATTCTCCTTTAAAGTTTGACTTTGCAACTCAGAAGTTGAACTGGTTAACCAAGTACTTAAACGCTTTGAAATTTTTTCTACCTCTATAGATTTTCTCTTCTTTTCTTTTCTTTTTGAGGCGCAACTTTGGTACACGCGTTTCATGTTGAAATAGCCATGACTGGAATAGCCATCACTGCACAATACTAATGCGTTCCAAAAAGGAAACATAGTCGACTTGAGCTGCGTGCGCATTCTACATTAAAACAATCAAGAAAGACTAGGGTTTTTACCGCAAAGCTTCAATACACGTTCGCTTTTTTTTTTTTTTTTTTTTTTTTTTTTTGGGAGGGGGGGGGGGGGTAATCACGATGCGTTTCTCTTTACCTGAAACTTTAAGCATTGTACAACACACGATGAATCAAAATTTGATGTAAATGCATAAGATTATTGAAAAATAAATTATCAATTATTTTGATATAGCTGATTATAAAATAGTATATTGATTTTTCTGAGGGTTGTTTGGGGGCCCCCTTGGTCCAGGGGCCCTCGGCGATCGCCGACCAGCCGACCTGGCCAGTCCGGGCCTGATAGATGCTGATTAGTTTTTGAAATAGTATGTCGATCAAGAATCGTGCAATATGCTACAATTTTCTGTCTTTTACAGGAAGGCTATAATCTTAGCTTTTATGGTGTATAAGTGCACCAAACTTGGTATGTGAAATATCTATTGAAAAAAAAATCTGACATTTTGGTGTAATTCTGTTAGAAAATACAGATTTTGCGAAATTCTCTGGCAAAAAGAATGAACTCTTCCCCCCCCCCCCTTCCCCACCGCACACCTCCAATTATTCATTTTTCCTCATAAGTAAACTTTGGGAAAAAACGAAAGGTTTCAATAATAGAAAAGAAAACTTAATGAAAAATGGTTGTAAACATGCATTACAAATAGGTCAAGATGCACTGCACATGCACCATATGTCAGATTAAATCAGGATTTTTTTTCCTGTGTTCACTTTTCTGTTTCTTCTTTTGTCTTCTTCTTTTCTCATGTGAATACCTTTTAAAAATATGCATACAAACATGAAAATTAAATAAGACGTTATAAAATTGTTTATCGACATTTTTATTATTCTGATGCTCAATAGTTTAGAAATTAGAAATTATATTTCTTCAAAAAGTCCGTTACACTGATAAAAATTTTGTCCTAGGTTCAACCAAAACTTGGCAGTACAGTAACTGCAACCATGAGATGATGAAACTTTTTACCATGATTTGGTACTTGGTTATACCAAAGCTTGATACTATAGTTGTTTTTTCAAATAGTATGTTGTTTAATTTAACGCTGTTACACTTTAAAAATTTTCAGCCCTTAGGCAATAATGATAAAGAATTTTCATTGTGTTCCTGTAAGAAAATTTGTAAGTGCTAGATTCACCAAAATCTATACAGTTCATGGTACGTGTGACCATTAACATACGTACCAACTTTAAACTCCTAGGAAGAATACATTTAGAGGCTATCGTGTTCACTTAAACACACATATACATACATCACCGTAAAAATAGCTAAAACGAACTCAAGAGGTCGTTATATTTAACGCCCCAGCCCTCCCGTTCCCGCTGTTCAATGTCTTTTTCTAGTCAATTTTGTCCC
Source organism: Salticus scenicus (assembly GCA_963930645.1). NCBI lineage: Eukaryota > Metazoa > Arthropoda > Arachnida > Araneae > Salticidae > Salticus > Salticus scenicus. Next base: position 214,044,137 of record OZ005658.1, on the reverse strand, counting down.
TTTATTACTTCCGGTGTGAGCCTTTTTTTTTTTTTTTTTTCTTTTTTTTTTTTTTTTAACACACTTGACATTGTGAGTTTTTTTTGGTTTTCGTCCCATGCTGTCTCTATGGGGGGCTTTAGCTTTTTCCCCTGTTTTCCTACATTCTAAAGTGGCGGTGGAATTAATATTCAGATATTAATAAGTTTTTTTAAATAAAAAAATGGGAAGAAAATGAAAAAATAAATAAATAAATAAATAAAAGAAGTTAGAAAAAAAAATCTGCAGTGACTCCACTCGATTTTCCGTGCATTAAGCAATTTTTGCAACCACATCTGAAGTCTGAAGTTTGAAGTGTAAGTTTAAATTTGTTGTTTAAGATAAACATTGCTAAAATGGGTCAAAAAACTTCTGAAATATCTGTCGATATTAGAAAACTTATAATTCATCATTGGAATCTTCGAAAAACTGAGAGGAAAATAGCTGAAATATTAAATATAAGTAAATCTACGGTTCACTCTCAGAAATAATATACTCAATTTTTGACGATTCAGACATCCTCGGGCTTAATTTCGTTGTTTTTGACAACCATTTCGTCAAGCGATCACGTGATTTTTGAGAAAACGTGAACTCTCAAATATTTGACGAAACTGTTTACTCACAATAACATGTGCTAGCTTTCATTACCACCATATTGTTTTTTTTTTTTCCTGTGTTCTTTCGACTTTACGTTACAATCACATTTATTTGCCGGCCTGGTGGTTCGGTCGGTAGGGTGCTGCCCTCTAGATTTCCACATCCCGGGTTCGAATTGCTATGCGGGCATGGATGTTTGTGATGTCCTATGGCTACAAAATATTGTGTGCGCTTGTTTCTGTGAATTTCTGTAAAAATATGGATCAATTGAGACAAAAATCATTGTAACTATATGTCTCAAAGCTGTCAAATAAATGTCCAAATGATTTTTATTTGTTTGCTCTGTTTTATTTATATTTTCATTAAATATAATTAGGATTTAATGCCTAAAGCAACGAACTTGCAAGTAATTTTATAATTCTGTAATTTGTATTTTATTCTGTATCACGAAACTAGGATGAAAAAATGTATCTTTACTTTTGACGAAATTCGTATGTTCAAACAAGTGACGAAAGTACTTTTCTCAATTTGACGAAATAAGAAGGAGAAAATATTTTTTTATTTTTGACGAAATTCGTATTCTCAAATAGGTAACGAAACAAATATCGTCAATTTCACGAAATGTTCGATCGGAGCATACCTCTAGAAACACTTTCGTCAAAAATGAAGAAATTTTCGTGAAATTTGAGTATCCATTTCTGAGAGTGTTCATAATATTATTTTGAAATGTAAGACGACAAATTCAATCGAAAATAAACCTTGTACAGGACGTCCAAGGCACTTCACTGAGCGTAAGGAACGTTGGATCGTCAGGAATGTTATTTGCAATCCTAAAACCAGTGCAGTATAACTGACTCTGGAAGCATGTCAAAGGTTTAAGAAGTCATGTAATTCAGAAACAGTCTGAACATTTTTAAGAAAATATAATTTTCATGGGTGAGTAGCTGGGAAAAAACAATTCATTAGCGAAGCAAATCGAAAAGCTCCACTGCAATTTGCAAAAACTTACATTAAAAAGCCAACAGAATTTTGGAAGTCGGTGATATTTGTAGATGAGAGCAAGTTCAATATGTTTGGGATTGATGGAAAGCAAAGAGTACGGCAGAAACCTAATGCTGAACTTAAGGCCCTACGCTAGTGAGAAAATTTTCCCGTTCAAGATGGCGCTTTTTGAAGTCTATAGATTTCGCAAGACGGGGGGAGGAAATCTGAATGAAGAATCTTACTCCTTCCGTAAAATACGGGGGAGGAAGTCAGATGGTCTGGGGCTGTATGAGTGCTGCTGGTGTAGGGAATCTTCATTTGATTGATGGCATAATTTGACAAATATGTTTATTTAAATATTCTGAAACAAAATTTGAAGTAAAGTGCTCAAAAAATGGGCATATTATCAACTTTCAAACTTTATCAAGATAATGGCCCAAAGCATAATGTGCATATTTGCAAACTGTGGGCTTTGCATAACTGTCCACAAGTTATCAAACCATCTTCACAGAGTCCCGATCCGTATATACCCTATTTAGCAAATTTGGGAATATTTTAAAAATAAAATTCGTAATTTTAATATTTCTAACAAAAATGACCTCATAGAAAGAATTATATCAGAATGGGAGAAAATAGATACTCATTTCTGTGAAAATCTGGTTACATCCATGCCTAACATATTAAATGAAGTGCATAAAGCATAAAGGAGGCCCAACACGTTATTAAAGAATATGTACAAAGTTTCTATAAAAAGTTATGTTTGCGTGCCCCAATATTTTTTGATTCCTACTTTTCGTTAGTACACCAGAAGTGTAAAATTTTATAATTACTTAAAAAAATCTTTAAGTTAATTTCAGGTTTTTTTTTTTTTTTTTTTTTTTTTTTTTTTTAATTTTATATGATCATTAGATGTGATAAACGATATAAATATTTTGTTAAAATTAAACAGTTTATTTTTCTTTCAAAAATTGTTTGAAAGTTTGTTTTGCCCCAATTCTTTTTCGAGCAACTGTATATAAATTTTCCGTTCATTCCGATAAGGCGTTTAGATGCTACCGCCCTTTAGGCAATAATAATAAGGAATTTTTCTTTGTGTCCCTGTTAAGAAAAAAAAAAAAAAAAAAAAAACTATAAGTGTTACATTAACCAAAAAATATTCAGTTCGTGTGATGGTGACCTATAGCATTTATATAATTTTTCAGCTCAATCGAATAAAGCACTTAGATGCTATCGCACTTTAAATAATTTGAACTTATAGGCTATAATGATAAAGAATTTTTCTTTGTGTCCCTGTAAAAAACTATAAGCGCTAGATTCATCAAATTCTATACAGTTCGTGGTACGGTGACTTGTAAGACACGTGCCAACTTTCAATCGATCAAAGCGTTTGGACGCTATCTGGCTTACTCACATACACATACATACATCACAACAAAAATGAATTCAAGAAACCTCAAAACTTATATATACAACAAAATCTCAAAGTTGAATTTTTCTCATGATTACAATACTTTCCTTTTATATGTATTTTCGGAAAGTAACAAGGAAAATGGAGAAACAACAAATGAAGATAAGACATCTATATTTGATTATTAATTATTTAGAAAGTATTTTAAATAATAGTTGAAAATTGCTTTAGAAATACTTTTATCTGACATACATTTTTATGTGGGGGGGGGGACACCGCCCCATTAACGCTTCATTTGTATGTTGTATGTACATTCATAAAACATTTAAGGTTGTTATAAAAACATTCAAGTTGCCAAAAAAAAAAGAAAATATTTCAAAATTTTCAGAGAATTGCACCCCACACAACTCTTTAAAACCTATTAGCATTTTGATTAGCCCAGTATATTATATGTAAATAATACAAGCACTAAAGAATCTACTTTAATTTAGAAGAGCGGGGAAATATCAAGACCCAACTTTAAATGCAGTTAGAGACCCTTCCAAACATGACATTAATATACAAAAAGAATATTTGTGTGGCCTTATAACCAGTATAGTCGAACCTCATTAACGTGAATCTCAAGGGGGATAAAAAATTTGTTCATGTTATCAGTAGTTCATACTATCAGTAACAAATCTTCATATAACTAAACTAATCTTCATTTTGACGGGGACTGTGGAAACAGTTCAAGTTAACAGTGTTCACGTTAACGAGGTTCACTGTATTTAAAATATTTAATTATTACTTTTTATTATTATTATGTTACTTCAATATGGCTTAATATATGTATTTTGTGCATTCATTTTTAACTGAAACAGTTGTAATAAACATATAGTTTTGATTTCTAAAAATACGAATCAGTATTGAATTGTACATAATACTAAATTCTCAAGAAAATGCTGTTCAAAAATGCAATTTATATTGAAAGTAATTTCATCATTTAAAATTCCAAGTCTAAGGATAGAAAAACAAAACCTTTTAACTATAGAAGATTTTGAAAGTTGTTACATATAATTAAATTTAAAGAAGGCTTTACTATAAAAGTAAATATATAAGTTGCTTACTATTACAATGGTACACCAAAAAATTTTCTTGAAAAATGTGATATCATTGTTATTATATCATTAAAAATTTACTTTAAAAATGCATCTTCAATATTTTCATTAAAGCTAGATAGGTATAATAAATGGATAATTTGAATTTCTAAAAATCAGAATTAGCATTGAATTGTATGTATAAACTTTCAAGAAAATACAGTTCGGAAATGCAATTCATATTAAATATAATTGAAGCATTTAAAAATTCAAGTAATATAAGGTTGAAATCTTAAAAAGTTTTAATTATAGATTTTGAAAGCTCTTATATGCAATTAAATTTAAAGATAGTTGTATCCATATAGCACAGAATGCTTCAGCTACAGTCGGTAACAAAAGTGTCCGAACACTAGCAAAATTCTCATGTAAAAAAAGTGTACTTCATACGGTTTTGTTAAATAAATCCTTATCGAATCATGTTCTTACACTGGCTAAGGACAGGATTCGACAAGGATTTATTTAATAAAACCGTATGAAGTGTCCTTTTTTACATAGAAATTTTTGCTAATGTTTGGACACTTTTGTTACCGACTGTACGTTGCAAACAGCTCACAATCTTTTATTATCATATTTTATCATACTATTATTATCATATCTTTTATTATCACATCATAACTTAAGCTGTTACCTTTCGGAAATGTACGTCCTTTTCGATATTCTATTTACAGTCGGTAACAAAAGTGTCCGAACACTAGCAAAAATTCCTATTTGAAAAAAAAGTACACTTCATTACGGTTTTGTTAAATAAATTCTTATCGAATCATGTTCTTAGTCAGTCGAAGAACAGGATTCGACAAGGATTTATTTAACAAAACCGCATGAAGTGTACTTTTTTTACATAGGAATTTTTGCTAGTGTTCGGGCCCTTTTGTTACCGACTGTACTACGGGGAACTTGACATTTTTGACTTGGCATCACTGAAGAATTCATATAAACGCTTATACAGTAACCGCCGCTTAATAAATTCACTGGTTTATAGAATCAGCCGTTTAATCTGATCAAAATGCCAGGACCGGAATCAAACCATTACAAACTACTTTTAAAACCACCGTTTAATAAAATCAGCATCGCTGGTTAATAAACTCAAAGAAATATCTTCAGCAGCAAAAGTTTCATTTACGCATGCTAAACCAGTGGTCACCAACCGTTGGTTCGTGGACCACTACTGGTCCGCGAGAAAATTTTAGTGGTCAACAGAAATCTCATAACATCATTTGCATTTTAAGATGTTTTTATTGTTTTTATTTTATGTTAATTTTAGCTTCAGAATTTTCTAGATGGAATGGATAAATTAAATATTATTTTATCACGAACTTTTGAATTAGGAGTATAAGACATATAGTTATCGCCTTCAATTTCTGATCCGCATTTCATACTTAGCCAGGAATTGTTCTAAATTTATTAAAATATTCAAATTATTCAGAAGCTTAAAATGTACGTCAAAAAAATATAATTTCAAATTGGATTTTAATTATCTAACAATATAAAATACATATTACAAGATTTAGTAAATATATTTTTTATGTATGGAAATAAAAAAATTTCTCTAAAGTTAAATATTTAGTCTGAGTTTTTGTTAAATAGAAGCAGTAAGAAGCTAGTCACGTTCTTTCCCTATAACTGTTTTATTACAATGAAGCAATTTCTAAGTATCGTTCTTATGATTAAATAAGAATTTACAGTTTTCTTATAATGAAATAAATACAAATGAAATTTTATATTAAATATATTTAATTAATATTTAGAAAATAGGCATTCTCTGATTTTACTCTAGAAATATACTTACGCTTCTTAATCATGTTGGTGATCCAGAGGAATTTAAATTATAAATTTAGTGGTCCGTGGGATTTTAAATTGGGAAATTGGGGGTCCGTGAAGTCAAAATGTTAGCGACCGCGGTGCTAAATATATATATATACATATATATATATATATATATATTTTTTTTTGTCGTTTGTTTGTTTTTATTGATAACATATACTGTCCGTTTTCGTAAACCATGTCTACCTCTCGCGGAACGATCCTACTCGGAAAAGGGGTGATGCGTTGAATGAGATGGGCACTTAGCCAATTTCAGCAGATGAAGACGATGATATTTAAAGGTAAATTTTAATTAACAATATTTTATTTAATGTAATTTATATGACAATATGCGCGAAAAATAAAAGGTGTAAAATAATCATGATAAAAAAATCTAATGATTTGATTTAAATACGATTTTCTGTAAATTTCTGTAAAATAGAGATCCAAAAATATGGTATTTTTATTTTAGCAGTATAATTTAAAAGAAAAAAATATATTACTTTTACTACAGGTAAAGTCTACTGTAAACGTTGTTCTTTTTCTCTTCTTTTATTAATGAATTATGTAAATTTTACCTAATTTAAGTCATTTTTAATTAATTTACTACTATAATCAGTGCATGAAACAAGTGTTCAGGTATGACAGATATAGTACGAATTTAGAGATCAAGTAAGCAAATAAAAATAATTTTAACTGAAAAAAAAAAAAAAAAGAAGAAGAAGAAAGAAAACAGGCATTTACTTTTAAGTTTACGGATTTTATTTTGCATCGAAGAATAAAACTGATCTTCTACACTTATTTAAAAATTACAAGGGGGAAAAATCAGCATTTTGCCTTTATACGAATATAACGAAGAAGTATCGCCTCAAAATTCAATAATGTCCTGAAAAGAAAAAAAAAGAAAAAAGAAACCGCAACTTATCTCTCACTCGTAAAATGTAAACATTCTCTCATCTTCTACGCTTCTACCCTATTTTAACAAAATCAATGCAGACCTCACGCATGCGCATAGGTGAGCAGGGTCACAGCTAACGAAAACAAACAATACATCAAACTTTTATGCTTGACTCGTAGTCCGCTTGTAAATCTTCGTCGAATAATTACAGACAGCACGTGACAGAATGACAATACGAAGAACTGGAAAAACACCCAGGACCAGCACGGGAATCGAACCCGCTCTCCTACGCTCGAAGGCGATTAGCAGTGTGGTGACATAACCACTCGGACACGGAGGGCCCGTTTTTTTTGTGTGTGTGAGTGAAATAAATAATATTATAGTTTTAAAAAATTAAAGAACACGCTTTTATAGAAATGTGAACTAAAAAGCACAAAATATCTATCTTAGTATTAAAATGCAGGGTAAGAGAAAATCGTGTGAATGACACACCATAATATTTACATACATTCAAATCTTTAATTAAAATAATTTATAATTAAACAAAAACCATTTTTAAAAAATCTCCCCTGACTGGGATCGAACGCTAGACCTTTAGGTTCGTAGCGCGGAGCTATACCTCAACACCACGACGTTCACGTAGGGAAAGTCTTTTTTTACAATATAGATTTCTTGTTTGCTCCCAGAGCGTTTACAAACAGACATACAAACATACATACATACATACAGGTGAAGCTAATTAAAGCGTGTTAAAAAGAAAACAAAACATAGCAATACCTTGGTTATTTCTTGTCGAAAATTTCACACTTGCAGCATAGTTACAAATTAAACACGCCCATCACTTGTCTCAGTGACAATTTCAAGGAACGTATTCTTCAAAAGGCGATCATAAGTTACAAATTTGGTTTGATTCGCAAGTGATTTTTCTTCTAATATTTAATTATTAAAAGATGGTTTCTAATTCTTGTTTGAAATAACTAAGAATCAAGAGGTTTAAGCGCAAATATTTTTAATTTAAAAGATAAGCATGAACTTTCGGCAAAGTAATGATGATTTTCCTCAAAGAAAAGTGCACCGGAAATTGGGATGTATTTAATTTACTTATTTTGAAGGAAGAATTATCTTTCAAATATGAACTAACATTCAATAACAGGAGACTTGGCGTTGGAATATTAAAACCCGAATAAACTACTACGTCAGAAACGCTATTTTTCTTTGGCGTTTCTGACGTAGTAGTTTATTCGGGTTTTAATGAACTAACATTATTTATTCATTCCATTATTTTTTACCTTTTGAAATTTCTTTCCAAATTTAAGAAAGTAATAGCTTTTGTTTTTGTTTGAGTGCAGGAATGTTCGCTGGGTTGCCGCTTAATAAAAACACTTTGGCTCAGGACGAATATGATTTTAATAAACGGCGGGTACTGTATTTCCATTTAATATTTATAAATTGATCTGTATTAGGTTTCTTCAATAAAATATATATTCAGGCAACAATTCTTATGGCTTTTGATAGATTTTTTTTAGGATTGAGGGCCTATTAGTCTCAATCTCGGATTTTTGCGTTGTCGTTTTCGTTGGACATTTGTCGAAATCATTTTTCGATTGTTAGATATTTATCGAAATCTAAAATTTATCGAAAATATAATTGAATAATTTGAAAGCGATGTTATAATTGGGAAGAAAAAAAAAAAAAAAAAAAAAAAAACTAATAGTCCTCCGTCCTAAACTAAATTCTGCTTTTGCCAGAATTTCATCAAAATCTTTTATTATTATTATTATTATTATTATTGAAAGAAAAAGAAAAGAAAATTAATAATAATCAGTATCGTTACAAGCGATATCGGAAAAAGTTTTTTTTTTAATAATTTTGAATTAGGAAATAAAAAGTGCGCGTGAAATAATATGGAATAAAAATAAGTAAAAAAATGAATTTAATGATTTAATGTTTTTTTTTTTTTTTTGTTGTAAAATTGACAAAATTTGAATTTTTAATTTCAAAACACTAGAAAATATAGGCAAACTTCCATATTCGATTAGAAACACAAACATTTCATTTCAAATGATGATATTTTCACAATAAATATCCAACTAATATACTAATTAAAAGGAAAATGATAAATATTCTATCATAATTTGAAGTCAAATTTGTTTTCAAATGTCCAAATAAAGAATCTGATATAAGATACTAATATGTTGCAGCGGAATAGATTTGATATCGGTCATCCTTGGCAGAAAAAAAAAAAAAAAAAAAATATATATATATATATATATATATATATATATATATATATATATCGCCAAATTATTTGGCGAACATAATTTAATTCCTTTCAAAAATCATGTTTTTTTTTTTTTTTTTTTTTTTTTTTTTTTAGATTTGAAACCTTTAAATTGCGTTTTCTCAGTTTGCATTTTTTCATGAATTCATGATTTTTAAAATGCTAAAACTTCTGCAGATATTTAAGAAAAGACTTAATATATTTTTTGGATGTTTAATAGAATATACTTAAAAGAATTAGAGGTGGATTCTGCAATATCTTTAAATGAAAAAAAATATAAAATATTAAAATATAAGGTAACAGCACCAGTAGTGGAAACTTTAAGGACATTTTTTGACTATTTTTTGTGTAATTTTCTAAATTTTAAAGACCTAAAAAACAATTAATGTTTCACATTTTTATTAAATCTTTCTTTATATGACTATATTACGAAAATTGCTAATTGTATAGTCGGTAACAAAAGTGTCCGAACACTAGCAAAATTCCTATGTAAAAAAAGTACACTTCATACGGTTTTGTTAAATAAATCCTTATCGAATCGTGTTCTTAGACTGACTAAGAACAGGATTCGACAAGGATTTATTTAATAAAACCGTATGAAGTGTACTTTTTTACATACGAATTTTTGCTAGTGTTCGGACACTTTTGTTACCGACTGTAGCATTCATATATGTAAAAAAAAAAAAAAAAAAGTAGAGAGCTTAAAATGAGCCAGTAGTGGACACACTAAAACCCAGTAGTGGACACACTAAAACCCAGTAGTGGACCCTTTTTTTGTTCCAGACGTAGACACCTTTTATGTTTGCTTTAAAATTAAGGAAACCCAACGTCCCCATTTTGTGAGGGCATCCCCAATTCTTGCAAATGTTTTTTATTTTCCCTCTCCACATAAACTTTTTTACTAAGCAAAGCATTTTATAATTTAAAATTGATGATAGAGCACTTTAAGTACTTACTGCACTTGTCACCATTTCTTATTTTGGAATTGGAGACACCGTGCTAATTTATCCCCACATTTCTCTTTAGAAAATTTGGTCGCCTTATAGTATTCGCACAATTTTCGTTCTAGATCGTGTAGGGATTGTAATCATCGAATTTCTCCCTACTTTCCTATTTAGAAAATTTAGTCACCTTAGTACAGTCGGTAACAAAAGTGTCCGAACACTAGCAAAAATTCCCATATAAAAAAGGTACGCTTAATACAGTTTTGCTAAATAAATTCTTGTCGAATCATGTTCTTAGACTGACTAAGAACAGGATTCGACAAGGATTTATTTAACAAAACGGTACAGTCCGTAACAAAAGTGTCCGAACACTAACGAAAATTCCTATGTATAAAAAGTACACTTCATACGGTTTTGTTAAATAAATCATTGTCGAATCCTGTTCTTAGACTAACTAAGAACATGAATCGACAAGGATTTATTTAACAAAACCGTATGAAGCGTACATTTTTTACATAGGAATTTTTTCTATAGTTCGGACACTTTTGTTACCGACTATATTAAGTGTACTTTTTTTATATAGGAATTTTTGCTAGTATTCGGACACTTTTGTTACCGACTGTAATTCACACATTTATTATTTAAAATCAAAAGGGGATCGCAACTGTTAAATCTATGGGTGAAAATAGCTTAGAGTTCTCATAATTCCAATCTCAGCAATTTAGAAACATTGAGGTTGAGGTTGAGATTGGGTGGGTTTGACATCGCGCTAAAGGTACGTAGTTGGCTATTGGAGAGGATTTGGGAGTCATCACTAAGTGTTCTCCGGAAACAAGCTGTCACATTTTTATCTTATACGGAAGGATTGGCTCCCCTTTTTGGACCCCGACGTCTTTCAAGCGAAACTGATATTTTGATGGAGCATAACTAATTAACGAGAAGACAGTCACACCCATCTCTCGGACCCTACATAAAACAATCATGAGAGATACAACTCTCTAAATACCAATGTTCTCCATATTGCCATCCAAATTAAACCTCTGTGGGTCATCAAATGTCTTCAGACTATCCTGAGGGGTGAGTTTCAGACCATCGCCAATTGCTCATAGCGACATAAAATCCACTCATCCTCAATCCTTTAAATACTGACCGCAGTTATACTGTTTCAATGTCTTTGCTTCATTGGGAACCGAACTTAACCAACTAGTCCAATATGTAACCCAGAAAAAAATTCGCGAAAAAAAAAAAAAAAAAAAAAAAACTTGAAATGTCTCGAGATTATCTCATTATTCAAGTGAATTCCCATTTTGTTCCGCCTTCTAAATTTGGGAAAGGGTGTAATCCAGCCTCTCTGCAGAAGATCAAAATTGTGATGGCATGTCTCCTCACTACTCCTTGGCATAGTACAGTACTTGTGCGACGTTAAACCCAACCTATCTACCTACCTACCTACCTACAGTCGGTAACAAATGTGTCCGAACACTAGCAAAAATTCCTATGTAAAAAAAAGTACACTTCATACGGTTTTGTTAAATAAATCCTTATCGAATCATGTTCTTATACTGACTAAGAACATGATTCGATAAGGATTTATATAACAGAACCGTATGAAGTGTACTTTTTTTACGTAGGAATTTTTGCTAGTGTTCGGACACTTTTGTTACCGACTGTACCTTAAAACTCCTAGCAGTGAGTCCCAGACCATCGCCTACTGTTCAATGCGTAGCTTTAGTGCGACGTTAAAAACACTAAACTCAACTCAACTCAACTCTAAATTTGGGTCTGACCTTAAAAGTCAAATGAGCCAGTAGTGGACAGGAGTGTCAGGACATGATGCCATTTTTTGGTACCAGTAGTGGACACCCATAAAATTTCTATATATTAATATAAGATTTAAAAAACAGCGCAATAAATGAATTCTGCATACTTATTTTAGTCATATGAAAGCAAAAGGTAGAAGAAATCGGTTAAAAATAAGCAGAGGCAAAGCAAACAAAATTTTATTTCCTTATTCAAAACGATAAGAAAAAACAGCAAAATCACAAAAAGTGCATATTTTTTTAGTTAAACGAATGTTATTCTAAAACTGATGGCCGGAATTATTTGGTTTAAATTTAAAAGTGTCCACTACCGGTGCAGGGTCCAGTACTGGTGCTTTTACCTTAACAAAAATCATGGTTTTTTTTTTTTTTTTTCTTTTCAAATTTTCACATAGACATGTACTTTTTAATTTTTTTTCCCTCAAAAAGTAATTAATAAATTTCAAAATCCATCGCTAATTTTTTTAAGTAAGTTCTGTTAAACATTTAAAAAAAAAAAAAGTCTTTTTTTTTTTAACACATTAAGCGCCAAAGCTTCTGCTGCGGCAACAATTTTCTAAGTACTTTTTTCTTGACAAGTAATTAAGATAAATACATTTTTTATTTTTTACATTAAATGATAAAGCGCCTAGCTTCGTTGGTAATTTTTTCAAGAAGTTTGTAATGCAACTTCTATTTTTATTTTTATTTTTATTTTATTTTTTTAATGATTCAAACAAAGATGTCTGCTTTTCTGCAAAAAAAAAAAAAAAAAAAAAAACAGTTCTTTTCTTATATTATAAAAAAACAGGGATCAAGAAAACTAAATTAAATTTTTTTTTCAGTTTTTCAACATCTGTTCTACCTCAATTAGGTGTCAAATCTCCCATTTTGGAAACATATCATAGCTTCTAAAAAAATAATTTTTTTTTAAATTATTCTACATATGATTAGAAATGCACATTTAAATCCAAAATATAAGAAAATTCAAAATTTTTCAGTGGAATATTCATACACTGGCGTTAAATGAGTTAAATGTCTATAGATTTTTTATCTTTCTTTTAAAGATCATGAATTCGTGAAGAAATGCAAACTGAGAAAACACAATTCAAAGATTTCAAATCTTTAAAAAAAAAATGTATCAAAAACCATAAGAATTTTTGCCTGAATATATATTTTATTGAACAAACCTAATATAGTTAGCTTAATTTAAAAAATATTAGACGAAAATATAAGCTTTTGTAAGTCAAAGCCTCAGTTTTACTTTTTCTGTTACGTAAATGATTTTTTTGTTTTGATCTCGGACATTTCTACGTTTTTGAGAGACTCGCTATTTGAACTCGCTATTTACACTAAGAAATATATATATATATATATATACACAACCTTCATATAAAATGAGTAAGTGGTCATTTTCTAAATACCTAAACTAGAAATATAGATTTTCGAGCTATGCATATAAGGCACGCCAATAAGCTGAATAGACGAAATGGTCAAGAATTTCTAGTCTATTGCACTTCTAGATGGTGAAAGAACATTCTGAATACTCTGAATAAGATGAATCCTTTATATTGAGAGAAATTCCCGCCTTATTTTCTAGAATTGGGTTATAAACCAAGATTATAGTTGCTAAAACTCGCCTCCTGTACTCGTACTTATTTACAGAGATTTTTAAATAAGTTTGACCCCTCGGTAATATAGGCAAACGCTCTAGAATTCTAATAAAGGTTTCTAGAACTCGCTTTCAAGGAGAACTAGAATTTATAAGGATGACATGGAACTATATTTATTAAAGCCACAATTTAGATTCTAGATGTCAGTTACAGAAATTTTTCTCATTGTATATGTTTTCACGACATATGTTACCAATTTCCTCTTACAGGATAATTGGATTCTGATTGGAATACTGGTTAGTAATTCACTTTAGACCGGTTTTAAGTCCCGGTCAAATAAGTGCAAAAAATGTCCGTAGAGTGGCACCCAAAATCAAAAATTGCTATAGCGAACATGTCTGGAACTAGACTACTGGCTAGGCTAACCTAGAGAGCCTACAAGGAGAGAGACGACAATAGCGAATCAGCTTCTCATTGGCTTAGAAATGTTTTTGTCAAAAATCCGCATTTAAATGTGTTTTTGATGGCTTTAAAGCACTGTGCTCGAAACTATAGCTAAAGTAAAGGATTATTTCCAAAAAACAATGATGTCTGTAAATTTTTTGCTGTTGATATTCGACGAAGAAGTGTTTGAATTTTTCTACCAAAATCCTGTTTGGTAGAAAAAATGTCTGCTACGAGCATGCGCCGTAACATAATTTCATCATTTGTCGTCTCTCTCCTTTGAGGCTCTCTAGGCTAACCCAGGGCCAGTGTTGCCAAATGAAATCTTGCCATAATGTCCCTACGGACAGTTCAAAATGTCCCTAAAAGGATGACAAAAGTCCCTGCTTAGTGCTGAGAATTTTCGTAGGACCTACTTTCATTCTCAGGATATCTTGAAAATGTTCTGAGGAGAAAAAGCACCTTCAAAAATTCCCTACTTCGTCGCTACGTGCTGAAGGAAACTGCTAAAGTACGCGTAGAACTAAATCCTTACAGTTGGCAAAACTCCCCTGGGCTACCATGTGAGCGCCCCTAGAAATTCATTGATTTTTTTTTCTAAAAACTGTTTATGTTAATTATGTTTATGTTAAATGTCTGTTAGCTAGAGCGGCTTCCCTAAATTAGGGACATATGATCCGGACTTCCTGAACACTGTTTTACATTTAATGTACAGGTAGCCCTGAATTTTCGCACATAATTGGATTTTTGAAGAATGCGTGAATGTTGAATGTTCGAAAGTAAAGGGATTGAAAAAAAATAACATGAAAAATCGTATTTTTACTTCCTTATACAAAGTAGTATAAGGAAGTGTAATAACGATTTGCGAAACGGATTTTGTATCTCGGATAACTCTAAAATGAATGGTAGTACACTAAGAAAAAATTCTGTAACTGACATCTAGAATCTAAATTGTAGCTCTGATAAAAACAGTTCCATCGCATCCGTATAAATTCTAGCTCCCTTTGCTAGCGAGTTCTAAAAACCTCTATTAGAATTCTAGAGCGTTTTCCTATATTAGGGTGGGGTCAATCTCATTTGAAAATCTCTTTAAATAAATGCGAACGCAAGAGGAGAGTTTTACTAACTATAGTTTTGTTTTATAACCATATTCTAGCAAATCAGCGAGAATTTATCGCAACACAAAGGATTCATTATATTCAAAATATTGTTTCACCATCTAGAAAAGTGTAGACTAGAAATTCTCGATCATTTCGTCTGTCCAGATTCTTTGTTTACCTTATACGCATAACTCGGAAATTTATAGTTCTAGTTTAGGGATTTAGAAAATGGTTACTTATTCGTTTTAGATGAAAGCAGTATATATACTACACCCCCCCCCCCCTCAGCGTATTAAGAATTATTAATATTAACTTATAATTAACGAATCTCAATTGTTTTTAATTTTGCTCGGACTGGATAATTAGTCTTTTCCGTTAACCTTTAAATGCATGAATTTTTATTTTTAATAAATAACATTTGAAATTAATAGGAAAATGGGTGTATTTAATGGGAAAAATACAAAAATAAATAAAATAAAATAAAATAAATATATAAATAAAATAAAATAAAATATCCACACATACATATATATATATATCTTTATATATAAAAATTTCGTGTCATGGTATTTGTCCGCGATGAACTCTTAAACTAATGAACCGAATTTAATGAAATCTTGTACACTGCGTTCAGTTTGGTCCAACTTGAGAGATAAGGTAGTTTTTATCTGAGATTATAGTCACAATATTTTTTTATTGCAAATTATTTGTTTATTATATGACAAAGGGTTGTAATTATCTGCGAGTTCCACAAGTTTAATTGTTGCAAAAAAAAAAAAAAATGCAAGTTCATTTTCTTTTGACATAAAAATAAATACATTTAATCAAACGTGAACATTAAAAAATATATATAAAGTTAAATTATGCATCTCACAAAAATTGACGTCATAATCACTTTAAAAATTTTATACACATTGAAAAAGTACTAATGTAGTTCTATACATAAGCGAAGTGTGACGTCACTGATCGTCTGTGCAGCCAAGAAAAAAGTTTCCTAAGTTAATCGCCCATTGAAGTTTTTGTAAAAAATTATTAAAAGTCGAGGAAAATTATTATTTGGGTATAGATATGTATTAGTTATCTTGTGCATGCGTTAAATTGAGCTATTTTGCTGGCAAATTGACAAAATTTTAATTTTAAATTTCAAAACTCTGTCGTCTTTGGCTTTTTTTTTTTTGTATTTGGCGATTAAAAACGTAATACGAAAATGTATATGCCAAATGTATATTTTCGTAATATGTATTGTACGAAATATTGTTTCATATTATTCATTACTCTCTTAATATAAGTTGTTAAAATAAACATGATTTTTGAAAGGAATTAAATATGCTCGCTAGATAAATTGGTGATTTTTTTTTCCGCCAAAGATGACAGATATGAAATCGATTCCGCTGCAACATATTAGTATTTTATATGAGACACTTTATTTGGACATTTGAAAACAAATTTGACTTCAAATTATGATAGAATATTTATAATTTTCCTTTTAATTAGTATATTAGTTGGATATTTATTGTGTAAATATCATCATTTGAAATGAAATGTTTATGTTTTCAATCAAATATGGAAATTTGACTTTTTTTTTTTTGGTAGATTAGGAATTTAAAATTCACATTTTATAAATTTTACAGCAGAAACAACTTAATCTAACGCATGCACACGATAACTAATACACATCTATACCCAAATATGGGGATTAAAATCGGAAATAATTTCCCTCGATTTTTAATATTTTTTTACAAAAAATCCAATGGGCGATTAACATAGGAAATATTTTTCTTCGCTCCACAGACGGTCAGTGACGTTATTACATCAACAGAAAATGTAAAAACATGGTATATAAAAAGTTTTTTTCATCTTATAATTATTCTTATCTTAATCCTCAATGTTTCCCATCTTGATTAACTTGAATTTACTATTAAAATTTTAACATGCTCAAAATCTTCTCACCGCTTCGTTAAAATGTATTAATCTTTATCTATTTAAAATGATACCTGTATTTACTTTAAATGCCCAATATTTCATAAGATATCCTATTTTAAAGTTTTAAAATATTTATAAAATTTACTTATTTTTCTGGTTTAGCCATATTGTTTTCCTTTTTATAACTATAGCTGTTGTCATCTTTAAAATATTTAAAATGATGAGATCATTTTGTAATAAAATTATCCATAATAGCATATATTATATTTTTCTCCTCCATAAAAATTGATTTTTAAATCGTCTGTTTCTTTTATACTTTTATTTTAATAGAATTTTACTAAAAATTAAATTACATATTAGTCATTTTAGAATTTTAATCCAAAATAGCTTTAGACATATATTTCCCTCATCCATAAAAATTGATTTTTAAAATAGTCTGCTTCTTCTATACTTTTATTTTAATAGAATTTTAATATAATTTAATTTATATGTTAGTCATTTTAGCATTTTTATCCTAAGTAACATTAGAAATAATATATTTCACTTTTACATTAAAATTTAAAAGAACCTACAATGAAATTAATTTGTGCTTAATATCAACTCTACGAAAATTATTATCAATCGCTTCCAAATTTTTATCTAAGGTTCAAATCTCAATCCCGTGGGTTTTTACATCGGCTACAACGTTTTCGTCTTTATTCGTAAATAATAATTTGACTGTATTGTATAATTTACTGCAATATAATTCAACGTATAACTTAGCCACAGCAACGCGTGGCCGTGTCTGCTACACGGAGTAATATTAATAGGAGTTGAAGGTCCAATGGGAGAAAGCTACGAAACTGTGATCTAAATTTTTGGTAAATATTGAGGGCGCCACTTGTCATTCCTCCCTACCTCGGCGCGGATATACTGTTGTTTTCAATCGAATTTTGCTGGAGTACATTTAAAAATTTTCATTTTAAGCAATTTAATTTCTTTGTAAGTTCTTAAAACTGCATAATTCAGATGTTTCAAATAAATGCTTCGTTCCTAGTTGTAAAACAGGCTATGATAGTGATAAGAAGAAAAAAAAAGCCCTAGGAGAAAAATAAAGTCCGAGTTCGTGTTTTCTGCACCTAAAGTAAGTTTATTTGTTTTCTTTACAAAATTTCATCCATTTTCCTTCCTTCCAATTGTCTGTTTTAGCTAGCTTCGGTTCATAAGAATCGTCATTTTTTAAAAGCCTTCTTTCAAAGTAAAATTAGCATAAAATGGCTCTTAAAAAAAAACATGTTGGTTAGAATATTCTATTTAATGAAATTTGCTTTCAATCGAAATTTTTCAGCTTGATATTATTTAAAAAAAAATAATTAAAACGAGACATTTCCCCATTGAATAACATTGCGGAAGCTGGAGAGAAGGAAGGATTGCACGCTGGCGCCATCTGTAAACATTAGAAAACAACATCACAAAATTTCAGCGTTACCTTCTTCTTCTGTCTTATTACTCCGTGGTCTGCTAGTATATATTGTTGCGTACTTGGGGGTTCGTGAGTTGTCCGAGAATGAAAGGCCAAACGTACAAAAATGCAGTAGTTTATTCACAGAAAGTTCCAGAAAAATACAGGTCTATAAACCAAGTATCAGCTTCAATTCAACTAGTAAACACAGCTTATACAACAGCTGTCAATAGCAAATCCACAGTACAAACTGTATAGCAATAACACTTAAAGCAAGTCTCTTTCAAAGAGGCTCAAACAATACAGGCATTAGCGAAGCTGGCCGAGATCTGAACTGAACTAACTGCCTTGGCGAGAGAGCGCTTCTTATATACTGTTCCATGGAACCCAGATTTTTCGAGAAAACTCTAGAAAGTGGTCAACCAATCAACTTACAGCCTCCATATTTGGTATATCCCTTATAAGGATTTTCTCGCCAATGTCGCCAAAAAAATCGCCAAGGTGGGAAAAAGTCGCCAAATTTGGCGCCAAATCCATTACCTGCCTTATTGGGCTTTTTAATGCGTTTTTAAGGGGAAATAAGACTATTTCAACGCTAAAATGACTAGAAATGGACAAAATTAGCACTTTATCAACTTACTAAGCCTCTTTGAAAGAATTTATACAAAAATAAACACAATTATTTACAATTTTGTAACACTATATATATATATATATATATATATTATATTGATGTACATAAAAAAAAAAGCTACATTTTTCTTGCATAAATTTATCAGTATATGCACAAATATTATTTTTGCATTACTCTTACCTTGTTTCTATCCTAAAACAATTTTTCCTGTATGTTTTTATTACTTTTTCTATAAATAATCGTAATTCGTAACACCCGCCGAAATGCTCGCCAACAAATGAAAATTGTCACGGATAAATAAAAGAAATAAACTGTCAAAAGTTCTGCCGTTTGCAAGCGTTCCAAATGTATGACTTCGGCCGACAGCAAAAGTATCTGAGCGCTAGCAAAAATTCCTACATAAAAAAAGCTCGCTTAACATTGGTTTGTTAAATAAAATCCTTGTCGAATCATGTTCTTAGACTGACTAAGAACAGGATTTGACAAGGATTTATTTAAGAAAACGGCATTAAGTGTATTTTTTTACATAGGAATTTTTGCTAGTGCTCGGATACTTTTGCTACCGACTGTATTTGCGAAAAATTTGAAAAATTTACGTCATCGAAGTTGCAAGCGTTCCGTTTGTATGTAACTACTTGCGTTCGGAAACGATAACATAGTTTTGGTAATAAAAAAAACTAGTATCGCCCAGTGGTCGAAACTCGACCATTTTTTTTTTTTTTTTTTTGCAAAGCGAGGGAAAGCAAAGTTATTGCCTTGTCCTAAACGGAATGCAATTGCAACACAGCTGCGGCAATTGTTTGCCAATATTCACTCTAACTGAATCAGCAGAGTTTTACTTAATATAACTATTTCTCTCTGTAGATGTTAGTTTCTGAAATGAGAGAAAATCGCAACGTGAAAACGCCCCTTGTTGTGTGATACAGCCCAGAAGCTAATAGGTACCATGTCAGACCAAGGTCCAACCAAGTATCAAATTCTGTTCATAAAGTACAGTGTTTGAAAAAAAAAAAAAAAAAAAAAAAAAGATATTTTTCAAAAATGGTCGAATTGAGTTCGGGAAATTTCAAAACGTGTAACTTTATCGAAAACCGAAAATCTAAAACATTTCTGAATCTTATATTTTCTACTTATATATGCAGAGGAAAGAAAAATAAATCCACTTTTTAAAAAATAAAAATAAGTAGTCAATTTCACTTAATTAAAATGCAAGGAAATCTCAAAACGTGTAAATTCATCGAAATCGGAAATCAAAAGTTTTTATGTATCTTCTACTTGCTTCTTCTACCCAGAAAAGTTAGCAATAAAGACACTTTTTAAAAAAATAAGTAGCCAATTTCAGTTAATTGAAACGTAAAGAAAGCTCAAAACATGTAAATTCAGCAAAAAACGGAAATCGGAATTTTTTCCGTATCGTCTACTTATACATGCAGCAGTTAGTAACAAATCCATTTTCCTTTTATTTAGTATTTTAGTTCAATATTTATTGTTTAAATATCACCCTTTGAAATGAAATGTTTATGTTTACATTCGAAACTGGAAGTTTGCCATTTTTTTTTCTGGAGTTTTGTGATTTTAAATTAAAATTTTATCAATTTTACAGAAAAAATAACTCAATCAAACACATGTAGACAGTGACTTATATATAACTATACCCAAATATTGGAATTAAAATCGGCAGATAATTTCCGTTATTTTTTAATATTTTTTTACAAAAAATCCAATGGACGATTATCATAGAAAATCTTTTTCATGACAGACAGTGACGTCATCACTTCGCTTGCGTATAGTGATGCTACATTATACAAATTACTGTGTCTATGGTTTTATTTGAGCTTTATGAAATTGCCAGATTTAACAACTTTCTACTTTTAGGTATTTTTTAATGTGAAGGAATACGTGTATAAAAGGGAAAAATGGGGGAAAATGCATAAAAAATAAATGTATTTTTAAATACCTTCTTGACATCGTAAGAAAATAATATTTGTATTCGCACCTTCCGGCTAACCATACCTTTCGAATGATACCATTTTCAACCCTCTACTCCCATAATTAATATGTTAAAAAGGGACAACAAAATTTATACTTGCCTATTAATATATAGATAAAAATAAAAAAGCACTATGCAAAGATAGCTACATAAAGAGATATGAGGTTAACACACGATGCGCAGATCTACATCGCTATGGATTTAAGAGTTAACAATTAATATGTAGGTTTTTTAATATGACAATTTCAAAATAATTTGAGAATTTTAATTGATTTTAATTCCTTTCGTAATGAATATTTAGCCTTTTCATTTAATATTTCTTCTTCTAGTACACTGAATTTTAAATAATTTAAAAATTTGACTGATTTTATTTTTTTCTTTATTTATGTGTTTTTTCGCATTAGTTATTTAGCTGTCTTAATATAATTGATTTTTTAAAATTGGAAATTTTAATTGATTTTAATTTTTTCGTATTATATTATATATATATTCGTTTAATTCATTTATATTCGCTTTTGCTTTTCCATTTAGTCTTTTTTAATGGTCATGTATTCTAAATAATTTACGAATTTTAATTGGTTTTAATTTCTTTCGGATTGGATATTTAGCTTTTGTACTTGATATTTAGCCTTTTGCTGATGCTATAAACATTAAATAATTTACGAATTTTAATCTGTTCCATTATATGTTGAGGAAAGCAGAGGAAATTAGAATACCTTTTCTATTTGAACTCAGTAAAATAAACTGAAGTGTTTCGAACCATTGTAGATTCGATTATTGCAATCTTTCATGTGCTGTTAATGTGCTTTGATGGTTTTGTGCTACAAAAAATAGAGTTTACATGCAAAATTTTTGGTTAAAAATAAAACCATTTTTGGGTAATGTGGACGAAGTGGGTAATATGGAATAGTTATCAAGGGAAATACGAAATACACATTTCCTTAAATGATAATGTGAACTAGGATACTAATTTTACAGAAAATCATAAATAAATGCAATATAAACATTTTATTATTATTATTATTATTATTATTATTGAAAATAAATAGTTTTAAAAAAAAATCAACATTAGAGTTTTACAAAAATCTCAAATAATATAAAATAGTTGGAGTGCCATATTACCCGAACCGTCATCTTCGAGAAAACCTCAACCACCTGTTGGTAGAAATAAATCATGGAATCAAGAAATAAATCATAGTCATCAGACTACGAACAAACTCAACTCCCCTATCAGGTATAACATTAGATTTTTATTTATTTTACTGTTTCGTAATTTGTTTATTGATAACATATACATCAGATTTGTATGCTTGACTTGTAGTCCGCTTGTAAATCTTCGTCAGATAATTACAGATGGCACATGACAGAATTACAGTACGGAGAAATGGAAAAACACCCAGGACCAGCACGGGAAACGAACCCGCTCTCCTACGCTTGAAGGCGATTAGCAGTGTGGTGACATAACCACTCGGCCACGGAGGGCCCTGTTTCGTAATTAGGTTACAGAGTTCGTAATATTTACTTCCAAAAATGGCTGAATCTTGGTAAACCAAAGTAGTCGTATGATACTAAAACCGCTCTTCTTACTGACTTGACGTGCTTCCGACAGGTTGCAGCACCGTACGAGTAAGATATAAGAATGCTGACCAGCCCACGGACCGCATGTGGCCCTCCGTGTAAGGTTCTGCTGCCCGCGACAGACAGAATTCAGGAAATTTCGAATTTGACATCATCGGTTAAAACGTGTAAAATTAATACAGTCGAACCTCGTTAACGTGAATCTCAAGGGGGATAAAAAAAAATTGTTTATGTTATCAGTAGTTCATGCTATTAGTAACCAATCTTCATATATAACTAAACTAATTTTCATTTTGACAAGGATTGTGGAAACAGTTCATGTCAAAAGTAATTCACGTTAACGGTGTTCACGTTAACGAGTTTCGACTGTAATTTGTTTCTGATTTTTTAACGAAAATACCGATTAAAGTAGCTAAAGAAATAAATATCGCGCTCACTGATGTTAATAAAATATTATCAGATCAATAAATGATTCTTACTATTATACTTATGAATATATAATCATAAGTTTTTGATTGTTTTATAATTTTTTATGAATAAAAATATATTTAATACACATATTTTCTGTTTTAAATCTTCACGTGCCGACTGGAAAAAGAATTACTATATGTATATGATTCATGCATTATTAAAAATTTCTGTAAATTTAATGTAAATATTTATCCAGAGTCTCTGTAATTTTACAGTATAATTCTTAGTTAAAGGTGAATAATCGAGATTCTCAATCATTATTCTGTATTTTTACATAATTTTATTATTTAATTTTTTAATTAAAATTAAAAATGACTGTTTCTAATTTAGAAAAAGCATTATTAGTCCGAAATGTGTTCTCAACTAATATTAATTAAATTAATATTAGTTATTAAAATGAATGCATAAAATAAGTTTTTTAACATCTCCTTTTATTTTTCTCTGTAATTTTACATAAGACTTAAGATAATGGATTACACAGAGTTTTCTGTTGAAACTTTTAACAGTGTGTACTATTCATATAATGTGACCCGCCTGTGTAAATATTTCCAATGCGGCCCACCTATAGTTTCAATTTTAAAGTTAATACATTAAAAAAAAAAAAAAAAAAAAAAAAAAAAAATCTGGAGTCACTCCACTCGACTTTCCGAATATTGAGTAATTAACAGTTTTGTAGATAAAGTAAAGAAAGAGGAGTTGTTAAACAAACAAAAGGGAGAAAACCATAATAGAGTGTTTGAGTATTTTTCTCCATATATTACTCGATGTTTTATTTAACGCTACTGAGCTTTGAGCCCATAGATCATAATGATAAAGAATTTTTCGTTGTGTCCCTGTAAAAACCTATAAATGCTAGATTCACCAAAATGCTTATAGTTAGTGCAACGGTGATTTATTATATTCATATAAATTTTCAGCTCAATTGAATAAGGCGTTTAGATGCTATCGCACTGTTAAAAGTTTGGTCCCATAGGCTATAATGATAAAGAATTTTTCTTTGTGTCCCTATAAAAAAAAACTGTAAGTGCTAAATTCACCAAAATCTATGCAGTTGGTGCAACTGTGACCTATAACATGTGTGCAAATTTTTTGCTCATATTAATAAGGCGTTTAGACGCTATCACACTTAAAAATTTGGCCCCATAGGCCATAATGATACAGAATTTTTTTTTGTGTCCCTATATAAAAACTATAAAGTGCTAGATTCTCCAAAATCTATACAGATTGTGTATCTGTGACTTATATTATGTGTATAAATTTTTTGCTCGATTAAATAAGGCGTTTAGATACTATGACCTTTTAAGATTTTGGTCCCATAGGCCATAATGATAAAGAATTTTTATTTGTGTCCCTGTAAAAAAAAAACTATAAGTGCTAGATTCATCAAAATCAATAGGGTTCGTGCTACGGTGACTTGCAACATGCGTACCAACTTACAGCTCATTCGAGCAAAGCGTTTAGACGCTAGCGTGTTCATTCACACACATACATACACACATACATACATATATCATCGTAAAAATAGTCAAAACGGATTCAGGGGACCTCGAAACGTATAGAAACATCAAAATCTCAAATTCGGGATTTTGACACGATTACAATACTTTCCTCACTATAGTGTTCGGAAAGTAACAACTCAAAAACTTATGTTGGCAGAGATCTAAATTAAACTTACATGGCTACAAAATTGTTATTCTCTCATTAGAATTCTATAAAATTGCGTCAAATAATGTAAAGCATCTTATTAATATATAATTTATTTATTAATTAAATTAAATTAAAATTTATTTTTTGCATTGATCTCACTGTATGGCATGTGTCGAATAATAATAGAAAGATTTTTGACAAACATTGTATTTTAGGTACTAAATATATACGAAATAATTAAGTATTTGCAAACGATATTCTAAATGATATCTGATTGCATAATTATAACGCATTTTTCTGTGAAAAAGTTTACTTATATCTTGTTAAATATACATTCTTTTACAGAAAAGAAGAGAGGTAATCTATATTTGAAAAGAAATAATCTGGTGTGTCACTCACACGACTTTCTCTTACCCTGAAATTTAATACTATAAATACAGGTTGGAGATTAAGAGGTAAGATAACGAGTACTGTTATGTAAGCCTATGTTAAACAATTCATATTAAGCTTCTGAAGAGTTTTATATGATAATTAGTTCTGTGTGAGGGGGGCTACCGCCCCCCTCAACCCCCCGTTTCATTAATGCACCTACATTTATATAGAATTTAATTCGGTTATTAAAAAATATTTCTCTTTTTAAAAAATAATTTATTAAAATTATTATTTAAAAAAATTATCTTTTATGATAAGGCAGACGATTTCCATATTAGAGAAGTAGTTTAACACAAAATATCCAAAAAAGTCCATTTTATTCTCAATATTAAAAAAAAAAGTACGATTTTTTTTCTAAGTTTTTTTTTTTTCGTTAAAAGTAAAAAAATCGATAACTTTGTTGTAAATTATCGCAGATCGATGGTTCAACCATTCGTTTTAAAGGTATTTTCGAGCTCTTTTGAAAGATACCCATCATGAAAATTTACTCCCCTCGAGGGGGGACTTCCCCCCCCCCAGGGGGGGAGGCGAGGCTCCTACATACACAAAAAATATTTCCCAGTTAACTGTCTCTATTACAAAAATTATATATTTGTTTCATTTCGTTTAGTGCAGTCTATAGACGTTAAACTCTATTTTCCTGCAATTTCCCCCATAGACGTAATGTATTAGAATTCTCTTGATTGTCCCTGTACACGAACCATTTGCTTGATCTTAACGAAAAGCTTACTGTAGCATCCCTATATGATACACATTTAGAATACCAAGTTTGAACTTTCTGCCATAATTTGTTTTTGAGATATGCTGATAACAGACAGACACACACACAGACACACACACACACAGACACACACACAGACACACACACACACAGACACACACACAGACACACACACACACAGACACACAGGCCATTTGCTAAAAACATGATTTTCGTATTCAGGGGACCTCAAAACGTGTAAATATAACAAAATCTCGCGTTCGAAAATTTGAGCCAAAAACAATACTTTCTCTACCTTATGGGTAAGAGAAAGTAAAAAAAAGAGATTCTTTATAAAACTTTTGTAATCAAAATTCTCCTAAACAAATGTGTCTTTTCTTAAAAAAATACATAATAAACGAATATTAAATTATTCCTTGTACTATTGAATAGAAAATGATTCATAGAATTCATATAATCTTTTTTTACTGTAAACAGTTCCACGAATTTATAATTGTAAAAAATCTCAAAAATATTTTCTAGACATTTCTGGTTATTAAAGTTTTGTAAATTACGCTAATAATTCATTGTATGTTGATATCAGATGGCTGTCATTGGCTGAATAAAATATAAATGTATAAGTAAATGCTAAATAGAAATAGAAATTTATGTTTTATTAAATGCAATGAAGAAAAAATATTTATTATTTATTATTCCCATGGGATGAATTATGAATATCGTTTCTGGGATCTGCTAATAAAATATAGCTTCTATTTATTAACGACTAAAAAATTGTCTTTTTGAATGTGTTTCAAAAAATAAATAAATAAATAAATAAATAAAATAATAATAATAATAATAATTTTGTATTGTTGAGAATATAGTTCTATTTCTATTTATTTATTTATTTACTTACTTATTTAATATTCATTATTGGAAACAGTCTAAAATTTTGGAAAATAACACTGCTCTGAAAAAAAAAAAAAAAGATTTTTCGATTTCTGATACCATTTTTGCTGATTCTTATGCAAAATGACCTCCTGAATCCGAATATGTATGACTCCCATTTTGCCCAGTCACCCATCGTTTTCTAGAAACACCAACTCCTACCTCAATTTTTCCCCTGTTCGATAATTTTATGAGCAGGAATTTGATTTGAAGAATGAAAAAAAATTAATCTAACAACCCCCCCCCCCCCCAAAAAAAAAAAAAAATACAAAGTTTAAAAAATAACATTGATAACAGATTAAAAAGATATAAGATATGTAATACATAATTTCAGAGGCAACCCCCCCCCCCACCTCAAAAAAAAAAAAAAAAAAATCCTTGTTGGAAATGTCCATGTTTTAGAATTTTCCAACTCTGTAGCCCCGCAGAAGATATTTAAAAATATCTTCTGCGGTTAAAATAATCCTCCCCCCTCCTAAAAATCAAATTTATAGCCATAAAATTACCGAAAAATGATGAAAATAGGGGGCTGTTCCTAAAAAAAAACAGTAGGTGGTAGGGCAAAATGGGCATCATATTCGGATTCAAAGGGTCATTTTACATAAGAATATACTGAAATGGTGTCAGAGGCAATTTTCATGCCGAGCAATGTTATCTGAATATTTTAATGTAGCCCTGTGAAGCAAAATATTTTAAAGCATATTATAATAAATGTCAATTTAATTATGATATTTGCAGTAGAAAGTTAAATATGATTTATAAAAATATATACTTCTCATAAACACAATGCATTGATATTCTTTTGCGTGTACCTGTATACAGACCGATTGTGCGATTTATGCTATTTTAAATAGGAAACATTCCATAGAAAACTTAAATAACGTATATCATTTTGAAGAAAATCTGAAAATATTTACGGAAGCTGGAGGTGGAGGCAGACAGACATATAAAACTACAGACAGATAGACTAATTCAAGTCATAATCTCTCTTAAATATTGTCAGTAATGTTAAAAGTATTTATTAAAAAGGAAAGCGCAATTACTGCATTTTCAATTATAGCCCTTAATGTATCTGAATATTTTTGTATGGGCCTATAAATATCAATGCTAATTATAATACATATTACAAAAAGCATTTTTTTATGCATTTGAATACAAAATGCCAGTTTCATTATGACTCGTGCAAAATAAAGTTGATAAAATATGATTTATACAAATACTTTTATATAACAGAATGCTTTGGAATACTTTCTGGTGCTTCTATACACAAACCAGTGGTGGTATTTACTCCATTTTCAATAGTAAACACCCGATTGTGAACTTGAATAAAATATATCAGTTTCAAGAAAATCCTTTAATTTAATTGAATTAGAGCGCGGGCAGACAGACAAACAGACGGTTAAACGTACAAAATCACAGACAGATATATACTAATTCAAGTCATAACCAATCTTAAACATTATTAGAAAGTGTTTAAAATGATTACTTAGAAGGAAAATGTAATTGCTGCATTTTCCAATTATAGCCTTTAATGTATCTGAATACTTTCTGTGTGGCCCTGTAAATTCTTATCTTATGCTGATTGTGCTATATACTATGGAAAGCATTATTTCGTGCATATGAAAAATAAATGTTAATATTATTAAGATTTATGCAGAATAAAGATGTTAAAATATGTTATGTAGAAATACATTTTTCGAACGCAGTGCTTTGGAATACTTTCGGATTTCCCTGTACACAAACCATTATAATGGTTTGCTCCATTAAATTGCTCCATTAAATGTTACAAAATGTTACTTGCTCCATTTTTAATAGGGAACTATATTTGTTAGTGAACATGAATAACAAGTGTTTGGAGGATTAATATTTACGGGAGTTGGAGAGCGGACAGACAGATAGACAAACCGAAGTCATAAACGCTTTTCAGCTTAGTTGGAAAGTGTTAAAATAGAGGGGGGGGGGAGATAATAAGAAAACTATTTCTTTCCCTTGTTCGTAACAATTTTACACTTTTTTCCTGCAACTTATTTTTAAAAAAAAACTATTGTTTTTATTGTTATTATTTCATTTTAGAGTAGTTTATGGTAACTAGGAAAAACAAACTTTTAAGGCTATATCTGTGCATTTCAGGTTGCATTATGTTATTATTATTATAGTTGTGCTAAATTGAAGGTGTAATGAACATATACAGGTAACATACAGGGTTACCCAAATTTACTCGAATACATTCAAAAGAGAGATTTGAACGAAAATTTTTTAACTAACATAATATATATATATATGTAAATAATATTTAAAAAAATTAAATGTTTATGACTATATCAGATTGATACAGCGGTTTGAAAGGTAGGGAGTTGGGGGGGGGGGATACAGTCCTTCATACAGCAATGTATTCCAAATAAAACTGTTTCTAAAACAATTTGTAACAGTTTTCTAAAATACTTTGGAAATGTTCATTTATGGAAATGTTCATTTATAAAAAATATATGTGATTCTACTCTTCATGAAACACCAGAAAATTAAAAAACTATCGCCTGAAATTAATTACAGCGACCACAAAAAATTATCAAAATTAAGCATATTTGGCGATTTTACACTGCTAGGCGATTGATTTTGAGTACTTGGCGGAAAAGCAAAACACGGTTCTGTTCGTACACGGCAATCTCGGTGCTAGTAAACGTATCACCTAACAGCACTAAATCGCCAAATATGCTTAATTTTGATAATTTTTTGTCGTCGCTGTAATTAATTTTAGCCGATAATTTTTTTCATTTTCTGGTGTTTTATGAAGAGTAGAATCACAAATATTTTTTTTCAATACTTTTTGAAGATGACACCCTTTGAATGTTTCCTTGTAAGCCTACACCATAATTCTGCTTTGAGTAGGAGAAAGTAGTGTAGCACCATGACAGATCATTTTCTTTCTTTTTCTTATTTTTCCGAATAGTTTAACGCTTGTAAAACTAGTATTTTGTCGATATCACAAAACTTATTACACCACAAACCTATTAAATATAAAGATTAAAAATTAAAAGCTAAAATTAGTGTTTACTGGTAGGAGACAGTAATGAAAATTCATAGATTAATAGAGGCTGTTTTTCTATTTACAAAATATTCTATTCTCTCATTCTTTTTTCCCCATGTTCAGTGATGCCAGATTGGGGATTTTGTCCCCATTTTGGGGATTTTCGAGGCTTCTGGGGACAATTTTGGGGACCAAATGTTTGTAGGGACTTTTTTGCGAATTCTAAAATTTTTGGGGATAAATCTGGGGAGTTCAACTTTCTGTCAATGTTCGTAACGTAATGATTTATCCCTACGACCAGGTATTTTCAATAGCATTAGTGTTATTAGGTTTTTTTTTTTTCAAAAATTGCCTTCATTTGGGGAAAAATCTGAGCTTAAATCCACTTTAATCCGCTTGATATTTTTTTTCTGAATTTTTTTTTATTTTCCCTTTCTAGAAGAAATCAAGTTGGGGTTTTTCTGTCCCCCTGATTTGGGAAAATTTGAAGACCTGTTTGGGGAAATAATTTTCGACCATCTAGCATCACTGCCCATGTTATCGAATGCGATTTTCGTTGCTAAGTTTTATAAGAATATCTTATTCAAAAATGAAGATTTTCGAATTCTATTTTTATTTATTTATTATTATTATTTATTATTATTATTTTTTTTAATTACTCTTTGACTATTTCGCCTTTTAACTTAGTGAAAAATTTTTTGAAAAAATAAATTTACATATATTTCATTTAGAGATCCAAACTTAGAGTTCTAAATTTACTTTAATGATATAAAATATTTAAATTATTATTATTTTTCTAAATTGCTTAATAAGCTAAAAGATGCTATATTCAAAGAGCAATATTCAAAAAACAGAATTCGAAAAATTTCATTTTTGATTTGATATCCTTATAAAACAAAGCAACAAAAATCGCATAGAATAACATGTGAAGGAAGAAAGGGAGCTATCTGTACAGCCTTCCCAAACTACACGCTTATCCATAATGCATTCTGAAGATGTCCCTAGGACGTCTTTTTATCCATTGGACATTCTGAGGTTGTCATTTGGAGACAATGGGTTGTTAGGGTAAATCCTGTATATACAGAATTTTTTGGAAAACAAAGTTGCTTCAAAGAGGTATGTTGTGGTCACCACAAAACTTTCTTCTTTATTTTGTTATAAAGTTAAGCAGTGCAAAATATTTATTAAAATTATTTTCCATGATAAATGAGGACGATTTTCATCTTAGAGAAGCATAGCACTAAATGTACAAAAGTAATTTATTCTGTGCCGACGACATCTGACAAAATGCTTTTACTTTCTAAGTTTTTTTTTTTTTTTTTCTAATGAAAAATATTGATAAATTTGTTTTAAATTTCCACAACTCTATAGTTCAAGTATTCCTTTTAAAAATATTGACGAGTTCTTTTGAAGGGTATACATGGAGAAGCGATTACCGTACAATATACAAAAAAAAAAAAACCTGGTTCTTTATTACTATCATAAATATATACATTTTTAAATTTGACATTAAAGTGTTAAAAATAATTTTCATAATCTACGTTTACACAAAATTTGTCCTATACTACCATATAAAAAAAGAAAGGAAAAAAAAATTACACTGCATCACCTGTTGAGCCATTGATTCTCAAATATAATCAGCACCAATTTATGTCAAAGTCCAAATAAATATGAAATTTGGTTAAATTTCATCCATTGGTTTGTGTGATACAGCGTTCACAAAATTTTGATTCACATACACAGTCAGTCACAAAAACATCTTCTAAAAATGGTCAGAGCGGTTCAGGGCATCATAAAACGTGTAAATCGACCGTAAATCAGAAGTCAAAAATTTTCTTGAATTCAATACTTTCATCTTATACATATGTTTATAGAAATACTAGTTTGTTGTAGGGTGACTAAGGCGCCCGTTGAAAAATAATCGTTTTATTTTTTTTATTTTTCACTCTCACTTTAAATAATTCATTTGCTAGCAAGCCCGTGGGAAATTTTCTTACTTTGTTTATCTCTTCCTTACCTTTAAAATTATTATTTTATAGACGTCATTTTTTTCAGATGCCTGAGCAAATTTATTTTTATTTTTAATTTATTTTACTTTATTTCTTTACGGAAAGCATATTTCATTTTATGCTGAAAAAAAAAATGGCAACAATTAAAATTTTAAAATGTATTTTAAAGCTTTTATTTTCTTATTTTAATTAATTAAAAAAAAAATCTAATTATATATTCGTTACAAATAAGGTACCAAATGAAAGGCGTAATTTTTATGAATCCGTTGGTTTAAACAGCTTGTTGGTCGGATGGTTAGATTTTTTAAAATTGACTAAAGTAGGAAAATTAGAAGACAGAGTCCTCTTAAGCCTAAAGTGTGACAGAATCAGCCACGGATGAGGGTAACTGTATATGCTGATGTGTGTGTGTGTGTGTGTGTGTAGAATTAGAATAATTTAAATTAAATTGTATGGTACAGATTGGAAATATTGATAATTTTTTAAAACGTAATAAAAGTCGTGCAACAGAAGATTTAAGAAGCCCCTGAAACCACATAGATCAATAAGAATAAAATTTCATCAAATTATAAATTTACCCGGAAAGACTTTTTGTTAATTATTGAAACAGTTAATTTTACTTATTGATTTTTTCATTTAATTTAATTTAACATCAAACTTATCTTATATATATATACCTATAAAAAAGCAAAAAACTTTGAAAATTCAAGCAAACTAAAATTAATCTTTCGTAAATTTGTGTAATTAGAAGCATTTAATTTATAGAGTTTGTTGCCTGTGTTAAGATTTTTTTTTTTTTTTTTTTTCTAAACAACCTCTATTTAAAGGTCAATTTCGAATTGGCTGTCTTAGAAAGTTTTCACTGTGTTTTCAAAAGACCGCATGTTACAGTTAATCTGTATAATATATCAGTTTCATGTTATTGCAAAATTATTTGAGGAAGTGTGGGTGCAGACAGACAGACAGACGAACCGAAGTCGTTAACACTTTTCAACTTTTTTGGTGAAAGAATTGCAAGAAAC
The DNA here is from genome assembly GCA_963930645.1 of Salticus scenicus. Taxonomy (NCBI): domain Eukaryota; kingdom Metazoa; phylum Arthropoda; class Arachnida; order Araneae; family Salticidae; genus Salticus; species Salticus scenicus. The sequence continues at coordinate 214,011,295 of OZ005658.1, read as the reverse complement.
CGCACTTAAAAATATTCTGACTAGATTCATAAGACTGACTAGATTCAGTTTACCCATTTCGTGTATATAAGAAAAATATCTGATGTCATTAAATGAAAAATGCATTTTTAAAAATTATTGTTGCGTATTTGCGGTTCATGAATTGTCTGTGAATGAATGACAGGTACTATTGCAGAGGCTTAAAAATTTATTTACAGAAGAATACAGAAGATTACAGGTTTGTCAAGCAATTACGAGGGTTGCTATTTATATTTCTGGCCTAATAATGAAAAGACAAATATGTAGGATCGAAATTGGTTTTATTGTTTTTCAAAATATTCTCCATGATGATCAATACACTTTTGCATGCGTTTGAACCAATTTTCAAAGCACTTTTTCCAGTCCGATTGAGGTAACTCCAAAACATGCGTTTTGAATGCATCAACCGCTTCTTCGGGGGTCGAAAATCGTTGTCCACGTAATTTATTTTTGATGTGTGGGAATAAGAAGAAGTCATTGGGTGCCAAATCAGGGCTGTACGGCGGATGACCCATCAGTTCGATCTTTCGCTCAGTCAGAAATGCATTTGTTTGAGTCGATGTGTGAGAGCTCGCATTGTCATGATGAAGAATGATTCGCCTGTTCTTCTGCTTTTTTCGAATTTCTCCGATGACTTCTGGCAAACAAATGGTCGTGTACCATTCAGAATTGACCGTCCTGCGTTGCTCTAACGCCACTGTTGCCACATGACCGTTAATGCCGATGAAACAGGCAATCATTTGTTTCGATGTGCTTCTTCCTCGAACAACTTTTGTTGGTTTTGCCTCGCCTTGGAAGACCCATACAGTTAATTGCTGTTTTGTTTCCGGCTCATATGCATAGATCCATGATTCGTCACCTGTTTAGATGTTATACACAGCCTTTTATGTACCTTGAACGTATTTTTCCAACATTTCCTTGCACCAATCGACACGAGCCTTTTTTCGAGCGTTTGTCAGATTATGCGGGATCCAACGCGAACAAATTTTTTTTACGCTCAAATGTTCATGCAATATTTTATTGATGCTAGTCATACTAATGTCCAAAGACGCCTCAATCTCACGGTATGTCACATGACGATCTTGCTTTATCAGTTCACGCACAGCATCGATCTTTTCTGGCACAACAACGGATTTTGGACGACCTGCACGGGATTCGTCCTGGATCGAACATCGACCACGATTAAATTCGTTATACCAATTTTTTACAGTGCTGTAGGATGGCGCTTTATCGCTGTATAAAGAATTAAGTTCATCGAAGCACTCTTGTCTTGACAATCCACGTCGAAAGTTATGAAAAATAATCGCACGAAAATTTTCACGATTCAATTCCATTTTTTGAAAGAGAAGAACTTTTCAATTTACTGTCAACAACACAAATAAAGCTATAATGGTAAATCGTCTGCTGAATTTACGTTTAAAAATATCAAACTTTCGATTAAAATCGTCTGCGGTCGCCTAGCAACACTTACTGTTGCCAAGGCCAGAAATATAAATAGCAACCCTCGTATCAACTTCAATTTCACTGGAAAACACAGCTTAAATAACAGCTGACATCATAAAAACCATAGCATAAACTGTACAATAAGCATTACACACAGCTTTCGTTGTAATCGAAAGCAAAGGCGTGGTCAAGCAGAGCTCTTAAATACCACCATCACTTGGCCTGTATCTAACTACTCTGGCCGGGATATAATCCCTTTATATAGCCTCGTACATTTCCAGATTTTTCTAGTATCTCGAGAAATATTTGATTTAGAGCTTAGATAATCGATATATCGATAATAAGGATTTTTCTCGCCAAAGTTGGCAAGCGGCAATAAAGTCGCCAGATTCATGCCCATTATCTGACCTGGTGAAGCTTTTTAACGGGTTTTTAAAGGAAAATGAACTGTTTTAACGCGAAAATGCGAAGACAAACTAGAAATGCATAAAATTAACATTTTATAATCCGACTAAGCTTTTTTAGATGAAATTATACAAAAATAACGACTACTATTTACAAATTCGTAATATAAACAAATATTACAAATTCAAATATAGCCAAGAATTAAACTGGCATTGCAGATTTTATTAACGTTATAAAGTTGTACATGGCGTAGGTGAATTAGGGAAACCTTCTTAACTTCAGTCCTGGGCACATTTCCCGCTTGCATTAGAGCGAATCCGTCCATGCATGCAATGCATTCATGCGTTACATGAACAACATTTCAGCAGAGTGGAGAAATAAACATACATTCAAAATGAAGAATCTGCTGTAATCAAATTATTCTATAATTTCTGGCAACAATGCTATAATAACACATAATTGTTTCTTAAAAGTTGAAATTTTTTTTCACTTCCATTACTCGACTACCATAAGTGATGTAGATGTTGCTTTCGGTCAAAATTTTCTGTATCAAGTTTTAATTTGATTTACACTCTTTAAGGTCTCTTGGACCAAAAATAAATAAATAAATAAAATGATTTTTGTCAATTAATTAGTGCATTTTTGAATATGTGGAGTGGAAAAGGGGTGGGAATCTTCTGACTTTCATATCTTCAAAACGAAAAAAGTTAGTACGACGAAATTTTAAAGTAAAAGGAAATCTAGTATATTGCCAAGTTTTGGTTAAAAATTGAAACCCGGAAGTGAGACCTAGAAAACCGGAGATTAGGCTGAAAGTCACTATCCCAAAAACAGCTCTAACGACCTTTTTTTCAAATTAACATTATAAATCCCCTTTAGATATTCTTTCGCATGTATTAGTTAGTTATGACAGGAAAATTGATGAATGTTCTGATTAGGTAGGTAAATTTCGAGTCTTGCAAGTCGTTTTCTCAAAAAACGTTCCTACCGATGACACTTTCTAGATTAACTCCCTTTCCGATGTATTTTCGTATATATAAGTTGGTTTCTGGTTAAAAAAGTTTGCTAAGTTTTGGTGAAAACCGGAAGTGGGACCGAAATTCAGTATCTCAAAAACGGCTCGGACGATTTTCTCCAAGTTTGCTATATAAGAACTGCTTTAGATGTCCTTTTATAATTGCAATTGATAGGCGTCTTGATTAGGTTAGTCAGTTTTAGGTTTCTGAAGTAGGTATAATAAAAAACGGCTCTAAGATTTTCTTTAAACTCGCCGTATAAACTCTCTTTTAGATGTTCTTTATCACGTACTTAGTAGTTGGAGTACGTAGTAGTTGGTTGTTTCAGAAAAATAGTACCCGTCCTTTTTTAATTATAGATTGATTTTGTGTTTTCTAACCCCGGTAACCTCAAAAAGAGTGCAATGTGTGTAGTAGTGGGTGGTGGATGTCACGTGGTAGTTAACAACCAATTTCTTTCTTTCTTTTTTTTTTTAAGTCAATTACAAAATTTCAGAATTAGTTAGAAATTATGAATACTATGCAACATAAACTCGATCGGTTATTTTTTATAATTAACTTCTTGCTTTGATAATTTATATTTCTTTTGATATTTCATATATTCAATTACTCATTTTTAGTACGACAAGTCGTACTCTCTTTCAATCGTCTGTTTTGTATCATTACAGTTTTTTATGTATCACCCTGAATAAACATGCAAACATTTTTGTTTTTATTTAATAGATATAAAGCTGAAAAATTGTCATGTGATCTGTCCGCATTTTTAGTTCGGATTATTAGATTTTATCAAAAACTGATACATTTATTAATCAGGACAAAATCTAGCTAACGTCGTATTTTTTAGTTCAATCGGATAATTGGTTCAAAAGATATTAAATAAAAACCCCATTTTAACTTTAAAATTATTAAAAAGAATAAAGCAAATTGATGCCAAAAATAAATAAATAAATAGGTATATATATATATATATATATATATATATATATATATAGTATATATTAATTGCGTCACTCGAAAAACTGCCGTTTTTCATGATGTTGAAAAAAATAGATATATATGAACGCGTAAACATTTATTTAAAAATAATTAAAAAAGAAAAAAAGAAAAGAGAAAAATCGTGCCAAAGAAATGGAACAGCTTCAGTATTGAAATTGTCCCTTGGCGAAATTTGAAATTTAACACCGAAGTAGCTCGGACGTTTCTCGCGAGATTTTTTCTAACGCAATAGCGATAGCCATTTTAATTCATTGCCAAAATGACAATAAAAATTTAAAAGGCGCAAAGGCCTCCTATGCTAAAGTTATACAAAGAAATTTTAAGAAATGAATATAATAACCGATGATAATGACCCAGTTACTGCATGTCTTTATATGGAAAAATAGATTAAAATAAGTCCTGTCGAATTAAACTGAATTCTGTTTTGTGCAAAATTTTATATATATTACTTAAAAACAAAAATAGGCTTAGAGGAATTTTTTTTTTTTTTTTTTTAAAGCTTATTACTTTTTTTTTTCTTTCTCTCTCTCTCTCTCTCTCTCTCTCTCTCTCTCTCTCTCTCTCTCTTTTTCTTTTTCTTTTTTTTTTTTTTTTTAATTATGAAATAGATATTTTAAAATATTTTTCTTTTTAATCCATTTTTCCTTCATCCTTATAATTTTGCAATTAATTTCATCATCTATTAATATAAAAATTAAAGGAGTAAATATTTTCCATTGTTAATTCGTTGTTTACTCATTAATTTTAATTTTCTTTTCATCTATTAAGTTATATAAAACAGGAAAATAAAACTTTCCAAATTAAATACTATATAAAAGAAAGGGTCTTCCAAACATAGATATATAATGAATTGGTAGTTATAAAATTTACATGCCAATGCAGAAAATAAACTCTTAGGGAGCACAGGACCTTTAAAGACAGTAAATACCAATGAAAATTGCTAAATTTCAAACTACTATATCTCTGGGAAAAAAAAAAAAATTGTTTATGAATATGAAATTTTCCCATATCTATACTATATAACTGTATCTTATTTGTTGATTACCATTTAGGAAAATAAAAATTAATTAATTACTAATTAATTTTTATAATGAAATTTCTGATCATTGTATTTTTTGCACATTATTTTTTGCGCGCAGATTAGTTACTTTAAAAATGTATTTATACGCACACTTATTTCTTCTTTATTTTGAAGATATATAACTGATGTTTAAAATAAAGAACCCTAAAATCAAAATAACATCATGAACTTAACTAAAAAAAAAGGTGCTTTTTTGGAAAATTTCAAATTTTACACTTCTTAATTAACATAATTTATTATAATTATAGTAATTTATGAATGGAAATATATGTGTTCACTATTTTAATCATAACCACTTACAGTGCATGTCCCCAAAATTTCATGTAATTCCGCCCACTAATTTCAAAAGTATCAAACCCGCAAAGTATAATATGACAAAAATACAATGGTCAGAAATTTCATTATAAAGATTAATTATAATTAATTATTTTTTACCTAAATAGTAACCAACAAAAAAGATACAATTATATGGTTATGTGAGAATCTCATATTCACACAGAAATTATTTTTAGAGATATAGCAGTTTGAAATCTAGCAATTTTTATTGGTTTTTAATGTCTTTAACCCTTTAACGTTCACTACTTAATTTATTTTAAAAATTACTAAACTAATTTTAAAAATGGCTTTTAGACACACAGCTGATCATAAATATTTAAAAAATGAAAAATTAGCATTGTTCCTTTTCGAGAAATTTTCGGTTTGAAACATCTGTAAGTAAACCTTATTAAATTCAAATAATATTTAATTTAATAAATAAATCACTTTATAAGTAAACATTATCGACAACAAAAACTCGTAAAAGTTGCGTACATCCCAACATTTGAATTTATTCCGGAGTATTTTAACCCTTTGCGGTGCAAGGTAATTCGGATCATTAAAATTACACTGCCACCGGAATTTACGAATATAATTAAAATAGAAGAAATTTAAATTTTCACGTTAAAAAAAGGGCTTTTTCTGCTATGTTATAAATGTAAATTTTTGCTAAAATATTTACGGGATGAGTTTTTGCACTTGAAAATTAAAATTAGGTGTTCCATCAGCGGGAACACTGCGACTGAAAGGGTTAAAGGTCCTGTGCCCTCTGAAGGGGACTTGATACCATTGAAAAGTTTCATATAAAAGTTTATATTTCTATTTAATATTTATAAATTGAACTATATTAGCTTTGTTCAATAAAATATATATTCAGGCGACATTTCTTATGGTTTTTGATAGATTTTGATAGATTTGAAATCTGTAAATTGCGCTTTCTCAGTTTGCATTTTTTCATGAATTCGTGATTTTCAAATGCTAAAACTTCTACAGATATTTGAGAAAAGACTTAATATTTTTTCTGGTGTTTAATAGAACCTATTTAAAAGAGTTGATGGAGGGATTTTTTCACTTATTAATTAGTTTTTGAGAAAAGAATTAAAAAGTGCATGTCTATGTAAAAATTTGAAAAAAAAAAAAAAAAAAAGGCTTCATTTTTTGTTATATTTTTATTTTTAATTTTTTTCTTTTAAAGATATTGCAAAATTAATCCTTATTTCTTTTAAGTAGGTTCTATTAAACATACAGAAAAAATATAAAACCTTTTTTCAAATGTCTGTGGTACTTTTTAGCATTTTCAAGATCATGAATATATGAAAAAATGCAAACTGAGAAAACACAAGTTAAAGATTTCAAAACTGTAAAATAATGTATCAATAACTCTAATAAGAATTTTTGCCTGAATACATATTTCATTGAAAAAAAAAATAATAATATAGTTCAATTTATAAATATTAAATGGAAATATAAGTTTTTATATTAAACCTTCTGTAATGCCAAGTCAAAGTACCAAGTCCCCTTACGTTAATAACGTTTTCATTTGTTCAGGACATTGGCAGTCTAAAATCAGAACACCATAATAGTATTATTAGTAGTAATAATAATGATTATAATAAGAGTAGCTATTATTATTTCTATAAAGACCTGCTTAAAGTGAATTATTGTTGAAATTACACGTAAAATTACATGTTTCGGTCAGTGTGGTACAGTGAAACCTCTCAAGTTGGACACCCCTCTAAGTTGGACGCTTTTTCTCAGAACGGAATGTATCCATTAACATTATGTCTAACCCCTATAAGTTGGACACCTCTGTAAATTGGACACTTTTTCTTGGAACCGTAGCGTAGGTGTCCAACTTAGAGAGGTTTTACTGTAATACTAAATTTAAACGAGATTATGCTTATATATATGGGGAATAATTATCTCTTAACTTAAGTAACCAATTTAACTTTTTAATGTTCGTCGATTTCGCACTAAAACCAAACATTTAAAATTGTTTTATACAACAATTTTTCATATTTTTTTTTCTTTGTTTTAATCTATTTTTAAAACCTTGTTCCTTCTCTGTTTGGTAGATAGCAGAGATGCCAACATTTCAATTTATTCCGGAGCATTTTTAGCTCCGCCTTTATTCCATACCACTTTTTTTTCTTAGAGAAAACTTTTCTTATTTTATCATAATTATATACTGGTGAAAAATGCTCTAAATATAAAGTGGTACGAATTAGAGGCGGGGCTAAAAATGCTCCGGAATAAATTAAAATGTTGGCAACTATGAGATAGCAGTACTACTTCAAAATTTAACAAACGACGTTTTAGAAGAAGCTGTAGTTGAAGTAACTTTAATTTTTTTAGTTGGCGCGAGCGCTCCTTGCTGCTTTGATAATGCACTCGCGACTAGTTTTTTAATTTGATGAAGACCAATGCTATTATTTTGACCTCAAATAACTGTTGCAAGTTTTTGAATTTATAGTATTTACTTACACAATTATTTATTTATTTATTTGAATTTAATCAGGTTAATATATACATGTAACAACCAAAAACGTCTTTCTTTTTTACTTTCCGAACATACATACGTAAAGAAAGTTAAAAATCCGAATTTGAGATTTTGATGTTTCTATACGTTTTGAGGTCTCCCGAGTCCGTTTTCACTATTTTTACGATGATGTATGTGTGTGTGGGGGTGGTGGGGTGGGGGGGGTGAACACGCTAGCGTCTAAACGCTTTGATCGAATGAGCTGAAAGTTGGTACGTATGTTGTAAGTCACCGTAGCACGAACCCTATTGATTTTGGTGAATCTAGCGCTTATAGTTTTTTTTACAGGGACACCAAGAAAAATTCCTTATCATTATGGCCTATGAGGCCAAATTTTTAAAAGTGTGATAGCGTCTAAACATTTTCTTAAACTGAGCAAAAAATTTATACACATGTTGTAGGTCACAGTTGCACGAACTGTATAGATTTTGGTGAATTTAGCACTTACAGTTTTTTTACAGGGACACAAATTAAATTCATTATCATTATGGCCTATGGGACCAAACTTTTAAAACTGCGATGGCGTCTAAACATCTTATTCAATTGAGCTGAAAATTTACATAGATATTATAAATCACTGTTGCACTAACTATAAGCATTTTGATGAATTTAGCATTTATAGATTTTTACATGGACACAACGAAAAATGCTTTATCATTATAATCTGTGGGCTCAAAGTTCAGTAACGTTAAATTAAACACCGTGTACTATATGGAGAAAAACACACAAACACCCTATTATAATTTTCTCTCTTTTGTTTATTTAACAACTCCGCTTACTTTACTTTATCTACAAAATCGTTAATTACTCAATGTTCGGAAAGTCGAGTGGAGTTACTCCAGATTTTTTATTTTTATGATTAGATGGGGGCTCAATAGAAAGTTTTGAAACTATTTTAGATATAAAAATAAATAAATAAATACCTAGTGATCGTTAAAAGTGTTAAACAGGATTACTTAAAAGGGAGGCATTAATTTTTTTTTTATATTGCAAGCTATACATCATTTAATTTTTGAAGATTTTCCAATTAACATATTTCAAAAGAATGCTAAAAATCTAATAGAATTTATTTTTAAAACTATTTTGTCAACATAGCTCTCAATGAATATTAAAAAAAAAAAAAAAAAAATGGCGCAAGATAGTCGAATTTAACCTTGAAAGACAAACCACGCAATGGAAAAAACCTTCTAGAGTTCGATGATGATATTAATTGTGACATTTTGGACGAGAACCAATTTTAATTGACACCAGAGACAGCAGAAACGCTCGATATAGCCCAGCAAACAGCATCCGACAAGCTTAGATTCTTGTGCAGGTATGCAAGATGAATACCACATGAAGTGACGTTTTTGGAACGCTTCGAAACCGGAGATGAAAAACCGATTTCACTTGAAAACGTTCAGGTAGAAAAAGGTGGATTTACTTTTTTTTCCTTCTTTTCTAAAACAATCTTGGACAATCGGACTCCGTTCAATAAGATATTTATTTGGCTGTTTAGTTGCTATGAGCTCCTGAGATTGCATTTTTTTGCTCGTCCTCCGTTCAATGAGATATTTGGTTGTTGTTCAGTTGCTATGAGTTCTTGAGATAGCATATTTTTTTTTTTTTCTTCATTCTGTAATCACCAGTTACTAAATTTCTTACTTTTTGCGTATAGAATGATCGTTTTTATTTCACTTGGTTATGAATTTTCGAAGGGTAATTTCTTTTCTTTTCTTTTTCTTTCTTTTAATTTTATGTATTTTCTAATAATGTATGTGAAATATTTTATTGTTTGAATTTTATAATTCAGAATAGTAATATTGCAATTTAGTTCTTAACAGTTAAATGTTATGACATAGTGACATTTTTCTTGCTCATGTAAAGGTGATTTTATTATTTTATTTATTCCATAGTTTACATTGTTAAATATTTTATTCTTCTGTTGCTTGGTTGAGTGGGTTTTACGTGTAACTAATACTACGCTTTGGGCAATTGGCGACAGTCTGAGATTCACTCCTAAGGGTGGTCCGGAGACATGCCATCACAATTTTGATCCTCCATGGATTGGCGTGCGTTTTGGTGTTCGGGTTAAAACCAGTTGTCTACAGTAGGGACCTAGGCCGATGGTGGTACGCCCTCCGTGGGAGGCCTTTTTAAGCTTCCATGGATTGGATTGGATACTGTATTGTTTGGATTTTTGTCGTTCAGAATAAATATTTTCCAGTTTAGTTACTTACAGTTAATTGTTATGACATAATAACACTTCCGTTTCTCATTGATCAGTAATTAAATTCTTGATTCATTTTATTCGCTCAAGAAAGTAAAAGATTTCCTATTAAATTGCTATAGATTAACCCGTTAGTAGTCGCTAGTTGGTCGATTTGCCGCCCATCCTTCAATTTTTCCAGATTTTTTTATTCAATAGCCACCAAAAATTTTTGGAAGTGGCATTTGATATACATAAAACGCGAATAAAATCGATTTAACGTCGATCACATCACTTCTTAAAATTTTTGGTGACAGTTAAATAAAAAGTTCGCAATCTGTAATAGGTGGCGCTGTTGATAGCGACTACTAACGGGTTAATTGTCATTAGATCAGAGCACGGTTAAGATACAGCAGTAGGGCAAGCCCAGTGTTATATGGGCGGTCCTCACTTGTCAATATTTTCCTGACTCACCTGTCATCATTCTACATTCTTCCCCCCCCCTCTTTATATATATATATATATACATTCATTTTTATAAAAAGCAGCATTTTTGACGTATAAAAAATTATTGTATATTAAAACCCGAATAAACTACTACGTCAGAAACGCCAAAGAAAAATATTTGAGATGCAAACAGCTGTTTCGGTAGCCTTAAGCGTACTGTCCTCAGTGCAATTCAGAATTCTTTTTGTACTGAAGACGGTACGCTTAAGGCTACCGAAACAGCTGTTTGCATCTCAAATATTTTTCTTTGGCGTTTCTAACGTAGTAGTTTATTCGGGTTTTAATATTCCAACACCAAGTCTCCTGTTATTAAATTATTGTATAGACGAAAGAAGGGATTAATTTTATTTTTTTTATATAACTTTTTTTATAAATGAAATTAATATATGTATATATATATATTAAACAAACTAGGAGCCAACTGTTTGCTCCGCTCGCCAACCCCTGACTTGTTTCGCTTATTAACCCCTGCTGGGCTCTACCCGGCTATTCGCTACTCGGTGTGCTAATTTCGAAAATGACCTCCACTTTTCTTAAATCACGTCAGAATTTTTAGTAAAATCGATATCAATTTTTTTTTTCTCGAACAATATTTCATGTACTGTCTAGCAACAGTGGTTTTTATCCATTTAAATCTATGAAAATGGTCGATTCTTGGTGTAGCAAATTGGTGTAGCAATTTTTTCAGCAATCAATTTATTTTTATAGGTTTAAATTATGGTGACCAGACTAGAGTACCTTCATAAATTAAAAGCCTTAATAATCATTACAATTCCCTAATTAGGAAGATAGCTTTACATTCTTTGTAAATGGGGATCAAAAAGCTAATAATTATGATAAATAATTTTCTTGTCCAATTTTTTTAATTTAGAGAAACGTCTTACAAAAAGGGACTGCCCTCTAAAAAAGAGGACATCTGGTCAGCATAGTTTAAATGGATGAAAACCACTGTTGCTAGATCGCACGAGCCGCCTCTGGTCGAGAGAAAACGAAAAGTTCCCTTGGGTACTTTTTCCATCAAATTATGGTGCAATTTCAAAAAGAAAATCACCAACATGCTATGTTATTTGTTTTTATTAAGGCAACTTACATACAATAGACGATTGTCCAAGAGAAGCAAATATTATGTATGTGTTAAAAATCGAAGTAAAATTGAATTTTTCAAGAAAACCTGACATGATAGAAACTTTTCGTTATATATTTTAAATCAGCACCAAAAAATACATAAGGTTCACCTGTCAATTCCCTTGTATTTTTTTCATCCCAGGCCTGTGTTTTTACAGAAATCCCTATATTCAATGTCCAATTGAAATAAATAATATTTCTTACCACATTTTTTATTTTTATTTTTTTTATGAAACATTATGCTAAAAATCAGTATTTTTTTTTTTTTTTTTTTTTTTTTAGAATAGATCTAGACCATTTTGCGTTACAGCGTTAGTATATGGTGATCAGATTAGAGTACCTTCATAAATTAAAAGCGTTAATAGTTATTACAATGTATGATGATCATATTAGAGTATCTTTATAAATTAAAAGGCGTTAATAATTATTGCAATTCCCTAATTAGGAAGATAGTTTTATATTCTTTGTAAATGGGGATTAAAAATCTAATAATTATGATAAATATTTTTCTTGGAACAATTTTTAAAAGTGAGAAAAAGTTTTACAAAAAGGGACTGTCTTCTAAAAAAGAGGACTTCTGGTGAGCATACTTTAGTGTATGGTACCCTTGGTAACTTTTAAATTTTTGTCACTATTATGACGATGAATTTTTTGCTATAATTGAATGAAAAAAAAAATCTAGTAGGGTAGGTGCTCCAGTGATTGGCATGCTCCAGTAATTGACATCTATCTCAAAATAATTAATAAATACGAAAAATAATAAAATCATATACTTTACATATAAGAATGTTACCATTTTATGTCACACACTGGAGCATGGTGTGCTAATAACTGGTAAAATGAATAACTAGCAGTGTCAAACACTGAAACATAAGGTGCCAATTACTGATAAAATGAAAAACTGGCAGTGTCAATTACTGGAAAATTGAGTGGGTGTCAAAAAAAAAATTCATAAAAAAAAAATAATTGTTATCAAATGTTGCCCTCTCCAAGAGGTTTGCAAATTTTAACATATATGTGGTTCTGAATGTCTTTCATACCATATGTACTAACTTAAGATTTCTAAAAATATTTTCTGATGACTAGAACATTAAAAGCATCAGAGATTGCTCTAAAAGTGTCAATCACTGGTGCACTTACCCTACCTAAATGTTGTGATCTTTTTGAGGACCAGAATTTTTCTGTAATCCATTATAGGCAAGCTTTTAATTTTGTGATACTTTTTATATTTACATTTGTATTATGACAAGCTTTTAAAAAAAGTTACTGAATTTAACCTTGAAAATTTGATATCTAAAATAGAATTATGCTTATGATGCGGATTATTTATTCTTTTTTAAAGTAAGCGCTCATAGAACTATTTCTCAGGAATGACAAACAAAAATTTATATTAAACTTTTTCTTGAGAATAAGTTTCCAATATCTAAATATTTTGAAAGGATGGATGGATGGTTGGGTTTTACGTCGCACTAGTGATGTGCAGATGGACAATTGGCGACAGTCTGGGACACGCCCCTAGACGTGGTCCGGAGACATGCCATCGCAATTTTGATCCTCCACGGAAGGGATGGCTCTCCAGCTTCGGTGACCTCCCGAGGTATAATTTTTGATGGGAACATGGAGGACATTGCGGCCACGACAGATTTTACGTGCACCAGCCACCATTAGTGTACACGACGGTCTTTGGCCGGCTCGAGTACCGAACCCGCAATCTTCCAATTACGAGACTGCGCTCTACCGACTGGGCTACCGCGGCCCAAATATTTTGAAAGACAGGAGAAAAAAAGTAAATTAAATAGTATCTGTATAATTGACTGCATTTCTTTTTGCCTTTAAAGTATGCTGACCAGATGTCCTCTTTTTTACAGAACAGCCCCTTTTTGTAAGACATTTCTCTAAGTTTTAAATATCTTTACAAAAAAATTATTTATCATAATTATCAGCTTTTTGGTCCCCATTTATAAAGAAAATAAAACTATCTTAATAATTAGAAAATTGTAATAATTATTAACGCTTTTAATTTATGAAGGTTCTCTAATCTGGGCACCATACTTTAAAAAGTGTCTTTTATATTTAAAACGTATTTTTAAATACTTCGGATATATTTTGGCATAAAAGAATATTTTATAGCCGAATATATAAATGATAGCATCTTCTAATTTCACACAGATAAATTTTACCATTACAGAATTAAACATTTCTATGATACACTTCATATTTCTAAGTATTTGAAGAAAAAAATTCATCATCTAAAACTCTTATAGAGAACCGAGTATACGTTTTAGCTTTCGTTATTTTAAGAAGTAGGCAGGAGAGAATTAAAACTGAAGCTGTAGGAGATTTTTCCAAATTAAAATAATAATAATAATATTTTTTTTTTTCCTTTTCAGAAATTTTCGAATGTGTAAAATTACTACCTAGCTATACATTAGAAATATACATACAGAATATTACATATTGCCCTAAATTAACTTAAAAATTCAATAGTAAAAGGTATAGGTATTAGATATTTCATTATTTTCAAAAAAAAAAAAAAAAAAAAAAGAAAGAAAGAAAAGAAAAGAAAGAAAGAAAGAAAAAAGAAGAACACATAAAAAAATTGATAAACAACCAGTAAGAAATTGAATTTTCTAAAATTAGAAAAAAAAGTGTCTGCTGACGAATAATTACAATTCTAAATTCATTTTTTTTATTAAAAATATCTAAGATAACGCTTTTTATTTGCAGACGATAAATTTCTTTGTTACTAATAGCAACAATGGCATTTATTTGGTTTTATTATTTCCATAAATACGGACTAAGACCCATGGCAGCATTCCATCTGGGCTAAGACCCCCCACAGAGGGAATTTCACCCCGGCCTAGGACACTAGAGTAGTCAATCGTCCTTAACCCCCAAAACAATAACAAGAAATAATATAAAATACATTTATAAGATCCCTCATCTTTCATTATTTGAAATAAGGTTGCAAACTGATAAGGGATCGTGCTTAATTACTTAGATCTGAAACAAATGATGCGTATTTTTGTAATGTATGTTGTTTGCTTACATAGTTTTCGTTCATCGGCATTCACCACCTATGTCTAATCCTATGCTGTTATTATTAGTAAATGCTGAGATTTTTTATCACAAATCGCGAGTGGAATGTTTTATTTCCGGACTAAAACTAATATGTTGAAGATGAAGCTATCACAAAATCCTCTTCTATATTTTCCTATGCAAATTCACGCAGTATAACTTTTTTTTTTTTTTTTAATCCATTATAATTTAGACGATCTTCATCTTAGTGAGTTATTAAGCTAACGGAAATGTTTTTTTTTTTTTTTTTTTTTTTTTTTAACCATGCAGATAACATCTTTCAAGTTCACGAGGAAAAATTGAAGTATAGAAGCACCATCTATCGGCGGATAATGCCCCCAATTTAATCAGCTTTATGCCTCATAATGGCTTTTTCATTTTCGATTATACGCAATAGAACCTAATATATAGCCTTACCTTAAATTGGGGAAATCACTGTATAGCAGCGCCACCTACTGAGTAATTAGCACCAAAAAGTTGGCATAAACTAAATTTTGTCAAGGTGCATCTATATATAAATTTATAAGCAATTCTGTGAAGTAGTTCCTGAGATATAGCCTTCTCTTAAATTGCGGAAATCGATGTACAGCAGCGCCACCTGTAGGGCGATTGGCATCAAAGGTCGATAGGCACTACTTATGTCATGATCAAGGTGCATCTATATGTAAATCTATGTGCAATTTCGTGAAGTAGTTCCTGAGATATAGCTTTCTCTGAAATTGCGGGTTCCGCTGCATAGCAGCGCCATCTGTGGGACCATTGGCACCATAAATGTGACATAAACTAATTTATGTCAAGGTGCATCTACATATAAATTTATAAACAATTTTGTGTAATAGTTCCTGATATACAGTCGCCACAAAATTTTTGTCACACACAGGCAGACATTTTCTTAAAAAAGGTCAAATCGTGTTCAGGAACTCTTAAAATGTGTAAATCTATTGAAAACCGGAAGTCTAAAATTTTTACGAATCCAATTCATTTTATTAGTGAATATAGAAGAAAGTAAATATATTTGCTGTAGTGTAATATTATTTACTGCTAATTCTTTTTCAGATTCAAGAAAACAATGTTCACCCCAAATTTTATTATTTTGTAATGTAACAACACCACTCTCCCTTATTTAATATTGCCACCCATGACTTGTAATAAGCTTTGTAAGACATTTCACCTAACAATGAAAAATTGTCGAACAATAAAATATGCGTTGCTATGACTTCCCTACTGCGAAAGGTGACCTTACTGTTACGGTGTTCGCGTGACCTGTTGCAGTTATACTTGTTAATTCTCGCACTGAAAATTGATTTGAGGGAGAACTACGACTATCTCACCGAAGTAATTTCATCAAACACTTATAATTTCAGTTCTGGGAATTACCTAAAATTATAATTATTTTCAGTAAGTAATAAGTAATAAGTAATTAGAAAAATGGATTGAGAAAAACAACGTTCGGAATTTTAAAGTTTAAAATGTGTTCAATCAGAAAAAGTGTCTAGTGATTGCTTCTAATTGAAAAAGGTATTTATCACTATAAAAATAAATACGTAAAAAGATGACTGTTCATAAGGGGTTTTTTTTTCGACCCTGAAATTGAAAAAAAAATATCAGATTGATCCCGCTTATGAAATTTTTGCATTTAATTATTTTAAAACATGTGTATTTTAAGTTTCTATCATTATTATTTATAGTAATCTAGCAATTATTTGTTCAAAAATTCACAAAGATTCTCAAAGATTCACAAATTTGCATTTTTGGCAAAAATTACCCCCATTTTTAGACTTGACCTACTTTTTTACTTTCTCTTACCCATAGGGTCGAGAAAAAATTGTTTTAGGGTAAAATTTTCGAACGTGAGTTTTTGTTATATTTGCATGTTCTGAGGTTCCCTGAATACGAAAATAATGTTTTTAGCGAATGGTCTGTGTGTCTGTCTGTCTGTGTGTCTGTTATCAGCATATCTCAAGAACAAATAGTAGCAGAGATTCCAAAGTCGGTATTCTAAATCGTATCATATAGCGATGCTACAGTAAGCTTTTTATTGAGATGAAGCAAATGGTTCGTGTACAGGGACACTCAAAAGTATTCAAATACGTTACGTCTATGGAGGAAATTGCAGGTAAGTAGAGTTTAACATCTATAGACTGCACTAAACCAATACCAAATGAAACGAATATATATTTTTTGTAATAAAGATAGTCAACTGGGAAAATTTTTTTGTGTATGTAGGAGCCTCGCCTCCCCCCTGGGGGGGGGGGGAGGAGTGCCCCTCGAGGGGAGTAAATTTTCATATTGGGTATATTTCAAAAGAGCTCGCCAATACCTTTAAAACGAATGGTTGAACCATCGATCTGCGATATTTTAAAATAAAGTTATCGATTTTTTTCATTTTTAACAATTTTTTTTTTAAATGTAATATTGGGAATAAATTCAACTTTATATATATATATATATATATATATATATATATAGTGATATTTTACTACTTCTCTAATATGGAAATCGTCTGCATTATCATAAAAGATAATTTTTTTAAATAATAATTTTAATAAATTATTTTTTAAAAACAGAATTATAGAATTATTTTTTAATAACCGAATTAAATTCTATGTAAGTGTAGGTGCATTAATGAAACGGGGGGTTGAAGGGGGCGGTAGCCCCCCCCCCCCTCACACAGAACTAACTATCATATAAAACTCTTCCGAAGCCTAATTTGAATTGTTTAACACAGGTTTACATAACAGTACTCGTTATCTTACCTCTTAATCTGCAACCTGTATTTATAGTATTAAATTTCAGGGTAAGAGAATGTCGTGTGAGTGACACACCAGATTATTTGTATGAGCACAAAGACACAATACTTTCTAATTGAAATATTTTATGATATGAAGTACACTTTGTAATTAATTAGAAAAAGGGATTGATAAATACAACGTTCGGAATTTTGAAGTCTAAAATTAGTTCAATCAGAAAGAGTGTCTATTGATTGCTTCTAACTGAAAAAGGTATTTATCACTATAAAAATAAATACGTAAAAAGATGACTGTTCATAAGGGATTTTTTCGGCTCTGAAATTGAGAAAAATATTTGATCACACTTACGAAATATTTGCATTTAATTATTTTAGAACATGTGTATTTTAAATTTATCGATATTATTCATAGTAATTTATCAATTATTTGTTTAAAGATTCTCAAAGATTCACAATTTGGCATTTTTGGAGAAATTTACTCCATTTTCAGACTTTTTTTTTTTTTTTTTTTTGTATGAGCTCAAAGACACAGCATTTTCATTTGAAATATTTTATGAAGTACACTTTAACATAAATCATACATAAAGATAAAAATTGTTGCAACTGTATACACAAACCAGTTGTGGTATTTACTCAGTTTTCAATATTGAACATTCCACAGTGAACTTGAAATAAAGAAATTATATGAATGAGAAAATTAAAAGAAATTATATGAATATTTATGGGAATTAGAGCCAGACAGACAGACAAACCGAAGTCAAATAGGTTTCAATTATTATGCTGGAATGGGAAGCGTTAACAAAAAGTGCGTTTTCTTTAAAACATTTTTTTTTCTGTGAAAAAAAAAAAAAAAAAAAAAAGAAAAGAAAAACTACGGGCAGAAAATTACGCTAAAGTAAGTATAAATCCAATATTATACGTCCAATCTTGTCTCGAAATGAATAAAAAAAAAAAAAGAAAAAGAAAAAGAGAGGAAAAATAAATAAATAAAATATAAAAGAAGTCAGAATGTACTACCAAAAAATATAATGACATAAGTAAGGCAAGTGGAATACCACAAGACGATATTTCATGGCAGATTAGTTGCACACAATAAAACAGAGTTGAATGGATAATTTGAAATCTTATAAAGAAATTTTTTAATAAAAATTAAGGAAAACTAAAGCTCATTTCACTTTAAAATTTAAAGATGTTATTTAAAAAGCATACCTTAAAACACACAAAAATATCATTTCATAGGTGTCAAGTCTTCTGTTTTTCAGGGGAAATTTCAAACCACATTTAAAAAAAAAATATTTTCCGTTTATTTAATCATCGAAAACAAACAAAAAGCGGCAGATTAGAAAGGGTGACAGCTATGATATTTAATCCATTTTTAGGCAAACTTTTTTTTTTTTTTTTTCTCAAACAACTCTTTGACGTAATGTTGGGTTGCCCGGAAAGTTCGTACGGATTTTGAAGGAAAATTGAAACGCAGCGCATTTAAATGCTTGTGGATACACTGTAAAAAAAGCTGCAGTAAAATTACGGGCAAAGCCCGGCAGCAGAGGTTCCAGACAAAGCCCGAAAAAAACATTTTGACGATGAATGATGTACCGCCAGTAATTTTACGTTGATGAAAGGTCCAACCAACCTGTAAAAAAAAAAAAAAAATAGAATTGATTGTAAAATTAAAAGTTAAAAGTTTGAGTTTCTCGAATACTTTAAAAACATTCCCTGCAGTTATTACACATGCGTGCAGGGAGAAATCTACAACACTAAGCTACTTACTTTTTTCGCATATAATTTACTTTATTTATTTTTTCATGCAGCGCAAACTGTCTTGGATAGTCCGGGATTCGAACTCACAATCTCCTGTTCTAGAAGCCAGCACTTTGCCTATCGCACCTTTGGGCTCACAATGACTTTTCTTTACAAAAACAGAAAAGGTCAACATCAGCACTGATTGGTTGATAAATCATGTCATACGCACCAAGACTTCTGGAAAAATTTTGATACCGATTTACAGCACAATGTTAAGTAACCAATCTTCAACTACTTTTACAAAACTAGCTGTAAAAATATACAGAAACCTATGCTGTATTTAAATTAAAAAAGTGCTTTATTTTTAAAGAAATTTTTTACAGTGATTTAATATTGTAAACGTTCAAATTATGCATAAAAATTATTTTCTTTGGAGACTATTTTAAAATCTAAATTTGCTAATTTTGACAAAATTAAGAAGTCAGTCAATTCTCATTTTGGAAAAACAAAAGCTTTTTTTTTTTTTTTTCCTATAAACACAATGATACTGATTTTTGAGAAAGAAAATCTAATATGTTTTTCAAAATCATTTTTATTCGTAAACACTAGCCCTAAAGAGGTAGTCTTATTTTAAGGTTTTCATTAGAAAAAATTAATGGGTGAGAATTTCTCACCCTTCTTCAAAAACAATTAATCGAGACCCCAAATAAACTTTGAATAATAATAATAAATCTTTTACATGGACACAGAGAATTTGTATCTCCAATTAATACGATTTTTTTCATAGTTTTCGATCTTTATGGTTTCTATAGTGAGTGCAAAGCAGAAATAACTAGTGCCTAATTCTTACTCATCCAAACAGGTTTTCATTTGAAGGGATTTTCCCGTAAGAAAATCGTTTGGTAGAAGATAAGTGCAATTTGTGCATATTAACGGTTTTTTCTCGTAAAAATTCAAAAAATTATACTTTCAAGACATCAATTTACTGGCTACGACCGTTTTGACGGTCATTTCCCATAAAATTATACGATCAATTCCTAAATTATGCTTTCAAAGCATTAATTTACGGATTATGACCGTTTAGATAGCAAAACGGTCATTTCCCCTAAAATTATACAGTCAAATACCGTGATTTTACATTTTTTTTTTTTTACAGTGTAGTGAATTTTGATATTTTTAACATTTCTACTAATTCAGTGCCGTATAGTATGGGTTACTTTCGATCACTGTTTCAATTTGATCTTCAACTGTGGTGGAGGCCGGGCGTTCTTGATCTTGAAGGTTGAAATAACCAGATTTAAACTTAGCAAACTACTTCCACACACTTGTTTCAGCTATAGAATCTTCACCATAAATAGTGCATATTTTGTTTGCCGCTTGTGTGGCATTTTTGCCTTTCCGGTAAAAGTAAAGCATTAAATGCCTATACTCTTTAACTACATTTCTTGCGACCATGGAAGCTTCTGCGCAAGCGCGGATTCAACTAGTAAAATAGGAAGACAAGCTTTCCGTTGAGAGAAAATAAGCGATAAGGGAATACCGAATGACTGGATGTTTACTAAATTCAAACCTGTTGGTCAACTTGGAAACCCTCCAAGATTTTCGACTCGTCTTCACTGCTAGGCGTAGGAAACGTGGTTACACTATAATGCACTTTGTTTGCTTCCAGTTCAAAAGCGTATCAAACTGACAACAATTAACTTATCGTAACCAACATTTTTTTCTAAATATGCCCAAAATACCGATTTTTAGAATATTTACTCACGAAGAATATTTAGAATATTTACCTAATGAAAATCGGCACGAACTTTCTGGACGAACCAATATATTCTTTATTAGTCTCTAGTTAATCAACTGGTAAAGTTTTTTTTTATGATACATTTAGATAGATTTTGGCTCACTGCCAGCTTGATTATAACCCTTTCGCTACCAGCGTCACGCATATGTGACGATCCGATTTTCTTACCTGAGCCCGGCGTCACAAATATGTGACGGGTGTTCATTATCAGTTTATGATAATTGTTTGCATCAAATCGAGTCGCACACAGACGGGTTATGTTATAAAACTATAAAATAGATACAGAATGTTATTGGTTTTAGTTAGAACGTTATAGATACATCCCACAAAAATAAATGACAAATGGTATCATATTTAACCCTTTGAGTGCTGAATACTCGCGGCTAGGAACTGAATACTTTATGCGAGTGTTGCATAGTACACTGATCATTTTTGCCGGGCGCGTATTTGCGTCCATAGTCCATACTGATAACATCTGCTAAGCGCGTATTTGCGTCCATAGTCTATATTAATGACTTTCGCTGGACGCATATGTGCGTCCATAGCACTCAAAGGGTTAAATAGTAAGACGTCTGGGCTGTGGTGGCGGTTTTTCTCCTGAGGCTCTGGTAGCGAAAGGGTTTCAAATCAAGGGAACTGGGATGTGAAATAGTACTTTCAAAATTTATATTTTTCAATTAGTCTCTTAAAATGCAGTATAGATTCTGTAGATTACAAATAAATTTATGTACTTTGTGTGTCATTAACAGTGATTGTTAGTAGTTTAAAGGGCTTAAAGTGTATTTTGCATTTTTCTCAATATGTCATTTTTCTGTATATTGGTACACTTTGTGAAAAATCTGTTGAAAGTAGTTCTCTGAAATTTTAGAGGGAGGTAGAATAAGTATCTCTGCATATAGTGAACCTATTTTTTTAATGTATAAACCTTGCGGTATTACTTAAAACAGCGAATATATGTGTTAAAAAATGCATATTTCTAATAAGTAAAAATTGCCATTTTTTTATATTAAAAAAAAAAAGAACAACAAAACATATAACAGCTTCAGTACATAAACAAAAGTATTTTATATCATCATACATGATTTCAAGGTAAGATTTTCATTAGTTTTTTAGAAATAGAAAAGTGTACCAAAGTGAAAAATTCTTAAGAGTAAAGTATGTATGTTTACAATGCTATCATAAAAAAACTGTAGCACATAAGAGTAAATGATTTGCATCAAATATTTCTTAAACTTCTTGTTAATATCTCATAAAATATTTATATGGATACATGCATAATCAGAAAAGATATGGAAATGGGTTAAAGTAGATTTTGTAATTTTAATAAGCATTCTTAACCCTTTATATCCCAAATTACCTTATTTTTCGAAAAATAGTTTGAAACTTTTTCATTATATTTTTTTGCTGCATGAGAAACATCTTATATTAAATTTAGCTTAAGCTTTAGCTTAACTGTAGGGAAAGCTTAAACTATAGGGACTTTGAAGTTCCAATGAAATCCTGTAGTAAATTTAGGCTATATTGAGGAATTTTTTTGATGGGACTTTAAAGTCTCGGTGGGATACAAAGGGTTAAATCAATTCATATGATACGATATGATTATAGAAATTGGGGAACATCTTGTGAATGTGACATGTGCTGACATCTTTTGGAAATATTATGTATTTAAAGTATTATGTTTAGTTCTATTACTTATTTAATTGTGAACAATGTACACAAAATTTAATTAAAAGAAGATTGAGTTACTTATTCGAAATTATTATATTGTATACATAAAAAAAAATTAAGAATTTTATACACACATTATTTAATACATACCGTAAATTTAATATTATTTGGATCATACTATTTCCATAATAATTAAAAGTAATAATCTAATAATAATTTATTATTTACTGTTTTACAGGTTTTTGTGCTTAACCCGTTAACGCCCAGTGTCCTCACTTGAGGACAGCTAATAAAATGGCACGTATATTTTTTATGGTTCCTTGGAATGATTTTTGCTTTTTGGTGACAGTTTATAGCGTCACTCTAAATGATCCCTGAAAGTTTTATGTGCCTACTATTAATTATTATTTCATAATTTGGATAGTCATTTTATGATTTTTCATTCGTCGCGCATATATTTGCTTTTTGCGCAGGTATACTAACTTAAATCATGTTGAATAATAATATATATTGTAATACTTTACTTTTGAGATCTTTGTCAACATTTTATAGGAAATTAATCTGTTATCTCGAAGTTTTTCTATGTCGAAGTTTTCTCGCTAGAACACTAAACGTTAATAAATGGGGATAGGCTTTAAATTTAAAACTATCAGAAGAATTGTTTAAGTTAATATATTTTGCTGTCAGTTGCCTATATTAATTTAGAAATGAAATGATCATCTAATAATATTTTGCAAAATTAATTCATGCATTAACGGGTTAAGTGGTCTGTTACTAGCCTGTGGCCAATTACTGGCAGACCACTCTGTAGCTGTATATGAGTAAGCCTGTATGTAAGGAAATTACGATGAATATTTGAATATGCATCTATGTAGAGGGTTTGTACTTACTAGTTTGGTCCAAAAGTATTGATATTTTCCAAATATTTATTCTCGGAAGTCACTAACCCACTTTTGTATTTTGCAGATGGTGGTCATAGATGAACAGAATCTCATTATGCAAAAACTGTTGCTGTATGAATTTCGATTAGGACATATATGAAACAAAAGGGGGAACATTCTGTGGGTCATGTAATGATAAAAAGATGGTTTAAAAACTTCCTGAACTTGAAAAATATACAAGTTAACAACATCCAGATAGGCATAGCACAGTAGATGCAAAAAGTATCCAACAAGCTGAGAAAACTTGTCCATCAACCATCAATTATAGTAACTACTATCTGGCAAGACAAATTGGCGTGTCACAAACAAGCGTTGTGCAGCATCTGCATATTTCATGGATGATGAAAAAAAAAAAAAAAAAAAAAAAAAAAGACGCTTAGCGGTCCCACATGATTTGACACTAGATCAAGCCATGCGACAGGTGAAGATCTAACATCAACTCCTTATTCCTTACTATAAAAATATTTCTGAATCTATTGCCAAAGTTTTACGCACTGTTAATTTATCTGTTTCCTATAAACCACAATTTCTAATTTGTAATTTCCTTTCTAATTTTAAACCAGTTATCCCCCCTTTTTCCCGTACAGGTGTTATTTATAATATCCCTTGTAAATCTTGTAGTTCGGTTTATATTGGTGAAACTGGCCGTTCTCTTCATACTCGAAATCTGGAACATAAAAGACATTTCAAAAACCGTGATACACATTCGAAAATTGTACAGCCTACCATAGAAACTGACCGTTTACCTGATTTTAACAGTACTAACATAATCATATCTAACTGTTTAAATTATCATTCAAGAATTTTCCTGGAGGGCTGGTACACAAATCAACATTTTTCACCACTTAATGAGGCATGCGCAGTTCCCGCTGAATACGTTGTACTATCTTAATGAAAGTCTGTTGTTCTTCTCAGCATTTACATTTGATGTTTTCACTGATGAGGAGCCTGTAAAAGGCTCGAAACGTTTAAATTTATGTTTTGTGTTTTTAATGTTTTAAATTGTATATTTTTAGTGTATATTGTCTGTCTCAGTTTTTAATGTGATTAAAAATTAAGATCTAACATAAATCACGCTGCTCTGCATGAAAATCGGCCCCGATACCATTTTTGCAAATTCTTATGTAAAATGACCTCCTGAATCTGAATAGGACGCCCATTTTGCTCTATTACCCACCGTTTTTTAGGAACGGCCCCCTATTTTTATCATTTTTCGGTGATTTTTAAGGTTATAAATTTGGTTTTTAAGACAGGAGAGGATTATTTTAACCGTTAAATATCTTCTGAGGGGCTACAGAGTTGGAAAATTCTAAAACATGGACATTTGCGACAAGGGAAAATTTTGGGAGGGATTTGCCACTGAAATTATGCATTACAGATCTTATATTTTTTTAATCTGTTATTAATGTTATTTTTTAAACTTTATATATTTTTGTTTTTAGGTGTTAAATTAATTATCTTTCATTCTTCAAATCAAATTCATGGCCATAAAATTATCGAACAAGGAAAAAAATTGAGAGAGGGGGTGGTGTATCTAGAAAACGGTGGGTGACTGAGCAAAAAGGGAGTCATGTTCGGATTCAGGAGGTCATTTTACATAAGAATCAGCAAGAACAATATTAGATCTCGAATTTTTTTTTTTTTTTTCAGCGTAGTGTTATTTATGAACTTCACTGACTATTGTACCGTTTCTTTAGGCGTATTCTATCACCGAAAGAAGAATGGATTTCCTTTAGCAACACAGCTACCCGGAATCAGTGGTTAGAGCATCACAGAAACTTGAAGGTGTCCCCCAAAAGAAGAAAATAAGACCACAAATTTATGGTAGGTGGGTAATGGAATTGTGTTGCTACTCACCATGAATTTGTACCCATTGGTATTGGTATTACAGCAAACTTTTATTCTGAGCAACTGGAACGAATTCATACCATTCTGAGTTTAAAATATCCAGTTTTAGTTAATTGCAAGCAGATTCGCTGTCAGCAGGATAAAGCGTCGCCACATGTTTTACATTCCGCCCATGTTAAACTCCAGGAACCCGATGGCGTTGGGTTATTGTCATATTTAGAATATAGCCTGGATCTTGCCCTAATTGATTATTATTATTTCTGCTCGATGGCTATCTTTCTTAATGGCAAAAACTTTAATAACAAGAATGACGAAGAAACTGGTGTCAAGGAATTGTTTGCTTCAAAATCAAAAAACGTGTCCAATCTTTACAGCAACCTTGGATGAAGACAATAGTACCAAACAAAAGCAGCCAATGGTACCCTACTTAACCACGAGACAAAAGTATGGGCTTCAATCTAAAAAGAGATCTATTTGAAATGTCTCGCGTATGATTTATTAAATATTAAAGTTAAATATTATGGACTATTACCTATGCATTACGGAAAGCCCAAAACTTTCCCATTTCACATAAATATACGCAGCTCAGGAAGAAGATCCGCTCCTTCCTTAAAAAGACTTGCGCTGTATCACCGTAACTACCTGGCCCTATAATTTCTTGCAAGGGTGAAAACAGATATCAACATCTCCTAGATTGAAGACGAATAAAGTGATGATGACTGCATCCTCCAGGAAGATCTACAGAAAACTCAAGAGAAACTTTAGCGTAGCACAAGTCAGGCAAAAAGAAATCGTGTAAGCAAGGAGACGTCTGGTACTGGGTGTACGTAGAAAGGTAAACATGTTTTGGTGGAGGAAATCGGCTAGTCTATAAAGTGATATAGAAGCTGTAGTCATACATTTGAAAAGCATAAACTTTCAGAGAATAGTCAAATGGTTAATATCTCTTTCATTAATGTTTTCCCCTTGGAGAAAATATATAAGAGGGAATGACATGTTCGAAAAAACATGAAGCCAAAAACATAACCGCAGAAATTATTAAGTAACATAACACAAGGACTAGCTAATGTTTTGGTAGACTCAACATGGCTCCTGCGGTAGCCATTTAACGTTAAACTGCAGTTAATATGGCTGCGGTGGTAGCCATTTTGATTAAAGAACAGTTAACTTCTTTTACTCTGCATACTGACAAACATTATGCCAACTACTCCTGAATCAATGTTCCAAAATTTCAACCAACTTGATTATTTTCATTTGGTTTCAGTCTTCTTCTGCGTTTCACAGATTCTACGCAATCCCTGGTCGAACTGTATTTTAATATTAAAGAGTCCAGTTTGACAGATTGCTTTAAGGTTAAATATAGCATTAAAGTTTTCCTTCCTGGTTTACGTTATAGCGAGACAGATCTCGACAGAACCATGTTTAAGAGAAACGCAAGGTTAACATGTTAACGGTTAAAATGCCATTTTCAAAATGCAAAACGAAATGACTGTAAAGAAGAAACATAAAAAACAGAGTAGAAAAATTATGTCAAGAAGGTAGCTATGGGTTTGGTTGGTTAGTTTGATGCTCTACGATCATTTCTTACACATTAAGGTTAATTACATTGGGACCAACGGCTCAAAAAGGATTTCAAACCACTACAAATGTCAATGTTTAAACCGAGATTTCGACTCGGCACCTGCCAACTGGTATAGACGAGGGGAACAGCTTCTGCTGTTGCGTAGGAGAGGAGATCAGCTTTTGCCATATCATCTTTGACATCTGCTAAGCATGTTTTTACAAAGAGAAATTTCAATTTAGTTAACCAATGGTCATATTCACCAATAACTTCAACTCCCAGTTCAATGCAAAAACTTGAAAAGCGTCTAAAAGCAGGGTGCAGCTTTCCAGCAAAATTTGGAACGCTGTTTCTGCCATCTAGCGTTGAGGATTTCATATAATCTTTGATTGGTTATTTTCACCTGAAAAATCTGAAAATAACTATACCGCTAGATGGCAGAAACAACACGTCAAATATTGCTGAAAATTTCCACCCTACCTTTATACACTTTTCAGATTTTCGTGTTCAACCGCGAGTTGAAGTAATTGGTGAATAACAGCTCAAGTGATCCAAAAGGAGAAAATACTTCCTTTTGTGACTTTCAATTTTTCTATGTCATCTTAGGTCACATTTTCTTTTTAAATACCTCTAGATAGTAAAATTTTAACATTGTTTGCTTGAAGAATGAAATTCGATCATGTTCATCTCTGAGTAACCCTTTTGAATTGCCTAGAGAGCAGGTTTAGAATCGCTCTGCCCTCCCCCCCCCCCCCCAAAAAAAAAAAAAAAAAAAAAAAATCGAGATCTGATACCGTTATTGTTGATTCTTATGTAAAATGACCTCCTGAATCCGAATATGACTCCCTTTTTGCCCAGTCACCCACCGTTTTCTAGATACACCACCCCCACCCTCAATTTTTTTTAATGACACCCTCTTTTAAATTTTATCCTATCTTATAGGCTCGATTCTCTGAAGAATTTGTTCATTTAGCTTAATTTATTCTTGTAATCAAAAATAAAATATTGGTGTTATTTGTTGAATAAATTTTTATGAAGTTTATTTTAAATTTAGTCTAGATTAAATCTTAACTCTTTGTATGTCTGAATATGTTACAATGTACGTAACAAGAGCTCCACATAACTGGCTACTACGGGTGGAGTGTCCCTGGTGGTTGCGAATTAGTCGATAAAGTGGGAAAGATGACCAAGAAACACTTGTGTGGCACAGATATTACAGTCGACAGCAAAAGTATTTTAGCACTACAAAAAATTTCTACATAAAAAAAAGTTCACTTAATACTGTTTCGTTAAATAAATCCTTGTCGAATCTTGTCGACTGACTAAGAACAGGATTCCACAAGGATTTATTTAACAAAACTATATTAAGTGTACTTTTTTTATAGGTATAGCTAGTGCTCGGATACTTTTGCTACCGACTGTACCAGACGTCTACTTCCAAGTTGGTTATTTCTGGGATTGTGGATCAGTGTTGCTAAGAGAGGCTGCATGGATTGGTTGGTTGGTTGGTGTCGTGTACATTGACAGTTTATATTGGACCACGGGCGATTATATAGATTAAACTATATGGAGGCAGTTATCCACATAAATGTCTCCTCCGCAAGGAGAGCTGCTAATCTGCTGCATCTTCGCCAGGATAGTAAACAAAAAAAAATATGTCTTGAGTTCTGTTCTGTACAGGGACAGTTTCTGCCGTTGGATTACGCTCTGGTTCCATCCCTTTGAATCGGCCTCCCCCTAAAGTGTCGAATTTACAGTCTTGTTAAGGGGTTTACAAGAATCCTGCTTGTATTTAATTCGCAGATTTCATATTTGAATTTGACTGTCTTGTCATTAAATTTCGACTTTGCTACTGAATTTATAGCAGTGAGAGTGGCATCAGGAAGTAATTCTTTGTTAAACTGTCTTGCTTTTTTTGCCGAAGCATCAGCGGCCTTTATTAATGCCAACATACGCTGGGGATCCACTGCTTAATTTATTGTTTGTCTAGGTGAAGAATTCGACCCAGCGCACTCTGTGTATTAATTTCTAACAATGAGTAACCCTTTTGAATTGCCTGGAGATCAAGTTTAGAAACGCTATGAAAAAAAAAAAAAAAATCGAGATCTGGTACCGCTCTTGCTGATTCTTTTGTAAAATGACTTCCTGAATCCGAATATGACTCCCATTTTGCCCAGTCACCTACCGTTTTCTAGATACACCACCCCCTCCCTCAATTTCTGTCCCTGTTCGATAATTTTATGACCATGAATTTGATTTGAAGAACGAAAAATAATTAATTTTATACCTAAAAACAAAAATATAAATATATAAAGTTTAAAAAATAACATTTATAACAGATTTAAAAAATATAAGATATTTAATGCATAATTTTCAGTGTCAAATCCCCCCCCCCCCCCAAAAAAAAAAAAAAAAAAAAAAAAATACCCCTTGTCGCAAAAGTCCATGTTTTAAAATTTTCCAACTCTATAGCCCCTCAGAAGATATTTAACGGTTAAAATAATCCTCTCCTATCTTAAAAACCAAATTTATAACCTTAAAATCACCGAAAAATGATAAAAATAGGGGCCGTTCCTAAAAAACGGCGGGTAATAAAGCAAAATGGGCGTCCTATTCAGATTCAGGAGGTCATTTTACATAAGAATATGCAGAAATGGTGTCAGAGGCAATATTCATGCCGAAAAGTGTTATTAATTCCTCAGCTTTCTCAGTTTCCAGGAGCCTAATGTACACATTTAGGGTTTCTTGGACTGCGGGGAGTTCACAGGTGTAGTCTGAGGCTATTTTACCTGCATCGACTTTAAAGCGTTTTGTGCTACATTCTACAAAAATAAAATTGATACCAGCTCCACCATTTTCTAGGGTCTCATCTGAAGATTTATCAGTGAAAGCATAAAAGAATCGCATCCAAATAGCTCTAATTTTTTTTTTTTTTTTTAAGCTTTAGTGTTAGGAATATTTTTTCTTTTTTTAGAGCAAGGTTCAAGGAGATCAGTTACAATTTACAATTTTGGTATTTTTCGATTGCATAGAAGGTAGATTTGACGTGTTTGTGGTGTTCAAGTCCAATTTACTGTCTGATTATCTGATCATACTGTAATGTAGATTATTTAAGCCTAACACTTCTCAACTTCCGAAAAGCCCTATTGTTAATATGAACTTTTTCACGACTTCTAATTCTAATCTTGTCGACGAATTTAATGACATTGTATTTTCTTCTGTACTCGAGAAACTGAAGACCATATTCCAGCTCTGACTTAATATTATTAATGGAGGACACGGCACCAGTGATTATTTTTGCGAATCTAACCTGTATGACATCGATCTTTTCCAGTGCCGAATTTGAAGTATGAGAAGCATATTTCATGATGGGATGAATTAACGGGGTATAAGAAGTTTTTAAGGTTTTGGGACTTGCTCCCCATTCCGTGCCGCATAGATTTTTCAAGATTTTGAATTTTTTAAGCGTTATTTTGACACTGACAATGTTCAGTAAAACGTACTTCTGCATCCAAAATCCTAAATAGACTGAGTTTTCAGTTTTTGTTAAAAGTTGGTTATTCAGGATTAGGTTTGGGGGAAAAGATGTCTATATTTTTTGTCCGTTGAAAATATGTTGAAGGATGATTTTTGTGGATTAATTTTCAGCTTCAAGAAGTTTGGCAAATCTAAGATTCCTTTTAATGCGCAGTTAAGAGATCTTTTGACTGCTCCAAATTTACAAGAGAGTGCCAAATGGCAATATAATAAATATTTATCTCTAAGTAAATATTATATATGTAACAGAAATATATATATGTATGTGAGTATATTATATGTATATTATATATATTAGCTTTAAACAGTACTAATTGCTGCAATATGCAATTTCAAGCATTTTGAGATATGTGTATTCAGTGATTTTTGTTTGTTTGTTTGTTTGCTTGCTTGCTTGCTTGCTTGTTTTCATGTTTGCAAAGCTTACAGACACACATATTACTAATTGCTGTAACAGAAAACTTTATTTATTTTGAGATAAGGGTATTCAGCGATTTTTTTTTTTGGTAAATTTTATTTATTTCATTAACATAACAGTACACTTTTGTGTCTTCATGAAGCTATGTGTAAATGTTATTGATATAGATGAGAAACAGCAGGGCACTAAAGACAGACCCCTGTGGTGTATTTCACCTCAAGACCTTCTTTTTCGTGAGTACACACATTAAAATACACTTTGATTTTCCTATTTTTGAAAAAGTCTGAGATCCAAATTAAAGTATTACCCTGGATTCCCATTTCATGAACGATTTTTATAAGTTTTCTTCTCCAGACGATGTTAAAAGGTGAAGTCATATCGAGGAAGACCACAATGTGTTTGAGTGGTCTAGCATGTAAACCATCATTCATGAACTTCCAGGGGTGGAAAAGTCGATCTTCTGTTGAATGTTGTTTCCTGTAAGCCGTCTGATAAAAATATGAGACCAAATTTTGCTTTGAGTTTCTATGATGGATAGCAGAAAGTTTTAGCTGTGCGTTTGCGTCCCTAGCGTACGTCTATAGCTCCTCAGCTTAGATATACATTCTGAGGACTCTCCGACGATCTAAGGAGTGTCTGTGCACTGACAGTAAACTTTTCTGCGACTTACCAGGACGTACCCTTTTCCGACCCGAAACATTTTTACCTTAAAACATTACATTCTTCTATTTTTGCAAACTGAAAGAAAAATATGGACTATAACTGACATATGTTGATTGAAAATTGTACTTTACACTTCCTGATAATTAGCTCGATCGTTCATTTCCTGATTTTATTACATACGACTGTTCCAGATGCAAAAATGTAAGTGAATGTCGTGGATGTCTAGCCCGTGCGATCGTACGGGTTGGAAAGGGATACAGTCGGCAGCAAAAGTATCCGAGCACTAGCAAAAATTTCTATGTAAAAAATGCATTTAATACTGTTTGTTAAATAAATCCTTGTCGAATCGTGTTCTTAGACTGACTAAGAGCAGGATTCAACAAGGATTTATTTAACAAAACTGTATTAAGTGTACTTTTTTTATATAGAAATTTTTGCTAGTGCTCGGATACTTTTGCTGCCGACTGTTGCTAGTAGTGCTTTTTCTTCTACTTGGATCTCAGGAAGTGTGGGCTGCAGTCTGCACTTTTTAGAAGCCGTGGACCCCTTGTAGCAGTGCTTGTCTGTGAGTGCGAAGAAACTTCTGTGCTCTTCGGAGGGTATATATCAGCGATCAGTACCTTCTTTTCTTTCAAGATTCTCTGGGATTTTTGACTGCAGCTCACATCCCATAGGAGCTCGTAATCCTTTTTAGCTGCCCCTGTCTACGGGTGCGAGTTTTTCTCTTAGGAGAGGTATAAATATTAATCGAGAGGTATCTTCGTCTAATTTTCTTCTACTAATACATCCCATGGTTCGTGTTCGAATCGTCCCGTGTCTTACAGCGGCCAGTTTTCATGCACGTGTCGTTTAAAGCAAATCCAAGGGAACTGGAGGCCATATTATGTAATAGATTTTTTGTAGCCCTGAGATTTCCCGTTTCATTGGGAAATCCCACTTGTTTGGGCGCTGTGGCTTCGTGAGACATTAAATGAACTTGGCGATTGCTAGCAAGGCTGAATGGTCTCTCAAGATCCTGGGAAGCTTATGGCGCTATTACACACGACAACTTTATGCGCAATTTTCGAGTCAATGCCTAATTTGAGCTATTTGTATTGGCTCAAATCGCCTCAACGCCTAGCGTAATAAGATTCGACAGTACGAACATTTTTTTTTTTTTTTTTCAGGTTAGTCCTCAAAAGTTGTTTCTACGAGCAATTATTTTGTCTTACGATTAACCAATGGAAGGAACGCTCTTTATGCTCACCGAGAAAACAGCGATAAACAGAATCTCCTTGACATGTACTGAACACCGTGAAAATAAGTTTTTCGGGTGATTTTTGACTCATTATTGACAATCCTCTTTCGGATTTCAGCCCTCAGAAGTTGGAGGAAAATTCGCTTCAAATTTAAGTTGTGCGAAAAGTTGTCGTGTGTCACAGAGACATTAGCGGTGAGCAATTACGTGCTTTACATACCAGGTTGCTCTGAAGACGTGCGATTTATTCAACACTGATACACATTTAGCAACTTTTATTTATGCTCATCAATAAACTGATAAGAAATTTTTGTTATATTCACTTTTAAATGGATTTCAGTCTTTTGCATCGGATTGAAGAGAGAACAGATACAAAAGGATTCTGATACGTTATGTGTTATGCGCGGAAACTACTGGATGTGTATTTTAGGCAGTGCTCTACTCATATTGGGGGGAAAAGAAAGCAAATATTCATCGGGGGTTTGTTATACGTATAATGTGTGTGTGTGTGTGTATAATCTAGAACAAATAAAAAATAACTGTTCAGTACTGAGAACTATAAATGGAACGCTGAGGCTTTTGATGTGTAGATCTACAAACAAGTATAATCTGTATTTAAAAAATTGAAAATTATGTTTTGATGATTATTGTCTCTGGTTATTCTTCAGTATTAGCGAGCGGCTTACAGAAACGAAAGAAGAAAAGGAAAAAGCCTAAAAGAAAAATACTCCACGCCCTTCTCGTTTTCTATTCTCTCACCCCCGCTATTTTTCGAGTCTTCCGCTTTTTCCCGTCCATTCTCAGCGAGCAGAACTGAGTAACCTTGGTCCGGTCTGCCGGTTGACCTTCAACCCGGCGTTGAGTCCTCCGGCTTGGTCGTCGTATCTAACCTACAGCCGTGAGGGGTTTTAGCTGAGCAGCACCTCGTTGGTTGCCGAAGTACACGAAAGCGAACAAATACAGGTCGCTAGAATTCTCGAGCAGATGTTTATAGATGTTGGTTAATAGGGAAAATGCATTGTTTGTGTTTATTTATTGACTTATTTGCAATCAGAGACATCTTTATTTGTATGCTAATTGATTTGTTATCAGAGACGTACTTATTTGTTTATTAGCTGATTGCAATCGAAGCTATTTTACAAATGAAAATAAATAAATAAGTTAGAAAGGGGGGGGGGGGGAAATCAAGAAACGAATGCAATGTTATCATTTTTAAAATTTTAGCCTACAAACAGAAATTTTATAAATTTTGAGAAATGTAACTGGAAATCGAACCACTTTGTTACCTGAAAACTAGAAAGAAATATGTGTGCATAGAAATAATGCGTCAATAAATAAAATAAAAAACATTTTTATATAATATCTTTTACATCACACCCAGACGTACATATATGCACGAAAACTGTTTCTTATAGATTTTAATTTAATGCTTAAAGTTTTTTAATAATAATAATAATAATAACAAGACAAAGATTTCTAAAACTCATGTTGACAGTTATCCAGATTTATTTCATATGGTCTACAAAAAGGGTGACCACACAAAATCGCAGACTGAAATGATGTATGTAAAATATATAACACACTGTATATATTTTTATTTTGATATCGGCCGTAAACTATTTATTTTAACTTCATACAAAGAGTAAATAATTTAATATGCTCTCTGAAATTGGACAGAGCGCAAAGATGCAGACTAAAAGAAATAAGCCTATGGTTTTATTACCAATGAAAATTGATAATAAGGAGTTCAATTTTTAAGCGTTAATAAAATTCTCATTCGAAATTTATATGATGAGGAAAATGTTTTCTAAATACGCATCATTCATAATATTTATTTTTAAAGAGGATTTTTGGATGGAATTTATTAATTAAGACACAATTAATTCATAAATTTCCCATAAATTAATTTATTAATTTATTATTGACAGCTAATAGGGAAAATGGTGATTTCTTTTTATTTATTTATTAACTGATTTGGAATGAGAAACGTATTTAATTGTTTATTAATCGATTGCAATCAGAGATTGTTTTCTTAATAAATAATTATGACAATTTTTGACAATTTATTTTTTCAGCATGGATAAAATTCGCTATCAAATAAAAATCAATGAATAGGCTATGCTGAACATGCGTTAAATATAATATGTTTAAAGGAAATTTTTCCTGACTGAAGTTGGCATATATTTAATGATGACAGTCACTAGGAGAAATGCATTGTTTCTCATTATTTAAACGGTGATTTGCAATCAGAGACATATTGATTTATTTATTTTTTACTGCAATCAGAGATTTGTTTCATATTGAAAATTTTTAACAATTAGATTATTTTTTTCAGCATAGATAAGATTCAAAGCCAAGTAAAAAAAGCAATAAAAAATTTTAATAAATAAATTAACTTATTTGCAATCAGAGATATTTTTATTTGTTTACTAGCAGGCTTCGCCCGCTTCGCTGGACCCTATTTTTAAATGAATCACTATAATTACTGAATTCTCAATTTTTATTTTTTTGCCCCACCACTCTCCCCCCCCCCCTTCCCAATAATTTTAAAAATTCGAAAATATCCGCAATCGATTTGTAAGTATCGAAAACCTCTATGTAACAATTTTGAATAATCTAATTCTATTTTATTTTTTTTTTTGACGCTCCGCCCCTCCACCCCCCCTCCCGTCCCTCCTAATAACGTTACACTTTCGAAAATATCCCCATTCGACTTGCAGGCCTCTAAAACCAATCTGTACCAATTTTGAACGGCCTAACTGCATTTCTATTTGTTTTTGTCCATAGTCCCCCCCTTACCGCCCCTCCTAATAATTTTACAAATTCAAAAATATCCGCATTCGATTTTAAGTATCGAAAACCATTTGTGTACCAATTTTGAACGATCTAACTCTATTTTTATTTTTTGCCCCCCCCCCCGCCATTTCCTCCCCCTTCTCGCCCCTCCTAATAAATTTACACTTTCGAAAATATCCCATTCGACTTGCAGGCCTTTAAAACCTATCTGTACCAATTTTGAATGCCCTAACTGTATATCTATTTGTTTTTGCCCATAGCCCCCGCTTACTGCTCCACCCCCCTTCCCGCCCCTCCTAATAATTTTACAAATTCGAAAATATCCGCAATCGATTTGTAAGTATCGAAAACCTCTATATACCAATTTTGAACGATCTAACTCTATTTTTATTTTTTGCCCCCCCCCGCCATTTCCTCCCCCTTCTCGCCCCTCCTAATAAATTTACACTTTCGAAAATATCCCCATTCGACTTGCAGGCCTTTAAAACCTATCTGTACCAATTTTGAATGCCCTAACTGTATATCTATTTGTTTTTGCCCATAGCCCCCGCTTACTGCTCCACCCCCCTTCCCGCCCCTCCTAATAATTTTACAAATTCGAAAATATCCGCAATCGATTTGTAAGTATCGAAAACCTCTATATACCAATTTTGAACGATCTAACTCTATTTTTATTTTTTGCCCCCCCCCCCGCCATTTCCTCCCCCTTCTCGCCCCTCCTAATAAATTTACACTTTCGAAAATATCCCCATTCGACTTGCAGGCCTTTAAAACCTATCTGTACCAATTTTGAATGCCCTAACTGTATATCTATTTGTTTTTGCCCATAGCCCCCGCTTACTGCTCCACCCCCCTTCCCGCCCCTCCTAATAATTTTACAAATTCGAAAATATCCGCAATCGATTTGTAAGTATCGAAAACCTCTATATACCAAATTTGAACAATCTAACTCTATTTTTACTTTTTTTGCCCCCCCCCCTCTCCCTTCTCTCCCCTCCTAATAACTTTACACTTTCGAAATTATCCCCATTCGACTTGCAGGCTATTGAAACCTATCTGTACCAATTTTGAAAGGTCTAATTGTATTTCTAATTATTTTTGCCCCTGCTGCCCCACCTGGGGGCTGAATTTTTAAAATTCCAGAAATTAGTTTTTAGATAT
Organism: Salticus scenicus; assembly: GCA_963930645.1. Classification (NCBI taxonomy): domain Eukaryota; kingdom Metazoa; phylum Arthropoda; class Arachnida; order Araneae; family Salticidae; genus Salticus; species Salticus scenicus. Next base: position 213,974,464 of record OZ005658.1, on the reverse strand, counting down.
TTGTATTAGCTACATTTTATAGCAAAAATTTCACGTATATCTGTTTTTTTTTTTTTTTTTTTTTTTTTGAGATATATAGGATTATGCGAAATCGCGTTTTACGCATGTGAAATCCCGTTTTGCCCCCCCCCCCCCCCTTGGGGACCGAATTTCGAAAATTCCAGAAATTTCATTTTAGACATTTATATTAGCTATATTTTAAAGCAAAAATTTTACGGATATTTGTTTTTTTGTTTGAGATATGAAGGATTTTTTGAATTCACGTTTTGCCCCCCTCCCCCCCCTTGGGGGCGAATTTTTTCAAATTTTTTTTCCTAAACCATCCCTGACCTATAAGGAAAAAACCAAAAAAGAATGATCGAAATCGGTCAAGCTGTTTACGATTTTATAAAGGACATACAGACAAACATTCATATATATATATATATATAGATAAACTATTAGGTTGTAACATATGAAATGTCCGATTTTCGAGGTCTACTTAAAGAAAGAATATATTTTTACAGAACAAACTTTATTAATCAAAATAGGAACCATTAGCTTCAATACACTTTTTCCAACGAGAAACAAGTTTTTTTATGCCAGTATCATAAAATGTAGTCGTCCTGGAGGCAACAAATTCATTGAATGCCGCTTCAGCATCCTTTGGATTTCTGAAGCATTTCTCCTGCAAGAAGTTATCGAGATGTTTGAAAAAGTGAAAATCTGTAGGTGAGAGGTCAGGTGAATATGGTGGATGGTCTAAAACTTCATAGTTTAACATGTGCAGCTTCTGACGAGTGATCATTGAAACATGCGGCCTAGCGTTATCATGGATAAGAATAGGGCCCTTCCTATTGACCAATGCCGGCTGTTTACGTGTAAGTTCCTGTGCATTTCATCGATTTCTCTACAATATTTCTCCGCTGTGATGGTTTCTCCTGGTTTTAGAAAGCTATGGTGAATTAAACCAGCTGAGGACCACCAAACAGTCACCATAACCTTCTTTTGACGAAGTTTCGGCTTTGCGAAGTGTTGTGAAGCCTTGTCAGCATCCAGCCACTGCGCTGAACGTTTACGATTGTCGTACAGAATCCACTTTTCGTCACAATTTACAATTCGATTGAGAAAAGGATCATTTTGGTAGCGAAGAAGAAGGGCAGGCGAGATTTCAAAACGTTTGCGCTTCTGATTCTCATTCAATTCATGCGGTACCCATTTATCCAATTTTTTAACTTGCCAATCAATTTTAGATGACGTGAAATGGTTGCAGGAGATACACCTAGTTTTTCTGCATAATCTCTAACAGTATTACCTGGATTTTTTTTCAACTATTGCTCGTAAAACTTCATTGTCCACAACAGTTTCTGGTCTGCCCCGGTCTTCGTTTGTGAGACTCTCATCCCCAGTTTCGAACTTTGCATACCAACGTCGAATGGTACGTTCATTTACAGAATCGTTTCCAAATGCAGCATTAATGTTTCGGGTAGCTGCTGCAGCATTATGCTTACCTTTCCACTCATACAAAAATAGCACTCTAAAATCTCTAGAATTCTTCCTACGATTAAAGCTATAAACTTACCACCAAAGCACAATATTTTTATTTGAAACACATCAGATCAAAAAGACAAGGTTTTAGCTTTAAAATGATACATAATAAACGACTGTATCAAAAAAGTTTATAAGGAACCAAATCTCAAAAATTTTACTGGTGAGAATCGGACATTTCATATGTTACAACCTGATAATTGCAGTCAGAGACGTATATATTTGTTTTTCTCTGATTGCAAAAAATTTTTTCATATTGAAAATGTTTGAAATTTTTTCTTTTCCAGCATAGATAAGATTTAGAGAGATAAAAATTCTTAATAAATAAATTGTTAACTTATTTGCAATCAGAGATATTTTTTATTTATTTATTTATTCATTTATTTTATTAAAGTATTGCAATCAGAGCTATCTTTCTTAAAAGAAGTAATAAGGAAAACGTTTGACAATGAAAGTAATTCTGCCAGAAATAGCCACTTTAAAGGCATTTTTTACTTTTTTCTTTTCTTTTCTTTGTACATTATTCTTAATTGTATAGATTGTAAGCATAACCAATTTTCAATATTTCGGTTAAATATTTCTGTATGTAATTTACTAGATGATAAATCATTTTTATACTCAAATAATTATTTTTCCGGAGAAATTTAAATACGCTAGGAGTGGACATGCAAAAATCGAGTAGAGGGTATTTTTGGCTTCCAGTAGCAGACATATTTGAATTTTTGTAGAAAAGCAAAATAAACTTCGAACCGATTAGAAAAATACATATTTAATTAACAAAAGACATTTTCTGTTCCATTAGCATAAAAAATTTGTATGAGGTAAAGTTGGATAAGTGTAACAATATTTTGGCATATTTCGGTTTTTGCTCAGTTGCTATTATACCTTGAGTTTTCAAATATTTTAGGCATAAATTACAAATAATTGACTTTTTAAAAATATAAGATGTTTATAATTCAACAATGTGTCACTTAAGGAAGGAAAAAAAAAAAAAAAAAATAACAATAACAATAACAATGCAAATTTTGTGTTTCGTAGTTTCACTTGCCCCATGGTTTAGGACAAGTATAATCTCTGCCTACTATACCCATGCACAAAACATTAAGATATATATGTAAGAGGAGTTCTCAAGTAGGGAAAACCTTCATGAATTTGGGAGTTTTTGAATTTTAAAATATCCCAACTCGTTATAGAGTTGCGAACTTTACCATACGCCTCCAATTAGTACTTCGCATCTCTTAAACTTTTTAGTACTCCAACAAAACCTTAAAAAAAAAAAAAAAGATTTCATTGAAAATTAAAAAGCAGAACATAACAAGCAAAGAAAGCAAGTTCTTCCGGCTTATTCGGAAGGGTAGGTTGATTTCTTTTTCCTTATCAAGTAGCCGTCATTTAGGACTTAGTAGAAATATTGATGTAGGCTATCTACATATGGAGTTTTAAGCAAATTGGTTCATAAATATCTTTTTATCTGAATTTGAAATTTTCAAGTGGCCAGCGCTTGGAAACAAGATGGTGGGCCAAGTTGACAAATATATCAAATGCATTTGTGAGATAAGACTACTGTACAAATATAGTTGGAATTAATTCAGAATGTCAAAAGTCATCGTGTTGAAAAATTAAGTGGCTGCCACTTGGATCAAAATGGCAGAGAAAGTTGCTCAGTGAACTAATTAATCTAAAATAATGTAGCAAATTTAAAAATAATTCTTTCTTTCTTTTTTTTTTTTTTTTTCTTTTGCAGAAAATCTTTCAAAGAGGCTTTAGTAAGTTAATAAAATGTTAATTTTCTGCATTTCTAGTTTGTTTTCGTGTTAAAATAGCCTAAATTTCCTTTAAAAACGCATTAAAAACCTCAAATAAGGCAGGTAATGGATTTGGCGCCAAATTTGGCAATTCTTCTCCCTTGGTGACATTTTTGGCGACTTTTTGCGAGAAAATTCTTATTATCGATCTACCAAAGATGGACGCTGTAACATGATTGGTTTACCAGTTACGTGAAATTTCTAGATTTTTCTGGTTTCGATAACGGGGTATAAAAGGTGGCCGAACGCGGCCAAGTCAGTCAGTCGCAGTTGAATTTCGCCAAACGCTTGCATTGCTACTCAAGGAGTTCTGAGCCTATTTGAATGAGTTTGCTTTACGTTAATGCTGTGATACTGTTTTCACTGTGAATTTGTTGTTGACAGCTATTATTTAAGTTGTGTTTATTGGTGAAACTGAAGTTGATACCTGGTTTATAGACCTGTATTCTTCTGGAATTTTCTGTAAATAAACTACTGAACTTTTGCAATTTTCGCCTTTCATTCTCGGAAAACTTACGAACCCACAAGTATGTAACAATATTTGTAAAATAAGTCCACTGTCCAACTTTGGTTCAAATAAACTCAGTATTTCAAAAGTTATTGCGATAACAAAGTCTCAAGTGGCAGCGTTCAAGTGGACGCAACTTGGAAATAAACTTGCCCACCGAAATCATAGATGTTTGAGTGATAAATCCATTTTTCAACTTTGGTTTGAATTGATTAAGTATTTCAAAAGTTACCGTGATAACAAATTTTCAAGTGGCCGCCACCTGAAAACAATAGAGTGGAGCATGTTCCGAGCAAACACATCCAAGTTATTTAAAGCATAGGTTCACTGTCCAACTGTGGTTCAAATCTGTGCAGTGTTTCAAAAGTTATTGTTTTGGCAAATTTTCAAGTGACAGTCTATGTGGCTGCAACTTCGAAACAAACTGACGAAACAACTTGCCCAGTTAAATCACCAATATATTTGTACGATAAGCTCATTGTCTAGTTCTAGTTCAAATTAAATCAGTATTTCAAAAAATTATCGTCATAAGAAATTTTCAAGTGGCATCACTCTGAAAAAATGTCGGAGTGGCATGCCCAGCGAACTTATCTGAGATATTTGAATGATAAATCAATTACCCAAATTTGATGCGAATTCATTCAGTATTACTAAAGTTACCATATTGACAAATTTTCAAGTGGCCACCACGTGGAAATAAAATTGCGGATTAAGTCACCAAGTGAACTTATTCAAGATATTTGTACCATAAGTTCACTATCCAACTTTTATTTGAATCAGTTTAGTACTTTAAAAGTTATCGTGATGGCATATTTTCAAGCGGCAGTGTGATTTCAAGTGGCTGCAACTTGGAAACAAGATGTTGGAACAAATTGTCCAGTGAACTTATCCAAGATAATTATATGATAAGATCACTATTCATCTTTGGTTCGAACTGAATTAGAATTTAAAAAGTTATCACGTTTATAAATTTTCAAGTAGTAGCTTAACTTCAAGTTGTCTCGCTAAGTTTATAATATCCGCATTTTGTTAAAAATGACAGATAAAGTTTATTAATAAAGTTGATTGAGACACTTATATGGTCTATGTGAACATCAAAATTCAAATAAATTCGGAATATGCTTTTTACGAATTGAATTTAAAATTTTTAAGTGGTCTCCACTTGAAAATAAAATGTTGGAGCAACTTGGTTTAGAAACTCATCCAAGATATTTATAAGATAAGTTAACGCACTGTCCAAATTTCGTTTGATTTGGAGTATTATTTCGGAAGTTATCATGATTTTAAATTTTCAAGTGGTAGCTTTATTTCAAGTGGCCCCGCTTAACTTAAGATATACGCCACTTTATTAAGAATGGCGGATAAAGTTCATTGAGACACTTATGTAAGCTATGTATACATCAAAATTCAAACAAATTCTAAATACACTTTTTACAATTTGAATTTGAAATTTTCAAGTGGTCTCCACTTGAAATAAAAATAGCGAAGCAACTTGGTTAAAAAACTTATCTAAGATATTTATAAGGTAAGTTAAGATATTGTCCAAATCTGGTTCGATTTGGAGTATTATTTCAGAAGTTATTATGATTTTAAATTTTCATGTGGTAGCCTGATTTCAAGTGGCACCGCTTAAGATATCTGCCACTTTATTAAAAATGGCGGATGTAGTTTATAAATAAATTTCATTGAGATCCTTATGTGGTCTGAATTTACATCAAAATTCAAACAAATTCGGAATACGCTTTTTATAATAAATATTCAAGTGGTCTCCACTTGATATTGCGTATTAGATTGATTAATATTTTGCTGCTGATGCACATCATATCGATATTATTATTATTAAATGGTAAAATCAACACCAAATTTAAATAAAAGAGGTTAAAATTACTTTAAAACCTTTGTATACCAAAGTCGAAAGTTCTCCAAAAAAATATAATTAATTAATTGATTAAAATAAAAAAATAAGAATAAATAAATGAAAAAATAATAATTAATGTATAGAAATTTCGAACACAGAAACGCACTTCTGCCCACGTATTTGATGTGGTTAATTTGCAAAATAAATAAATAAATAAAAAAATAACTCCCCAGCTAAAAAAAAAATTGCAGAAAAACTTTAAAACGAAAAAAAAAAAAAAAAAAAAAAAAAAAAAAAAAACTGCACATAACTGCAGATAATCTGAAGGTATTTGGAACTTGGAACAATAAAATGTTTAAATGAAGTATATATATATATATTTGCTTCCAAACTGTAGTTATTCTACAGATTTTATGATTTTTGTCCCAAATACCTTCAGATCATCTGTAGATTTTTCTACAGATTTTTTTAGCTGGGTCTTTAGTAAACTTTAGGCTGTTTTTTAATTAAATTAAAGAGATTCACCGCCTATCGTCGCTGGTAGCAAAACTCAATGCTTTTGTATGGGAAAATTGTTATTAGAATTATTCATTACCAAATGTATTTTTCAATTCCATTGTAATGTTCAAAAATTCAACAACCGTTAACCACCTTTTGTACTATACTGCATCAATATTTTAATAATAACCCCTTAACGATCTCATAATTTTCAAGAAAACGGTAATAAAAGTGCCTATTTTTTTTATTCAAGAAAATTATATAAAATAAAGTGCATGAACAATATATGGAGTATTTTTTTTTTGGCTTGAAATCAAGAAAATTTAATTTTGCAGAAAATCCAACAATTGGGGTTATTATGACTGAATGTTGGTTTTTCATTAAGTAGAAAAAATAATCTGGTCTGTCACTCGCACAACTTTCTCTTACCCTGAAATTTAATACTATAAATACAGGTTGGAGAATAAGAGGTAAGATAACGAGTACTGTCATGTAAACCTATGTTAAACAATTCAAATTAGGCATAGGAAGAGTTTTATATGATAATTATTTCTGTGTGAGGGGACTACCGCCCGTCTCAACTCCCCGTTTCATTAATGTACAAAAAAAAAAAAAAAAAAAAAAAAGGCGATGAATATTTAGCTTAAAACATACATTAATTACCATATCTCTATGAGGAATTTATTTCAATTCCCAAACAGCTTTCCTGGAAATGGTAAAATAGTATTAGTAAAGCACATCCACTACCAACAAATAACTAGTGTGTTATGGCCACTACACGACTTTCTTCTATATTTTCCTATACAAATTCACTCAGTAAAAATAATTTATTAAAATTATTATTTAAAAAAATCATCTTCCATGATAATGCACACAATTTCCATATTAGAGAAGTAGTATAACACTAAATATCCAAACAAAAGTTGAGTTTATTCTCAATATTACATTAAAAAAAACAAAAATTGTTAAAAATGAAAAAAATCGATAACTTTGTTTTAAATTATCGCAGAGCGATGGTTCAACCATTCGTTTTAAAGGTACTGGCGAGCTCTTTTGAAATATACCCATCATAAAAATTTACTTCCCTCTAGGAGGGACTTCCCCCGCAGGAGGGAGGGGGGAGGGGGGATCTTACATACACAATTTTTTTCCCAGTTGACTATCTCTATTACAAAAAATATATATTCGTTTCATTTGGTTTAGTGCAGTCTATAGATGTTAAACTCTACTTACCAGCAATTTCCCCCATAGACGTAATGTATTTGGATACTTTTGAGTGTCCCTGTACACGAACCATTTGCTTCATTTCAACGAAAAGCTTGCTGTAGCATCCCTATATGATACACATTTAGAATACCGAGTTTGGAATTTCTGCTACTATTTGTTCTTTAGATATGCTGATAACAGACGGACACACGGACCATTCGCTAAAAACATGATTTTCGTATTCAGGGGACCTCAGAACATGTAAATATAACAAAAACTCACGTTCGAAAATTTGACCCTAAAACAATACTTTCTCGACCCTATGGGTAAGAGAAAGTAATAAAGATATGTGTTTTAAAAATTAAAACAGAATTTTATGTATAATACACTATACGTTACTGTTTTTAGATTTGCAGTCTGAAATTTTATAAATATCACTTATTTCCGAATCACTCTCAGATGCATTTATACTAAAGTTATAATCCGAGTCACTTTGTAATTCTGATAACATAATGTACATAATATATATATATATATATAATATTTTACCATAGAGTACAAAATAACGTACATTTAAAAGCCTAATTGAGCTAAGATTACAAAATATGTATTGTAAATATTTAAAATTGAATATAGCTGTCACTGACAGTTAAAAAAAAAAAAAAATCCTACTATCTCCAATTACAGTTTAAATAATCTGCTACATCCATCTAGAGTGTAAAATAAGAAAAAAAAAAAAAATTCCTGGTATCAGAAATGGTTTGTTTTTAATTTTTTTTTTTTTTTTTTTTTTTTTTGTGCGATACTTTTGAACATTCCAGCCGGGAAATATCACGAGCACGAGAATTAGAAAGCGAAAACTCACCCTGTCATTTTCACGGGAGAGAAAAAGAAAGGGTTAAAAACTTAAAATAAGCTTTTGAAAAACAAGTACTAGTTCTGGCTGCCGTCGGCAATAGGTAATGCGTTTCATTAAGTCAGCTTATATAATTTAAAATTGCACTGTTTTACATTCATGTGATTAGGAAAAGTAATTAATTAGGGAAAAATCACCATATATATACATATGAAAAATAAAATTTACAAAACATTTAAGAATAGTGATTTTATTCGCAAAATAAATAAATAAATAAATAAAGTTAAATAAAATAAAAGTTAGTTGAAAAAGGGATTGACATACAATCAGACATGAAGTAATGAAAATCTACCATTGCCAGTCAGAACGTAACTCTTTAATTCAGAATGATTCACATAGTAATCGTGCAACATTTATTGCCATGCTGCATTAAACAAATTTAAACAGTACTCGAAGTGTTCCATAGAAAAGAAAGCATGAGTAACCCTTTTCAAAATGATATAAATACCACCACTAGTTCGTGTACACACACCCAAAAGGATCCTAAAGCATTGCATTCTATGAGAGGTCTTTGTACGAACCATATTTTGATTTTTAATACCTTTAATTTGTACAAATCATAATGGAATTAACATTTATTACTCATGTGCACACACACACACACACAAAAAAAAATCTATAAAATAGAGTATGATCAGTATTGTTGCATACTCGGAATTCGTGAATTACAAGTATCAACTTCAGTTTCACCAGAAAACACAGCTTAAGTAACAGCTCTAGCAACATAAAAACCACAGCATAAACTGTGTCATGAGCAGAGTATAACACACAGTAATTAAGCTGTAATCAACAGCAGAGGCCTGGTCAAGCAGAACTCTTTATACCGCAAAGACTTGGCTTAAAACTCAACTGAATGGTCGGAATGCGATTTATTTATATAACCGCCTATACTTCCAGATTTCTTCAGTATTTCACGAAACATTCGGTTTAGAACTTAAACAATTTATATGTCGATATTCAGGATTTTCTCGCTAAAAAGGACAAATTTGTCGCCAAGGGGTGATAAACTCACCGTATTCGTCGCCAAAGCTATTGTCTTCCCTGGTGAAGCTTTTTAACGGGTTTTGAAGGAAAATAAGCTATTTTAATGCCAAAAGAGCAGAAACGCTGAAAATCAACATTTTATAATCTGACTAAGCCTCTTTGATTGAAATTGCATAAAATAACTACTGTTATTTACAAATTCATAACACTCCCCCCCCCTTCCTAGGACTGTACATCCCGGGCAATACAACCTTCGTCAGATGGGAAAAAAAAATAATAAATTATACAATTATTAGATAACAAGAAATAAATTGCATGCGCAACAATAAAATAATAATACAGATCAAAAAATTAAGTAATTAAACAATTTACACTATTTACAAATAAATACGTTATATACAAATATTTACATTACACCTATACAAATTTACTAATATTGATGACTATAATATGAGGCTAGCTTATCATAAGGTACAATCTTCGGTTTTAATGAAAGTGTCTTAGTAATCCGCACAACAACACCATTCAGTCTTTTTAAGACTGTGCAAGGACCGTACAGTTAGACTGTAGCTCGAGAGAGAGTCTTTTACACATTGAACTGGTTTCCGGAAACAAACTTTGTCTCCTTCCTTAAAGTCGTGATGTGTAGATATATGATGATATATCGTGATGTGTGGTCATATCTCGTCTTGATTCTCTACGTCACCATGTGAATTCGCTCCCAAGCAAAGTTGTTTACGTCTTCAAATCGAGCCTGGAAATCTCTAATATGCTCTTATGACAAAGAAAGTGCATCTAGTGGACAACGAAATAGGATATCACATTGAAGACGAAAATGCATCTGCGCTGGAGTATATAGCCAGTGGTTTCATTGACAGCACTTCGATACTCCAGCAGCTGGTTCCTAGATAGAAGAGAAGGGTTATCGTGGATGGTTCGGTTAAACCTCTCAATCATGCCGTCCGATTGGGGATGAAGGGGCATTGCCTCGATTTGTCGATGCCGAGTAACTTACACAGTCATTTCAATACCGCAGAGGTCAAGTTCATATACCTCAATCCGTATGAAACTGTAGGAGTATGCCATACCTTCACACCCATTGCTGGCTTTGAACCTCCGCAAATGTGCATGCCTCTTGATTGGGAATGGGATATACCTGAGGCCACTTGATGAAATAGTCTGTCACAACGAGAATGCACTTATTGCCTTTGGCGATCCGTGGCAAAGAACTCATGATGCCGTTCAAATGGCGCTTCCAGATTATACCGATGCAATCTTCCTCGGCTTCGTTTCTTCGGGTCTTTATGTGCCGCGCAAGCATCACAGGATTTGTATCATCTCTCAACGTTCTCCCTTTTCTTGCACTAGTAGAAACGTTCTTGAATTTTCTGGAAAGTTTTCATCTCTCCAAAATGGCCTCCTGTAGGGCTACTACGCAGTTGTTCTAGAACGTCTGGAATCTTTGATGTTGGTAGTAAGATCTGCCACTTGAAATTTCGCCCATAGTCAGACTCCCATTTTCTGTACAGTACGCCATTTCTAATTTGAATAGAGTCTCAGTGCCCAGTAATATTTCCTAAGGGGGCTCAAAGTGGAAATGTCTAGCCTCCTAGGTCTGTTCCTGGGCGTTGCCTTGAATTGTACTATTGGCTTTATGTCAGGGTCTTCTAACTGGGCTTGTCTAACTTCCTTATCGCTGCACGGATCATGTTTCGGTAGCTTTAAAAGTGTAGCTTGGCAAGCAACTGTATTTATCAGCTGATATTTCTCTTCAGCTCTAGGGCAGTCAGTACTTGCAATTTTCAGAGTAGGGCTCCTGTCACAAAGCATCTGCATTTAGAGCTCCTTGCCGATGACGTATTTAGAAGGACTTCTGAGTCATTTCCTTAGTTTGTCGCAATGAGTAGCTTCTTTTTACATGCGTATCTCCTCCACAGCAACAGTATTTAGTCTTTGGGTTCTTCATTTCTTTTCTGCACTCAAGACCTCCTAATGAGGTCTATCAGATTTTTCTTTATTTCTGTAAAGTCAACTTGAGAATCACCGAAAGAGACTGCTGTGACATTTGAGAGTCTAAGGGCTTTTTGAGTTTTTGGATTTCGCTCAGCATCGATGAAATATTGGAGGACCAAATCATCACGAGTTTTAGCGTGACAATCCGAGAAAGCTAAGCGTGATAGTTTCTGAAAATTTGATGCCAGTTCTTGTAAATTTTTACCTGGTCTCTGACGACTTGACTTTAACTGAAGACGACTATATTCGTTCGACCTTTTTTTTCCAAAATTCAGCTCCAGTGCTCTTGTTAGAGCCTCGAAGTCATACAGCTGTTCCTTCGAAAGATATTCCAGGAAGTCAGTTGCGCCGCCCCGTAATGATGCTACTACATGAATTTTCTTGGCACTAGTGTCCCATCATTTCGCTTCAGCTGCAATTAAAAACTGTGTCTTATATACTTGCCAATATGATCTGCCATCATAGGTGGAAAACTTTATTGATTCTCGATCCTGTACTCGTTCACCTTTTCTTTCAGCTCCAAAAAGCATCGATGCTAATTTCTCTTCCACCTTTCCCTCAAATTCTTCCTCTGTTTCCTTAAATTTCCTTTCTATTTCAAAGAATTTCCTTTTCAGATCTTGATCAAAATTTTCTTCTTTCTTTATAATACTACGTTCTATCTTCGTAATTTTATCTTCCATTCCATCCAATTTGTTTTCCATAACTGATAATTTATTCTCCAATACTACTTTCACAGATATCACCTCTTCCTGAGCAGCTTTGAGTTTTTCTTAAATAAATTTAATTTCTTTACTTAAACAGACTTTCACCGCTTTTTCCCCCAGTTTCCATTTTTTCCTGTACTGCTTTCACTTCTTCGGTAATCCGGTTTCAATCTTTTCTTGTCCAGCTTTCAAATCATTTATCTGAGCGGCCAAACCTTCCAGAATTTTCTTCATTTCTTGTTCCATAGCTCTAGTTTTGGCCATTCAGCAGATAACCCCGGTTCAGACACCAGAATTATTGTATACTCGGGGTTCGAGAATTGTCCGTGAATGAATGACTGGTCTTGCAGAGGCTTAAAAGTTTATTTACAGAATATTTCAGGTATTTCAAACAAATATGGACTTCAGCTTTACCAGAAAGCACAGCTTAAACAGCAGCGGATAACATTAAAATCACAGCATATATAGTGTACTATAAGTATAACACACAGCATATAATCTGTAATCAACAGCAGATGCCTGGTTAAGCAGAGCTCTTGGTACTGCAATGACTTATAACTCAACTGAATGGTTCGAATGCGATCCCTTTATATAGCCTCGTATGTTGTTGGAATTTTCCAGTATTTCGCGAAATATTCGATTTAGAGCTTAGATAATCGATATATCAATAGAAAGGATTTTCTCGCCAAACTCGCCAAATTTGTCGCCAAGACAATTGTCTGCCCTAGTAAAGCTTTTTAACGGGTTTTTAAAAGAACTTAAGCTATTTTAATGCCAAAATAAAGGAGAAACGAAGAAAATTAACATTTTGTAACCTGACTGAGCCTCTTTGAATGAAATTACTAAAAAATAACTGCAATTATTTTCAAATTCGGAACACTATTATCATTTACAGCGCTACATAAGAACATCCAGCTATTAAAAAAAAAAAAAAAAAAAACCCTGCTATAACCGGGAATGTCTAGAATTACATTTTGAATTTTATTAAGTGGTCTTTTAACATTTTCCAACAATTTTTAAGAGTGATTATGAATTCAATTAGTCTATATGTCTGTTTTTCTGTCTGTCCGTTATGTTATCCCGTAGACCAAGTGCATTACATGTTAAACGAAGCCAATAGTTACATACAGCTGGAAAATGTTAATAATCTATGGGAACCACATGATTTTTCGCTCTTGTTTTAAAATTACTCAAAAATATTTTCTAATTGTGTTTAGTCATTACATTATAATAGTACTAAGTCATAAATATTTTTCTACTCCATCGGAAAGTGTTACGAATAACATAACTGAAAATGCACTCCGAGTAATACCTGACGATACCCAGTAGTATCCCAGTAATAACCGAATATTTTTATGTGGACCTTTAAATCAGTCTTTAATATTAATTCTTTTATTTGCTATCCGCGTTTTTAATGATCGATAGATGGCACTTTTTCAGCTTTTGTTGTTAGTAAATATAATAGCCACGTGTATATATTATTGTTCTATTTGTGTTACTACTTAATATTCGTGCTATAATTTCTCCGCCATTACATCATGGACAATTGATTGCTTTTGGAAAAAATACTTCAGTTTATTCAAAGTTCGATCGGAAGTACATTTTTAACTGAAGCTGAACAAATATTAGTCTCAAATCATCTGATTAATTCTTTACTTCCATTAGCCGAAGCAACTGAAATTTTAAATTTGTCATTTGGAAATAAATGGAAGCTTAATTCTGAATTTCTTGATCCTTTGGAGTTACACTGTAGCACACAACAGTATGTGTTATCTTTTTTACCGGATTTATTAATTTTTATTCAATATATATATGTGAAACTAAACATCGGGAAGCAATGGCGTCTCGTCGAAAGCCGAAAGCTATTCATGTTAATTGTAATTTCACCTTAGCCCACCAGAGGGCGAGCATTTCATTACAATCGCGGATTAAAACATCCTTTGTTGCACCTAAAAAATGCATGATTTCATCAGTTTAGCACAGTATACAATAGTTGAAATACGCGTATTAGAAATGCACCTTTTAGCTGTAATGTATCCGAATTATTTTGTGAGTCCTCGTATATGAAACAGTTACGCTAGATGCATGTCTTTCAATGGGGAGTATTCTATGCTATATCTGTAATATATGACTACATTGTTTTTATTGCATTCTTAAGATAGTTATGGAAACGGAAGCGCGGGGGGAAATTGGGTTGAACTGAAATCATAAACATTTTAAAAATTTATTTGAAAATATTTAATGTTTTCTCCCCAAACTATTATGAAATAATGAAAGCTAAGTTATTTTTTCTTCTTGAATTATTGTATATGTATAATATATAATAATTATAATAATAATAAATAATATTCTGATAAATATTATAATAATTTTCACACATGTGTATATACATACAAAAAAAAGAAAAGAAAAAAAGAAAGCACGTATTTAACAAATTATATTCTAAACCTACACATTTTTTGCTGTGTAATTTTCTTCAATGCAAATTCAAATGAAATTATGAAGACTTTTCTTGCTACAAGATTTTCTTTTATATTTTCCTATACAAATTCACTCATTTCAAATAATTTATTAAAACTATTTTTTTATTAAAATTATCTACCATGATGAATGCAGACGATTTTCATCTTAGAGAAAACTTACACAAAATAGCCAAAGAAAGACAGTTTTATTCTCTATAAATAACATCTTAAAAATGGTCATCTCGCATATCAAGTTTCGCACAGTTTTATGCCCTAGAAGTTGAGATATAGCCTTCTCGTTCTCGGAGAAAATTGATTTATATCAGCGCCACTTATTGACCGATATGCATCCAAATTGAATCAGCATAATGTATCACAATGGCCCCTTCTCATATATCAAGCTTTGTTTAAATACGCAATAGAACCAAAGATATATCCCGTTCTTTGGTTCTATTTCTATAATTTCCCTTAAACTGCGGAAATACCTGTATGCGTCATCTGTTGTTGTTGAGCGATTGGCACCAACAGTTGATAGGCATTAATGTTCGTCAAGGTGCATCAACATATAAATTCATATGCAATTTTGCGCAGTAGTTCCTGAGATATAGCTTTCCTTTAAATTGTGGAAATCGCTGTCTAGCAGCGTCACCTGTTGAGCGAATGACACCAAAAATTCATAGGCACTAATTTAGGTCAAGGTGCATCTACATATAAATTTATATGCAATTCTGTGGTAGTTCCTGAAATACAATACAGTGCAGCAAAATTTTTGCCATACACATAAAGACAGACATTTTCTAAGAATGGTCGAATCCTGTTCTGCACCTCTGAAACATGTAAATCCACCGAAAACCGGAAGTCGAAAATTTTTACGAATCAATACTTTCTTTTATTGAATATTGAAGGAAGTAAAAATAATGCATTGGTGGAATGTTGGTGAAATAATAAATAAAAAACTTTTTACGTAAATACCATAATTGCTTCGGGTTTCTAAGTAATACCAGGACCCTTCGTCAGGCGCACAGAGTAGATCCGCTTTGTTTGCTGCACTCTTAAGGATCCTGCAGAGACTGGCAACTTAAGAAAAATCTGCAAGTCGGCTCTATTGATATTTCTTTGATCTGGTTTAGGAGATCGACGCTCGCTGCAATCGAAGCTCCCAAACCTCCTAGTGCGATAATTGCATGAGAAGGGGGTCTTTTTTGTAAAAGAGCAATAAAAAGTAATGCCCTTCATTGTAAATGTGTGCAAAATTTCAAGGGTCACTTTCGGACAATAGATAATTTATGAGTTTTGACGAGCTGTATGTTGCCAGTGTCTGAAGGGAGCTTTAGCTTATACTTTGTGCACTTGTCGAATAGTCGTGGTATGATTTTTTGGGTATCTATTCTCCGATCCGACCGCTATAGCGACCGTCCTTAAACAACGACAGTCGTCAAATCAAAAGTCGGAATGTGACGTCACGTGATCGAAATACCGACTGCCACAGTCGGAACTGAGGTATAGTCTTGTCGGAGAATTGATGCCCTGCATCCGAAACAATTGTTGCAAGTTCTTTTGCTTTTTATGGTGTTTACATACAAAATTTTATTTATTAGTTTATTTATTTATTATCATGTTGTAATTATGTAAACCATCGGAATAAAAAGAGCTAAATCTACACAAAAATTTGCAATATGCGTTAAAATCAGAATCTTTCTAAAATGTCGTACTTCATTGAATTTCCAATCGCAATTTACGATGAAGTTTTTCGTAGGAAAAGTGAGCTATCGTACTCTTTTCTCTTCAGCTTATGTAATAAGGTCTTTCGAAACCTGTTTGAATTCGTATCCGGCTATTGTGAGATTTTTCACTGTTCTCATTAAGAATTGCAACTTTTATTTTTCGTTTTACAGAATTCAATTTTAAATATACATTGGATAAAATAATAAAAACAGTTAAAATAACACAGGTGTAGAACAAAATAAATAAATCTGCTGCATGAATTTTTATTTATTGACTTATTTATTTTATTTTATTTAAATGACCTCCATTTCTGCCTATCGCGGAAAGGTGTTTTTTCAAAATATAGAAAATTCACAATGAACAAGAACAAAAAATCGTGCCCGTTCGCATTAATTATTAACAATTTCTAACTGTACGTACTCATTGCATATTTTAGCATTAAATGTTGTCTGTCTACGTAATGACATAATGGACAGAAAGGCAGAGAGATAGACTAATTGTATTCATAATCACTCTTAAAAATTGTTGGAAGGAGTTAAAAATGTTTAACACAAACGGAAATGCAATTGCAACAATTTCCAATTCTAGCCCTTAATGTATCAGAATATTTTAGTTTAGCCTTGTAAACCTGAATGCTAAGAACATCATACAAAACGTTATTTCAGCATATTTCTCTATACAAAACATTATTTTAGAATATTTACAACAAATGCCAATTCCATGATGATTTTTGCTGTAGAAAGTTATTTGAATGTGATTTGACATATTTATTTGGGTGCCCCTGTACACAAACCAGTTGTACAGGCCTGATTAATGACATTTTAAATAGGGAACATTTCATAGTAAACTTGAATTACATATACATTTTTTTAAGAAACTGAAAATATATACGGAAGCTGGGGTCGAGCAGGCGGACAAATGGATAGGTGGACTGTCAGATAGATAGACATACTAATTCAAATCATATTCACTCTTAAACATTGTTAGAAAATATTAAAATGCTTCATAAAAAGGAAAATACAATTCCAGCTATTTCGTTATATAGCCCTTAATATATCAGAATATTTTTATGCGACTCTGTAAATATTAATGGTAATTGTGCTATATGCTATAAAAAGCATTATTTTGTGCATAGGAATAACATATTTTAATTTCATTAAGATGTATGCAAAGTTAAGTTATTAAAATATGGAGTATTGAAATACTTCTCATAGAACGCAATGCTTTGGAATACTTTCTGTTGTCCCTATTAATAAATGAGTGATGGTATTTACTCCATTTTCAACAGGGTACATACAATAGTGAACTTGAATACCATCATATTTCAATTTCATTAAGATTTGTGCATATTAAATGTATAAAAAAATATGGTTTATAGAAAAACTTCTTATATAGAACGCAACGCTTTTGAATACTTTCGGGTGTTCCTGTACACAAACCAGTAGTGGTATTTACTCCGTTTTCAACAGGCAACATCCGAGAGTAAACTTAAAGAACATATATCAGTTTCAATAAATTCCATTAATATTTCAGTGATGCTAATGAAATTTAATGTTAATGTTAGAGCGCAGAGAGACAGACTGACAGACAGACAAACCGAAGTCATAAATACTTTGTTGGAAATGGAAAGTGTTAAAAAAAATCACTAAGTTTATTACATTTAACTATTTACACACACACATATATATGTATATATATATCATTACTAAACAAACAATTATTTCATAATATATTTAATATTCTGTACTGACACTTTTTACTCGTAAAATTTTTTCTTTTCCTTTTTGGTGACCCTGCCGAACACGTTTTCGCCCCCTTCCTCCACACTTCTATTGTAAATTTTTGTATTTTTGTATTTTTTTTTTTCAGATTTTCTGTTATAAATACTGTTTTAAACTAAGAAATAATTATTAAATATGGTTTTTATAATCAAAAACAGGATACCAAATTTCATGTTTTCGTACAAAATTTACTTGAACGTATCAGTTTTGAATATATATATATATACATATATATATTAAAAAAAAAAAAAAAAAAAAAAAAAATGACCTGATGGAGGTTTTAACACTTTCCAACAAGGTTGAAAAGTGTTAATGACTTCGGTTTGTCTGTCCGTCTGTTAGTCTGTCCGCGCTCTAACTCCCGTAAATATTCATGGAATTTCTTGAAATTGATACATGTTATTAAGTTCACTATCGGATGTTCCTTATTGAAAATGGAGTGAATACCTGTACTGGTTTGTGTACAGGGACACTCGAAGTCTATAGGAAGTACTTCTATAAACCAAATTTTAATAACTTTACTTAGCATAAATCTTAATAAAAAAATAAAAAAAAGACATATGCACAAAAGAATGCTTTCCTATAGAAAGCATTCTTTTGTGCATATGTCCTTTTTTTTTTCTTTCTTTTTTACTGCATTCTATCATACTGCATTCTATATATAGAATGCAATATGATTAGCATGAGATTTACAAGGCCACACAAAAATATTCAGTTACACTAAGAGCTATTATTAAAAATTTGCTGGAATTGCATTTTCGTTTATATTAAACGTTTTTATCACTTTCCAAATATTTTTTTAAACTGTGAATATGTTTTCAATTTGTGTATCTGTCTGTCCGGCTGTCTATCTTTTTATCTGTCCGTCGGTCCTTTTCAGAATTTTAAAAAATGACATTTATTCAAGTTCACTATGGAAAGTTTCCTATTTAAAATAGCTTTAATAGGTCCAGGGCCCATAGCTTTAATAGTGTACAGGGACACCAAAAAAAAAAAAAAAATCCAATGCATTGCGTTCTAAACAGACATTTTTACAGATGACATTTAAATAACTTTCTACTGTAAAAATCATAAAGAAATTTACACTTATTGTTAATATGCTAAAATAATATTTTGTATATAATATGACATAGTTAACCTTCAGATTTACAGGGCTACGTTAAAATATTCAAATACATTAAGGGCAGCAATTAGAAGCTCAGGGCTACATTTTCTTTTGCGTTAAGCAATTTTAACACTTTCCAACAATGTTTAAATGTGTTTATGAATACAATTAGTCTAACTGTATGCCTT
The DNA here is from genome assembly GCA_963930645.1 of Salticus scenicus. NCBI lineage: Eukaryota > Metazoa > Arthropoda > Arachnida > Araneae > Salticidae > Salticus > Salticus scenicus. The sequence continues at coordinate 213,955,181 of OZ005658.1, read as the reverse complement.
TTAGTCTTTCTGTCTGTCCGTTTTGTGATCACACAGGCAAAGAACATTGAAAGTTTTACAACAAGTAAGTACAGTTAGAAAGTATTAATAATCAATGCGTACCTCATGATTTTTCATTATTGTTTACTATAATTTTCAGTTTTAGTAAGTAAAAGTCTATAAGAATTACTAAAAAAGTTCTATGAAGTTTTATGGTCGCAGATTTGTGTAATCAATTAAATCAATGATAGTCAAGTCGGTCCCTACCGCCTACTATATATATATATATATATATATAATCTTTTCTTTATACTCATGTTCGTTTGTCAACCTGTTTATTTCTACTATCTCCGTAAGTAAGTTTAACATGTGGATTGCTTAAATTACTTATTCCTTGTTTAAATTTTGGTTTGTGGTATTGTTTAATTTAAATTCCTTTTTTTAATTTAATTATTTTCCTTTTTTTTTTTCTTTTTTGTTTTGTTGCAAGATAGAGACTTGAGATGTATATTGCTGGAATTAGCTATACAGTTTTACGAAATCTTGCTTGTGCTGATAGAAATGCAAGTTTCTTGATGAGTACATTTCTATTTTTCAGCATTTAAAATTCCAATTTTCAATTCATGAATTCCATTTTTTTTTTTTTTTTTCCCTTTGAACGGAACTCTTTGGATATTTTATCCTTTCTCTTTTCTCTCAAATGATGACTGTTACTAAAAATTCATAGTTTTTGCAAATTATCTCATCGTTAGGCTTATGTGTTATATTAGTGTTTTTTCTCTTCTGCGTAAGTACTTTAACATGTTTTTACTAATCATTGGTACTCAAATTAAATTAATACCGTGACTATTTTTATTCGAAATAAATCTCAATTAAATTTTAATTTTATGTTGGTATTAAAAACAAAAACTATTTTATTTACGAGACAAACTTTAATTAAAATACATTTAAAAAACAAAATATACATTTAAAAACATTTAAAATTTAGACGTTTCGAAACCCGTCCAGGTTTCCTCATCAGTATCACTACAACATTATTTGCAAACATTACATTTATACACAAGGAAGGAGCCAGTGCGCATGCTTCATTGATAGTGTAGAGATGGCTGGCAGTATGCCAACTCTCAAGAAAAATACGTGATTTATAATTATCATAGCCAGAATTTAGAATTTGTATATTATCGAAGTCAGGAATATGATCGGTTTCTATTGAATGGATTATAATTTTAGAATTTTGGTTGCAATTTTTATATGACAGCTATGATAATTATAAATCACGTATTTTTCATGAGAGTTGGCACACTGCCAGCCATCTCTACACTATCAATGAAGCATGCGCACTGGCTCCTCAATATTCAGTATTTCTATAAATTCCTTATGTATAAATGTAATGCTTCCAAATAATGTTGCAGTGATACTGATGAGGAAACCTGGACGGGTTTCGAAACGTCTAAATTTTAAATGTTTTTAAATGTATATTTTGTTTTTTAAATGTATTTTAACTAAAATTTGTCTCGTAAATAAAATGGTTTTTTTTTTAAATATATATATAATTGAGACGGTTTGATGTTTGTGCACGTTTATGTTGGTATCTTCATCTATATTTTGTCTGCTGAGTGTTACAATGGTACTAAATTATTCAAATTATATATACATATGTATATATATATATATATATATATATATATACATATATATATAGATATGTATATATATATAAAGTTGGTGCTTCAGCTTTTATGGTGGGAGGTAGGGATTACATACTGTAACACTTTCTTTCTTTTTTTTTTTAAATTTAATTTACTTTTTTGAAAAATATTGAAATGCAGATTTGCTTTATTATTATATACTTTGACCTGCTCTAATTCTAATAAATTTCATTAAGTAAAGTTACTTCCCTCCTTTATAAAGCAACATTTTTGTGGAACCGGGGGCAGTTAGATAATTTTACTACTAATAAACATATAAAAGTGAGCGTCAGGTCATAAACTTTGACTATTCCTGAATTTAAATAATAATTATAAGTAGTAGTTTTTGTAGTTTTTGCTGGTTTCAGCAGAAGCAGCAAAAAAATTGTTTAAAAAGATGTTGTGCTGTTAATTGTTTTTTCTTCTAAAATGTTTTCAATAAAAAATCATAATTTATAAATGTGTTTTTAATCTTAAAATGCAGATAACTAATTGCATAATAATAATAATAATAATAAGTAGTGATAATAACACTAGTATTAGTAGAAGTTGTTTGAATCGTAGTATCCACAGTATGTAGGAGAATTAATGATAGTTAAAAATATTCGTCTATTAAGATTTTTTCTTCTAAAATGTTTTTAGTAATACATCATATTTAAATAAATTATTTTTAATAATAATAATAATAATAATAATAAACAAGAATGTGAAAGCATAAAAATAATTAAAAACTCCTGAAGTAAAAATATTTTATACTGTTTCTGTCTGAAGATAATCATAAATATAATCAATAAATCAATAATAATAATTAGAAGGTATACTAGTAGCATTGATAATTTTATTTTATTTTATTTACAGGGTGTTTATAAAGTCTCTATACATTTTTGTTTAATTGGGCTTTATGCTAAAATATAAGTTACTTACATGAAAACGCAACATAATACAACACTAAATCAGTACAATTCAATGTGCCCTCCCCCTCTTCCCCCGAGTGTCTAGGCTAGGCTGACTATACGTTTTCGAATCCCGAGGACAGTCCTCGAAAACTTACCCTTCGTCCCCAAATTGGGGACAACACATTTGGGGACAGCGGTTATAAAGTTATTAATGTTTTATTATAGTAATTTATTATATGTATAATAAAAATAAGCTGAAATAAGTTCTTTTAGGTGCTTTATACATAAAAATTACTAAAATTTTTAAATTTAAGGTGATTTAATTACTTTTTTATTTTTTGTCCTGAAAATTCGAAGACACCGCCGTATTAGTTCTCAAATTCTATGAAAAAACTATGGTCCTCTAGTCTAGGCACAATTGCTACCGTTCCACTGCACACTGGAACACCATCTGTAAGGTTCTTGATCTAATTTCAGCTGCTTCACTCTGTACACTTTGGATTTGACAAAACCCCATACTAAAAAGTCTAGGGGAGTTAAGTCTAGTGATCGTGGAGATCGTGGTCTATTCTGGCCTCTTCGTTAAAAAGCGAAACCGATCGTTATTTTTTCGATCGAAATCTCTTTCATAACGATATTCCGCGGGAGAGCGATTCTGCCCTCCGAACGTTATAATCAAACGAGGTGGGGGAAAACTGCGTTCGAGGTTAACTCTTTCATCCAATCAGGACGAAGCACGTGGTTTGTTTTATTGTTATTATTACAAGTGAGTAAGAGCAGACGATGATCGCCATGTTTTAAATATAGGTTGTTTGTTAATTTGTTTGTTGTGAAAATGAAAAAAATAAAAAGCAAAGACACAGTGTGGATTCTTTTATGTGTTGTAGCAGAGCAGTTTTCCAGTTCAATTTAATTGTATCGTCTCAATGAAAAGGAAATTTTAAATAGCCAAGTAAAGTTTTATATTAGACTGGCTGTTAAAAAGAAATTAGCCACTTGATATAATTATTTACTCGGCAAAATAAAGAGGAAGTATTTTCTTATCACTTTCTAAAGGTTCAAAATAATAGATTTATTTTACTTACATGGTATGTACTCATGTTTTAATTATTTTTTCCAAAAATTAATTTTGAAATATAATACGTACAATGCACCTTGTTTGAACTATATTTTTTGTTTAGGTGCAATTGAAATATTTGATATTTAGATATATTTGAGTAAAATTAATTAAACTGAAATGCTAATTTAGTGAGTAAAACATAAAAATATTTTTATTTATAAATTTATTTTTACTTAAATAATTGAAGTTAAAATTTATATAGCCATTGCCTATTGAAATGGTATAAATATTTAAATATTGATTTGATCTAATGTGATAAAATTTGTTTGATTTTATTAAATTAAACGGGAATTTATTTTAATGATATTAGATCTTTGCTTAAAAAAAAAAAAAAAAAAAAAAAAAAAGAAAAAGAAAAGAAAGTATATAAATGTTTGATTTACACTGTATATACTAATTTCTAGAAAATTATTTGTATATTTATATGAAAAGTACGTTTCTTAATTTTTTACATAAATATATGAATAATATATTGCTTTCTAAAATATATTAAGCTTTAAAGTTTTTTAGATTTACTAAGCCCAAAATATTAAATGGAAATATGCAATTGTTTAGAATTATTCAAAATAATTATTAAAAAAAAAAAAAAAAAGATTCACAACTACAGCTGAAATTTTTATAATTTAAAAAGAAGAAAGTTTTTGTATTATTCATTTTTTCTAATTTAGTAAATAAAACATAAAAATATTTTTCTCTATTTATAAACACATTTTTATTTAAATATTTGAAGTTAAAACTTATAAAGTCATTGTCTATTGAGATGATAAAAAATATTTAATGAGTGTTTTATATTTATATCATAAACTTTGTTTGATTTTATTAAATTAAATGTGAATTGTTTTTAAATAACGTTTTAACTTTTTAACTCCCCCCCCCCCACCCCCCAAAAAAAGTATACAGAAGTTTGATTTAATCTGTATAATAATTTCCAGAAAATTATTTGTAAATTTATATGAAAAGTACATTATTCAATTTTTTTACATAAATGTATATGATGAATAATGCTTTGCTTTTTAAAAAAATATTAAGCTTTAAAATTGTTTAGAAGATTTACTATACCCAAAATATTAAATTAAATCATAAATTTAAATAATAAATATTAAATAAAAAATTTAAATTATGTATACAATCGTTTAGAGTCATTCAAAACAATTACTTAAATATATATATATATATAGATATATAATAATAAATAAATAAATAGGTTCTCAAATACAGTTGAAATTTTCATAATTTTAAAATAATAATTTATTCCGTTTTCACTTTATTTAAATTTGGATATGTGTGGGAAAAAGTGATTAATTTTTGTTTACATTCTATGTATTTTAAGCTTTGCTAACATTTTTTTTAACCAAGTTTTCTTATTTCATAACTATTTCTTTAAAAAACAAACAAACAAAAAAAGAATGATTAAACACATTTATCATACCAAAAAGGCGCGCCTTATTGTAACGAATACAAGAGCCACTCAACGACAGCCTTAGAGCTCTCGAAAAATAACGGAGATAAATATCGCTAAAATTTCGATCGCAACAGCCCAGAATACCAAATTATCGTTATATTCCGAAGATCGTTGAATTCCGAAGGAATATAACGAAGCAAACAGGCCAGAATAGACCCATTGGTGCGTTTTTTTTTTTTTTTTTTTTTTTTTTTTTTTTTTTTTTTAATTGAAATTTTATTTTTCCGACTGAGTGAAAATAATGCCTGGACCAGGAGTCGAACGCCGGATCTTTGACTTACAAGGTCTAGGTCCGGAACAATCTGGTCTAGACCAGATGATAGACCAGATGATAGACAATGATAGACCAGATTGTTTCTGCCTAAAGGTTGTCTGAGTGAGTAATGTCGATCGGGTGTCGGCCTGGATAGCTCAATTGGTAGAGCCTTGACCTTGTAAGTCAAAGATCCGGCGTTCGACTCCCGGTCCAGGCATTATTTTCACTCAGTCGGAAAAATAAAATTTCAATAAAATATGATTTTCTTCCACAGTTGATTGTGTGATTTTATTAAAATTTGTATTTCTTTCTCCCATTGTTTAATGGTGTTTTCCATTACCTGCGGCTTATTTCTGTTGAGCTATCTAAATGATAGACCAGATTGTTTCTGCCTAAAGGTTGTCTGAGTGAGTAATGTCGATCGGGTGTCGGCCTGGATAGCTCAATTGGTAGAGCCTTGACCTTGTAAGTCAAAGATCCGGCGTTCGACTCCCGGTCCAGGCATTATTTTCACTCAGTCAGAAAAATAAAATTTCAATAAAATATGATTTTCTTCCACGGTTGATTGTGTGATTTTATTAAAAATTGTATTTCCACTGGTGCTTATTTAAACTGACTTACAATTCCCAATAGTAACTATGCCTCGCATACAGGTGCGCAAAAAATATGCGCAGATGTCAGCATTTGAGAGAGCTGTGTAATTGGGCTCAAAAAAGCCGGTGGCGAATTTTGTATTTTTTTTTTCCCTTTTGAGTTTTTAAATAAACTGCTAGTAGTCCCCTTAGAAGCGCTCTACATCGCTCCAAGAGTGATGAGCGGGGGCCGCTCCCTGTTAAATCCGCGAATTGTTTGACATCTGGATAGGAGCGATGCCACTATACGATGATATGGACAGGAATGGGTAAACCATGGCCGAACTCAGCGCCAGGGAGGAAGCGGTCGGCCTAGAGAGAGAGCCTACGTGAGAACCAATCAATCGTCCAATCAATCGAACCAATCAATCAAAGCTCCAATCATTATCATCGATCCTAGGTGCAACTGGTACTTCAGTGACTTCAAAGACCATTAATAGGCGGCTCAGAGAAATGGGGTTGAGCTCATGGAGCCCCTAGTGCCGACTACTATTAAACTTTGCATACCGACAAGCACGTTTGCAGTAATATCGGGATCGTTTGAATTGGAATGAAACTGAATGAGCCCCGATGACCAGCGAAGACGCGTCTGGAGACGCCCCGAAAACAGGGGGTTCCCAACCTGACTCTCGCCAGCCATACGGCCCGACAACCAGGGATGATCGTCTGGGGTGTCATTTCATTTCATAGCAGGACCACTTTGGTTGTCATCCGTGGCAACTCTACAGCACACCGGTACGTCGACGACATTCTACATCCCGTTGTGTTTCCCTTCATATTACGCAGTCCTTATCGTATATTTCAGCATGATAATTTCCGTCCGCGCACAGAGATAGTTTCTACTGCCTCTTATCTTGCTTCTCCAATATTATTTTGACCAGCAAAGTCGCCGGATCTCTCTCCCACTGAGAAGGTTTGGAGCATCAAAAAAAGTGTCCTACAACCAGCTTAGGATTTTGCCAATCTAACGCACCAATTGGATACAGAATTTGGCTCGATATCTCACAGGAGCACATCTGTCAACTCTATCAATTAATACCAAGCCGAATAACTGTTTATATAAGGACCAGAAGTGGACCAACGTGTTATTGACTTGTTTATTTGTGAGGCCGTTTTTCTTGATTAAATCATCCAAATTTTCTGTAACTGTAATCAATTATTTTTCTCCACATGTACATCACATCCACCAATTTTTGTCTCATTCGGATAACTCTTTCTTGGTGCGTCTTTTTTTTTTTTTTTTTTTTATAGAGTGTTTGTTTTTCAAGTTTATTATTGGATGTTTTTTATGTAAAATGGAGTAAATACCATCACTGCTTTGTGTGCAAGGACACTTGGAAGTATTCCAAAGCATTGCATTCTATGAGAAGTGTTTCTATAAACCAAATTGTAATAACTTTACTTTGCACAAATCTTAATGAAATTGAAATATGCACATATGTACGAGTACATAATTCACATGCACAAAAGACTGCTATGTGTAGAATATAGCATGATTACCATTAGATTTACAAGGCAACACAAAAATATTCAATTACATTAAGGACTATTGTTCGAAATTTGCTGGAATTGCATTTTCGTTAACATTAAGCGTTTTTAACACTTTCTAACAATTTTTAAGTGTGAATATGATTTCAATAATTTGTGTACAAGTTCGTCCGACTGTACATCTCTCTGTCTGTCCGTATGCCGGCCCCTAGCATCCGTAAATATTTTCAGAAATTTAAAAAATGATGTATGTTGTTCAAGTTCACTATGAAATGTTCCCTATTTAAAAGGATATTAATAGGCCCTGTACAACTGATTTGTGCACAGGGTTAACAAAAAATGCCAATGATTTGAGTTTTACGACAAACATTTTTATAAATCGCATTTAAATGACTTTCTACTATAAAACTCTTTAAAATATTGCCATTTATAGTTAATATGTTAAAATAACGTTTTGTACAGAATATGATATGGTTAACCCTCACATTTACAGGGCTACACTAAAATATTCTGATATATTAAGTGCTGCAATTAGAATCTAAGGGCTACATTTTCTTTTGTGTTAAGTATTTTTAACACTTTCCAACAATGTTTAAGTATGATAATGAATTCAATTTTATTCTATCTGCATGCCTTTCGATAGTTCTGTCTGTCCGTTGTGGATAACATAGGCAAAGATCATTGAATATGATACAACAAGTATGTACAGTTGGAAAATGTTAATAATCAATGCGTACCGCATGATTTTTTTCTATTTTTATTATATATATATGTATACACCTTTTAGATTCATTATATATATGTAATATATATATATTTTGTTATAGCTGATTTTGTACGCTGTTGCTTTGTTTGGTGTATTCGTTTTCGTACCTACTCTTCACCAGACGAAAAGTCATGCTTTATTTCGACCCGAAACAACTGTTGCAAAATTTTGCATTTTATGTGTTTTTTTTTCAAAGATTTTTACTTAAATTGTTTACCTATTAATGGTTTTTCCTCCAAAATGTTCTTAATAATAGTAACAGATATGAATAATGATAAAAGTAACAATAAGTTACAATTCATGAAGTAAAAGTATTTGATAAAGTTTTGCCTGCACACAATGATAAAAATAATCAAAATAATAATAAGTAGTAGTAAAGTAATATTAAGTGCAGTATCAACAAAAGTACAAGAACAACATTTAAAAATATTCATCTATTAATGTTTTTTCTTCTAAAATGTCTTTAATAATAGTAAAATATTAATGATAAGGGCAATAATTTATAGCTATTTCTAAAGTAAAACTATTTTTTAATGTCTCAGGCTGAAGATGATAATAATAATAAATAACTTAATAAAAATAAATAGCATTAATTTAAATCGTAATATCAGAAGAAGTAGTAAAACACTATTTAACAGATTCATGTATTAATAACACTGCTCGGCATGAAAATTGACTCTGACACCATTTTAGAATAGTCTTATGTAAAATGACCTCCTTAATCCGAATAGGGCGCCCATTTTGACCTCTCACCCGCCGTTTTTTAAGAATGGACCCCCTTTTTTTTTATCATTTTTCGGTGATTTTATGGCTATAAATTTGATTTTTTGGAGGGGGGGGGGATTATTTTAACCGTTAAATATCTTCTGAGGGGCTAAAAAGTTGGAAAATTCTAAAACAGGGACACTTGCGACAAGGGAAAAAAAATTTTTTTTGGGGGGGGGGGGATTTGTCACTGAAATTATGCATTACATATCTTATATTTTTTTAATCTGTTATTAATGTTATTTTTTAAAATTTATATATTTTTGTTTTTAGGTGTTAAATTAATTCTTTTTCATTTTTCAAATCAAATTCATGGTCATAAAATTATCGAACAGGGAAAGAAATTGAGGGAGGGGGTAGTGTATCTAGAAAACTGTTGGTGACTGGGCAAAATGGGAGTCACATTCGGATTCAGGAGATCATGTTACATAAGAATCAGCAAAAATGGTATCAGATCTCGAATTTTTTTTTTTTTTTTTTTTTTTTTTTTTCAGAGCAGTGTAATTTTTCTTCTAAAACGTAGATGGTACTAAAAAGTATTAAAAGTTAAGATAGTAAAAATTGGCAATAATAGTAAAAGTAAACATAATAACAAATAACAACTTCTTGAAGTAAGAATATATCATAATGTTTGCGTCTAAAGCCTGATCTTTTAAATATAATGAATAATAATAATAACAACGATGACAATTGTTAATGTGTTGCAACTAACATATCAATAGCAGAACTATACAATAATTTAAGCATTTTACATCTTTTATGTATTCATTAATATGTACTTGATACTAGCTTTAATAATCTATATAAATATTTCTCTAATGTGGACCAGTTATGAATAAATTTTGTAGAAATGTAGTGGCGTAATTAATAAAACACACGAGGATTAAAAATAATATTTATACATCGGCAAAATTTAAGCGCGCGGACTCAGTGCAATGATCTAATTAAAAAAAAAAAAAAAAAAAAAAATAATAATAATAATAATAAAAAAGACGCCATTTGTCTGATGAGATCAATATATAGAAAAAAGTATTTTTAAAAGGTGCATAATTACAATTTTTGTAAGCGTCATTTTAAACCTAGCAATACCTTAAAGGTATAAACAGAATATGAACCTTTGTCATAAATTGACTAAAATGCGCAATAATAAAAAATGAAATCAAAATAAATACTGCTTTTTTTTTTTTTTCTTACAAAAAAATTATGCAAAAATAATTAAATAAATAAAAAAGCATCGCCAACATGATGAAAAAGAAAAAAAAAAAAAAATAGCTATAGGAGTCCTATGCTGAAACTGTACCATCTGGGGAAGTAGGAAAACTTGGGTGTCAAACATAAAATTTCTTTCTTTGAATGATTTTGGTTTCAATATTGCACGGTATTTGTTTGGTTCTAATAATAATTTGGCTTCGGTTTAATTAAATTTAAAATTGGTTGGTGAAATGGGTATAAGATTTATGAGCTTCAAATTTCAAAGGTACCTAAATAAGAAAAATAAATAAATAAAATAAAGTGCGAAGATTTCGCACGAGTGTGCTAGTAATTATAATAAAACGCAATGAAATTAATGTTCTATCTGCAGTCGCATTAAAAATCATTAAAACTTTCTATTCTTCCAAGATACATAATAAAAACAAGAATAACATAATGTAAATATAGAAAAAAAAAAAAATGTATTGAAAAAAAATTACTTCTTTGCGCTGCATTTGCTTCTAAATACATTTAATAATGTTAGCAGCGGTACCGGTTATGTGAATAACAGTAATGAGAATAGTAAAAACTAAGAGTGAGAGATAAACATAGTAGCACAACTGGTATTATTATTATTATTATTATTATTTTGAAAGAAGTTTTTCTTCAATTATTTTGTTCCATCATATGCACGTGATCTTGTTTTCATCTGATGCTCGGCTCTTAAGGCTGTACATCAGTCATCAGTCCCTTTCTCCCTTCCCATGTTATCCAATAGGATTTTTGTTCCATCGTTTTATAAAAATATCTCATTCTAAAATGAACTTTTTCGAATTTTGTTTTTTGAATATTACTCTTTGAACAGGTCGTCTTTTAGCTTAGTGAGCAATTTTTCGAAAAAATAAATTTAAATATTTTACTTAGAGATCCACACTTAGAGTCCATAATTTACTTATTGAAATAAAATATTTAAATTGATTTTTTCGAAAAATTTTTTACTAAGGTGAAAGGCGACCTGTTGAAAGAGTAATATTCAAAAAACAGAATTTGAAAAACTTCATTTTTGAATGAGATATTTTTATAAAACGAAGCAACGAAAATTCTATTGGATAACATGGGAAGGGAGAAAGGGAGCTATCTGATTGATGTACAGCCTTAAGCCTAAAATTTCGGTGTTAGAAATATGAGTAATTAAATATATTTATAATGAATTTAAAAGGATAATAATAGTAATAATGATAACAATTTTGTTTTTAACAAACTTTCGAAAATAGAGGGACAATAAAAAAAAGGGGGTGGGGGGGGGGTACAATTCATTTTCTATGATATAACAAGATTATTATTATTGTATCTTGTGTGTTGGGGTCCACAAATAACGAATACGTAATTAATACACACATTTAATCACGATAAACTACACAAAATAAGCATTATATACAGGAACACTTAAAGTTACCGTACGCTAGTACGTCAGAAGAACAATAACAACTAACATAGAGTTTATACGTAGAGTTCACATTGCACAACACAGAAACAGCGACCTCGTGCGGTCAGGCACGATCGGAACATGGAACAAAGTCTAATACATGACACTCCTTCCCCCTAGGAATAAACTATATAGTCAGTCAAATGTTTTGGCGAGGATCGGGAGCGTTCAGAACGCCTTAGAACAGGAAAGTTCGGCTCCTCGGCCACAGGACACACAGGAGAAGGCTCGGTTGGTGAATCTTGTTGAATAGGAACATCTTCCGGAGATGGCGAAGATGAAATCACAGGAGGCTGAGTTGATGTTTCCGCATCTTGTGACCGACTGCGAACTTGATCAACATGACGTTTCTGGATTATTCCGTCTGCTAAATTTTGTTGAAATTCAGCCGATTTAAATGTACGGCCATTATCAGAAGCTATTGAATCCGGAAGTCCATGAGTAGCAAAAATAGATCGAAGGTTATCAATGGCGGCTGTAGATGACATGGAGGAAGCTAGTATAACCTCCAACCACTTGGAATGAGAATCCACCACAATGAAGAATATTTTCCCTTGAAATGGCCCAGCGAAATCTATATGAAGGCGTGACCATGGCTTTTCTGTCCACTCCCAAGGATGTATGGGAGCCTTGTTTGGTGCTCTTTGATTCTCCTGGCACAGACTGCAAGTTTTTACTGTATTTTCGATGGCGCTGTCCATATTAGGCCACCACACATAGCTGCGTGCAAGACCTTTCATTCTCACGATGCCGGGATGTCCTCGATGCCTGCTAAGACCTCTTCCATTCGCTTTTGGAAAATAGCGACGGCTACTGAAACGCCAAATGGAAGTCTATTAACTTTGAAAAGTCCCTTAATTGTGTTTAAAGTAAGAATTTTAGAACTCGACTCATCCACCGGAAGTTGCAGATAAGCCTCAGAAAGATCCAATTTAGAAAAAATGGTACCGCCAGTCATCGTAGTCAAAACTTCATTAACCGTAGGTAAGGGATATGTAAACGGTTTAACTGCTTGATTCACCGTACTACGGTAGTCGCCGCATAAACGAATTTTGCCATTTTTTTTTACTACTGGTACTACGGGTGTAGCCCAGTCAGAATAAGCAACAGGTTCTAGAATACCCTTCCTAACCATATTCTCTATTTCCTCCGTCACCTTACTGCGTAATGCTAGCGGAACATTTCTAGCCTTAAGAAATTTAGGAGTACTATTTTCATCTATTTTTATTGACACGGGCGGACCCGAAAATTTCCCTAGAGTCTCATTAAAAATATCCTGAAATTCTAATAAAATGGACTCGAGAGGTTGAACACAAATGGTATTGACAGAAGAATTATCTGTGCTTAACTTAATACCCAACGCATCAAACCAACTTCTACCTAACAATGATTTACCCTTACCCCCAATAACTAATAAAGGCAAAATAACATCATAAGATTTATAAGAAACATTTACATCAAAATAACCATGAACATCTAATTTTTCAGAGTTCCATGTTTGGAGACACTGATCAGAGATACGTTTTAAACTAGGGGGATTAATGGGCCACAATTTAACGAAAGTATCCGAACTAATTACAGAATGTAGGGACCCGGAATCTATTTCCATCTTATGTTTAATTCCATTTAAATTAATTAACACATCATGGGGTGGATAATTAAGCACTGTACTAACTGAATTTATAGTATTAATATAAGAATTATCTTCATAAATATCTGACTTACCTGTGTCAATATTTTGAAGTTTCGAATTATTTTTACCCCCAATTTTCTGGAATTTTTTAGAATTGCACATTTTTTGTATGTGCCCCACCTTCTTACAAAAACGACAGACAGCTTTAAGAAATTTACATTCACCAAAGGGGTGATAATTCCCACACCGCTGACATGGCTTCTTGCCCTGAGGCGTACCCTTTGCATTGTTATCCAGTACTCTCTCGGGAGCTTTTTTCTTTGTTTTCAGAAGGTGGACAGCATTGGACCCACGAATTTCTACGGTTTGTTTAGCTGCTGCTTCGCCTGCTAAAGCTACATCCATAGCTGAAGTGAGAGTTAACTGTGTATCGGACAGAAGCTTCCTTTGTATGTCTTCATCTTGAATCCCACATACCAGGCGATCTCGTAGCATTGAATCTAACTGCGTACCGAAATTGCAGTTTTCCGACAGTTTCCTAAGCTCCGCCACAAATTCTGCAATAGATTCATTCGGGCGTTGATCTCGTTTATTAAATTTGAAACGAGATAGTATTTCTGACGGTTTTGGCGAAAAGTGGTCGTCTAGAATTTTTAACAGATTGGCAAAGTCAGTTTCATTTGGAGAAGCTGGCGTACATAATGATCTTATTAAAGAATACAGTGTAGGACCCGCAACACTCAGAAATATCGCTCGCTTTTTAACATCATCAGTAATACCATTGGCAGCAAAATAAAAATCCAGACGTTCTTTGTATTCAATCCATACAGATTTTCCGATGATGAATTCCTCAACTTTACCTAGAGACATTTCGAACAAAGGAATCGTAACTGTAATGCGTAGAAGAAGAAAATTAATAAATACATCCAATTGTACTCGTCGCCAGTATTGTATCTTGTGTGTTGGGGTCCACAAATAACGAATACGTAATTAATACACACATTTAATCACGATAAACTACACAAAATAAGCATTATATACAGGAACACTTAAAGTTACCGTACGCTAGTACGTCAGAAGAACAATAACAACTAACATAGAGTTTATACGTAGAGTTCACATTGCACAACACAGAAACAGCGACCTCGTGCGGTCAGGCACGATCGGAACATGGAACAAAGTCTAATACATGACAATTATTTTAAATTATTAATATCTTGTATAGCATTTATTTTTATTTATCATTTTTTTCTATAAAAAGAGAATACGAAGAGATTTATATATATATATATATATATATATATATATATATATATATATATATATAGTAGTTGTGATAAATACGTCTTGTTATTACAACATTTGTTATTCCTTTACATCTTGTTATTACATTAGCTTTTTAAAAATGTGATGATTTTTCCTAAACATAATAATAATAATTATAAGAAGAAAATAAAAGTGCAAAATGAAATGTAATCTTAAAACTAAATTATGCCTAAAATTCACATAACAATCAATAATTTAATCAATAATTCGAATTAAAGTAATACTACGTCATCTAGCAACTAGAATTCCTATACGTCAGGTTTTATAGCACCTTATTTCTCTTACACGCCTGTATTCTTTAATTCAGTAATGAAACAATGATACTTTTTTGAAAAGCAATTAAGAATGTTTAAAATTCACTGCTCCTCAAGATTCACGTACCACAAAAATAATACATAATTCGTAATCAAGAAATGGAGGGGGGGGGGTCCATTTGCTGTCTATTAGTACTTTGGGTATATCATTAATCTAAAATTATATATAAATTCAGTGTTCCTAAAAATCCACATAACACAACAGATAGTAATTCGTAGACAAAATAAGTTCCATCTGTTACCTATTAGCACATCGATAATTCACTAATTAAAAAATAAATAAATAAATAAATAAATAATAATCATTTTCTCCCTTATATATTTCATTACAGAAGTTTTTTTTTTTTTCTTTTTTTTTAAAGATAAATAAAGGTGTTAAATAGAATGAAATTACAAAATTCAGGGCTCTTTAAAATTCCCATTGCACAAAAATTACTAATTCGTAGCCAAATAAATTCCATCTGTTACCTATTAGTACTTAATTAATGCAATAATTCACTAATTAAAAAAACATATCTTTTAAACATCTTCTCCCTTAAATATTGCATTACAAAAGTAATTTTTAAAGATAATTAAAAGCATTAAACAAAATGTAATTTTAAAATTCAGTACTCCTAGAAATTCACAAAACACAAAAGATAATAATTCGTAATCAAAATAAAGTTCATCTGTTACCTATAAGCACTTCCATAATTCATTAATTAAAAAAGCATATCTTTTAATTATCTTCTCTTTTAAATATCACATTACATAAGTATTTTTCCCCCTAAGATAATTAAAAGTGTTAAATAAAATACCCTTATAAAATTCAGTGTTCTTCAAAATTCACATTACACAAAAGGTACTAATTCGTAGTCAAAATAAATTCCATATGTTACCTATTAGTACTTCGATATTCACTAATAAAAAAAAAAAAAAAAAAAAAACATATATTTTAACCATCTTCCCCTTTAAATATTGCATTACATAATATTTTTTTTTAAGATAATCAAAAGTATTAATTTTATAAATACAATTATAAAATTTAGTGCTCCCCAAAATTCACATAACATAAAAATGCTAAATCGTATTCAAAATAAATTCCACCTGTTACCTATTTAGTACTTCGATAATTCACTAATAAAAAACATATCTTTTAATCATCTTGGTCCTCAAATGTTGCATTATGTAAGGTTTTCTCTCTCTCTCTCTCTCTCTTTTTTTTTTTTTTTTTTTTTTTTAAAGATAATTAAAAGTGTTAAATGAAATGAAATTATAAAATCCACTGCTCCTAAAAATTCCCTGTAAAATAAAATCTAATGATAAAATTCAGTACTTCTCAAAAGTTATTAAATAAATAAATAAAAATTGCAAATCGCAAAGAAAGTAATTTTTCATGTGCGACATGTTACTAGTGTTCCGAATTCGAAAAATTGCCAGTTATAAAAAGCATCTTTTAATAATTTTTTCCCTAAATGCCTCTTTCTTGAAAAATAATTAAAAAGGTAAAATAAAATTCGAGAATAAATTTCAGTGTTTCTCAAAATTCACGTACTACAAAAAATAATAATTCGTAAGCAAATTAATATTCTATATTTTACCTATTAGTATTCCAATGAGTCAATAATTATAAAATTGTTCTTTTTATCTTCCATTTGATAATGTAGTAAATCAATGCTACTAATTTGAAAGATATGAAAAGAGTAAAAAAAAAAAAAAAAAAAATACAATTATAAAATTAAGTGCTTCTCAGAATTAACGTAAGACGTCTTTATAATAATATTAATAATAATTCACAAATTAAGTAATATTCTATATGCTACCTATTAGTATTCCAGTTAATCAGTAAGTATAAAACATATAGTTTAATCATATTCTCTCTTTATTACGCTGGTATTGTATTTCTTTCAATAATTTTTTTCCTTGAAAAATACTTTAAATTAATAAAAGAAGTCAACCATAAAATGCATTCATAAAATTCAGTGCTCCTCAGAATTAACATAATAATAATAATAATAATGATAATAGTAATAGTAATAATTCACAAATAATATTCTATATGCTACCTATTAGTATTCCAACTAATCAGTAAGTGTAAAACGTATAGTTTAATCCTATCCTCTCTTTAGTACACTAGTACTTCTTTCAATATTTTTTTTTCTAGAAAAATAATTTAAAATAATAAAAGCAGTCACTATAAAGTGCATTCATAAAATTCACACAACACAAAAAAATTAGTAATTCGATATTTGTAAACAAAATAATATTTCATATTCTATCCTCTAATAATAATTCAATAATTTAGTAATTATAAAAAGCATCTTTTTAGCTTCCCGTTCCTTTAATAAGGTAATAAATCAATACTTCTAATTTAATGAGAGTTAAAAGTGCAAAATAGTGTACAATAGAAAATTCAGTGCTTCTTAGAATGAACGTTACACAAAATAATAATAATAATAATAATAATAATAATAATAATAATAATAATAACAACAATTCCGAAACTAAATAATATTCTATATTTTAGCAATTAGTATTCCAATTCATCAGTAAGTATAAAATATATAGTTTAGTCATATCCTCTCTTTAATACGCTAGTACTTCTTTCAATACTTTATATCTTGAAAAATAATTAAAAATAATAAAAGCAGTCACTATAAAATGCATTCATAAAATTCAGTGCTTCTCAAAATTCACATAACACAAAAAAATTAGTAACTCGATATTTGTAAATAAAATAATATTTCATATTCTATCCTCTAATAATTAAATAATTTAGTAATTATAAAAAGCATCTTTTTAGCTTGCCGTTCCTTTAATAATGTAATAAATCAATACTTCTAATTCATATTCAGTTAAAAGTGCAAAATAAAGTACAATAAAAAATTCAGTGCTTCTTAGAATGAACGTTACACAAAATAATAATAATAATAATAACAATTCCTAAACAAAATAATATTCTATATTCCAGCAATTAGTATTCCAATTAATCAGTAAGTATAAAACATATAGTTTAGTCATATCCTCTCTTTAATATGCTAGTACTTCTTTCAATAATTTCTTTCTTGAAAAATAATTTAAAATAATAAAAGCAGCCACTGTAAAATGCATTAATAAAATTCAGTGCTTCTCAAAATTCACACAACACAAAAATAATAACATGATATTTGTAAATAAAATAATATTTCATATTCTATCCACTAATAATTCAATAATTTAGTAATTATGAAAAGCATCTTTTTAGCTTCCCGTTCCTTTAATAAGGTAATAAATCAATACTTCTAATTTAATGACAGTTAAAAGTGCAAAATAAAGTACAATAAAAAATTCAGTGCTTTTTAGAATGAACGTTACACAAAATAATAATAATAATAACAATTCCTAAACAAAATAATATTCTATATTCTAGCAATTAGTATTCCAATTAATCAGTAAGTATAATACATATAGTTTAGTCCTATCCTCTTTTTAATACGCTAGTACTTCTTTCAATACTTTTTTTCTTGAAAAATAATTAAAAATAATAAAAGCAGTCACTATAAAATGCATTCATAAAATTCAGTGCTTCTCAAAATTCACACAATACAAAAATAATAATTCGATATTTGTAAATAAAGTAATATTTCACAGTCTATACACTAATAATTCAATAATTTAGTAATCATAAAAAGCACCTTTTTAGCTTCCCGTTCCTTTAATAAGGTAATAAATCAATACTTCTAATTTAATGACAGTTAAAAGTGCAAAATAAAGTCTAATAAAAAATTTAGTACTTCTTAGAATGAACGTTACACAAAATAATAATAATAATAACAATTCCTAAACAAAATAATATTCTATATTGTAGCAATAAGTATTCCAATTAAACAGTAATTATAAAACATACAGTTCAGTCAGTCATATTCTCTCCTTTAATACGCAAATACTTCTTTCAATATTTCTTTCTTAAAAAATAATTAAAAAGGAAAAAAAAAACAATCACCATGAAATGCATTCATAAAATTCAGCGTTTCTCAAAATTCCCACATCATAAAAAATAATAATTCGATATTTGTAAATAAAGTAATATTTCACAGTCTATACATTAATAATTCAATAATTTAGTAATCATAAAAAGCATCTTTTTAGCTTCCCGTTCCTTTAATAAGGTAATAAATCAATACTTCTAATTTAATGACAATTAAAAGTGCAAAATAAAGTAGAATAAAAAATTTAGTGCTTCTTAGAATGAACGTAACACAAAATAATAATAATAATAACAATTCGCAAACAAAATAATATTCTATATGCTAGCAATAAGCATTCCAATTAAACAGTAATTATAAAACATACAGTTCAATCATATCCTCTCCTAATACGCAAAAACTTCTTTCAATACTTCTTTCTTAAAAAATAATTAAAAATGAAAAAAAAAAAAAAGCAATCACCATAAAAGGCATTCATAAAATTCAGTGTTTCTCAAAATTCACACATCACAAAAAATAATAATTCGATATTTGTAAATAAAATAATATTTCATGTTCTATCTACAAATAGTTCAATAATTCAGTAATTATAAAAAGCATATTTTTAGCTTCTCGTTGTTTAATACGATATGGTACTAAATCAATCAATACTTCTAATTTAATAATAATTAAAAGTGCAAAATAAAATACAATAAAAATCCTGTGTTCTGAGAATGAACGCAAACACAAAATAATAATAATAATAATAACAATCCGTAAACAAAATAATATTCTATATGCTAGCAAATTCAGCGTTTCTCAAAATTCACACATCACAAAAAATAATAATTCGATATTTGTAAATAAAATAATATTTCATGTTCTATCCACCAATAATTCAATAATTCAGTAATTATAAAAAGCATATTTTTAGCTTCTCGTTGTTTAATACGGTACGGTACTAAATCAATACTTCTAATTTAAGGACAATTAAAAGTGCAAAATAAAATGCAATATAATTCTTGTGTTCTCAGAATTAATGTAACACAAAAAATAATAATTTTTAAACAAAATAACATTTTATATGCTACTTACTAGCATCCCCACCCATAGCTCAGTAATTAATAAAAAAAAATAAAAAAAAAAAACATCTCTTTTGTCTTTTCTTTAACACGGCATTAAAAAAATAACTTTATTTATTTATTTATTTATTGAACGATAACGAAAAGTGCAAAATATAATGAAACAATGAATTTCAGAGCTCCTGAAAATTCATATAATACAAAATTTAATAATTTGCAATGCAATCAAAATAACACTGCCCTCAACAATATCGCCGCCCGTTCCCAGATTATTCCGAATTCCGATAAATCGGTAATTATAAACATCTTTTAATCGTCTTCTCTCTTTAATACTGTAGAAAATCAATACGTTTAATAAAGATTTCAGAGCGAAAGTAAGCTTTTAGAGTCACATATTTTCCAGCGTTAATTCTATTTTTCTTACCTCTTTTATTATTATTATTATTATTATTATTATTTAAAATAATACATATACCTATACATATTCATCTAAATTCTAAATCATTATTTAACATCATAAATAAACATCAAATTAAAGGTCTTATTTATTAACGGATGTCAGATAAAAAGGAAAAAGATTACAAAATAAACATAGAGAAATATAGAGAAATGAGAGAATTACACAGACGTGTTTATAAAAAGCCATAAGTACTGTTCTTAATTTTTTAATTTGTACCTTTTAAATAAACATAGCATTTTAAAGACGTGAAACTAAAATAACAAAATGCTGACGTATTTTAGTACGAGAAATGAAAATCGTCATTTGTTGCTTTCTAAGATCTGGGCGAAGCAAGGCCCGTTAGCTCAGTTGGTTAGAGCGTCGTGCTAATAACGCGAAGGTCGTGGGTTCGATCCCCCCACGGGCCATTCAACTTTTTTACATTACTTTACATTTTAACAAGAGTTTATTTCATAATTACGAAATTTAGCTATATTACACAAATTTGCTATCTACTACTAGCTAAAAGGAAAAAATATGGTTCAATTTAAAATTTATTGAAAGAAAAAATATATATATATATATATATATATATAGTATTATTTTCTTTTATAATAAATAACGGACAAATAAAATTAAACTAATTTTGCATAAAGAACGATTTATTTAGCCTTCTTTCTATTTTCTTTATTCATAAAATTTTAAAATATTATTAATTGTAAGTTTTTCTTTAAATATGTTTAAATCAAATCAATTTTAGTATTTAAAAATACTTACATAGTATTTCTTCTTCTTCTCTTTCTTTTTTAAAATAAATAAATTAGTTTTAAAAATTTTTGTATATTTATTATTCATTTCTAGCATTTTTTCACTGTGCTACGAGTTTTTTCTACTCAGCGTTAATTAAAAATTCAATATGTTCTGCAATTATAATTAAAATTTATCTTTATTTATTTATAATTCTTATATAATGGGTTTAGAAAAAATTTTAAGTTGAAATTTTATAAATAAATGAAGCCTTTAATATTTCTAATACACTTAATTTTATTTTTATGTTTTTTATTATTTTTTCACTTACTTTGCATTTATTTCATTGTTAGAAAATTAAAACACCGTTTATTGTTGTTATTGTTATTATTATTATTATTATAGTAATTTTTAAGAATTTTTTTTAAATATAAAATATATATATATTAATTTTGTTTATCTATTTATTTATTTTTTAAATATAAAAAGTACATTCTTAAATATATAACGTTTTTAAAATAATAGATATAATAATTTCATATTATTACTTTTTTATTATTATTATGATTACTTTGAAATTAAAATTATTTTAAAATTCTCATTTTTTTTTTTTTTTTTTTTTTTAAGAGAGGGGGGGGGGGGATTTACAGGGTTTCTAACACTGTAGAAATTCATAATATTTACAAATGATTTGGTAAACAATTACACACGAAAATAATATTACTTCACATTAAAAATGTATGCAATGTAATTTTATTAATTTATTAATTTATTAATTTCAAAAATATTTCAACTAAAACTATAAACAAATATTTTATTTTATACAATAAAATGCTTTTCATTCAAAACCGGTTAAAATATTTCATCTTTTATTTATTTATTTATTTTTAAAAATTAAACTTTTTGTTTGTTTATACAATTTTTCAATTAATTTTTAAATCATTAAAACTACTGAGAAACTTTTATACATTTTTTTTTCCATAGTTTTTAACTGTAGTTTTTTTTTTTTTTTTTTTTTTTTTTTACAGAATATTCGTTATTTAAATAGTATTACCTTTTTTATATTCATTATTCTAATTATTTGCAATACATTAATTTGTATTTAAAACATAAATGGCAATGATAATAATATTAATTTAAATAGTCAACATTTGTATAAATTCAGAGATTTGTTTTATTGTTAGGAATATTAATCAAAAAGAAAATTTATTTATTTATTTTATTAGGCTTTTAATTTTTTATGAGTATGCTAAGAATTTTAAGCATTTTAAAAAATTTATCTTGCAAAATTATAATTATGTTTTATTTAAAGTTTGTTTTTTCAGTTTTTATAAACTTAAAAATTTACCCAGTGTCATATTTACTTAAAGCTAGTTTTAATTATGTTGATAATATTACTATTATTATTTATTTATTTGGGTTTTGATAGGTGTTTTGTTTCACTTTTCTTACAAGCAATACATTACAAGGTATTTCTTTTTTTCTTTCTTTTTTTTTTT
Source organism: Salticus scenicus (assembly GCA_963930645.1). Classification (NCBI taxonomy): domain Eukaryota; kingdom Metazoa; phylum Arthropoda; class Arachnida; order Araneae; family Salticidae; genus Salticus; species Salticus scenicus. The sequence goes on along the minus strand of OZ005658.1, from coordinate 213,932,489 downwards.
TTTTTTCAAATAATCTTTGTTTCTTATTTTTATTTTATTTTATTTTATTTTTAACTCCTTATAAAATTCGTTATAAAATTCCATATTCGCAAATATTTTAACAAAATAAGTGCGAAAATACTGTATGTAAGCCATCAGATGTACTTTTATTTAAGATTTTAATTCATATTTCTGCTGAAATAATTCCTTTACTGATTTGTTTTGCTTCAATCAGCTGTGTAAAATTACGTGATAAATATCAGATTTAAAAATCTGGAGTGACTCCACTCGACTTTCCGAACATTGAGTAATTAACAGTTTTGTAGATAAAGTAAAGAAAAAGGAGTTGTTAAACAAACAAAAGAGAGAAAACCATAATAGAGTGTTTGAGTATTTTTCTCCATATATTACACGATGTTTTATTTAACGCTACTGAACTTTGAGCCCATAGATCATAATGATAAAGAATTTTTCCTGGTGTCCCTGTGAAAAAAAAACTATAAGTGCTAGATTCACCAAGATCTATAGGGTTCGTACTATGGTGACTTATACAATATACGTACCAACTTTCAGCTTATTCGAACAAAGCGTTTAGACGCTAGCGTGTTCACTCACAGATATACACACATACATACACACATCATCGTAAAAATAGTGGAAACGGACTCAGGGGACCTCGAAACGTATAGAAACATCAAAATCTCTTGACATGATTACAATACTTTCCTCACTATGGTGTTCGGAAAGTAAAAATCTGCATGGAATAAATCACACATTTGTTAAACGTACATCATTATAAATATTTAGTTTTACCCACCAATTAATATGGCATGAACACAAGTTAAAATGTATTTAAAGTAACTTAAGCTTAATTTATTACTAAGCTAAAATGCACATTAAAGCAATATTTTAAATATTTTAGATGTAACAGAAATCATTATTTGCTATAAATTTTTGGATCATAGCTTTGTTTTAAGAATAATATCTAGAAATTATTTAAAATGATCAAGCTGAAACATATATTTATTAAAGTAACACAAATTAAAATGTATTTAATGTAACTACACATTTAATTTATTACTAAGGTAAAATGTTCTTTAAAGAAACATTTTAAATATCTTAGATGTAATAGAAATTATTATTTAATAAAAAGTTTTTAATAAACGTTTGTTTTAAGAATAATATGTATAAATATATTGTTCTTATAATTATAACATTAACACAAGTTAAATGTCTATAAAGTAACTGCACATTTAATTTCTTACTAAGGTAAAATATTCTTTAAAGCAACATTTTAAATATCTTAGATATAATGGAAATTATTATTTAGTATAAGTTTTTGTAATAAAATTTTGATTGCATTACATCTATAAAAATTATTTAAAATGTTGAATCTATAAAATATTTATAACACTAACAAAAATTATAACATTACCACAAGTTAAAATGTCTTTAATGTAACTATACAGTCGGTAACAAAAGTGTCCGAACACTAGCAAAAATTCCTATGTAAAAAAAGTACACTTCATACGGTTCTGTTACATAAATCCTTATCGAATCATGTTCTCAGACTGACTAAGAACAGGATTCGACAAGGATTTATTTAACAAAACAGTATTATCTCAACTTTTTTTACATAGGAATTTTTGCTAGTGTTCGGACACGTTTGTTACCGACTGTACATTTAATTTATTACTAAGGTATAATATTCTTTAAAGCAACATTTTAAATGTCTTAGTTGTAATAGAAAATATTATTTAGTATAAATTTTTTTATTTTTATTTTTATTTTTATTTTTTATTTTTTATTTTTTTTAAGAATAATATCTATAAATTGTTTACAAAGATCAATCTATAAAACATTCATAACATTAACAAAAGTTATAATTATAACATTAACATAAGTTAAAATGTCTATAAAGTAACTATACATTTAATTTATTACTAAGATAAAATATTATTTAAAGCAACGTTTAAATATCTTAGATGTAATAAAAATTATTATTTAGTATAAGTTTTTGTAATAAAATTTTGTTTTAAGAATAATATCTATAAATTATTTAAAACCATCGAACTATGAAATATTCATAACATTAACAAAAGTTATATTTATAACATTACCACAAATTAAAATGTCTTTAACGTAATTGCACATTCAATTTATTACTAAGGTAAAATATTCTTTAAAGCAACATTTTAAATATCTAAGATGTAATAGAAATTATTATTTAGTATAAATTTTTAATAAAATTTAGTTTTAAGAATAATATCTATACATTTTTTAAAACGATCAATCTATAAATTATTCATAACATTAACAAAAGTTATAGTTATATTATAACATTAACACAAGTTAAAATGTCTTTAATGTAACTGCATATTTAATTTATTGCTAATATAAAATATCCTTTAAAACAACGTATTAAATATCTTAGATGTAATAGAAATTATTATTTAGTATAAATTGTTGTAATAAAATTTTGTTTTAAGAATAATATCTGTAATTTATTTAAAATGATCGAGCTATAAATTATTTGAAAATTTCTTTGGGGGATCAATCGGTAAAACAGTTTATACTTTTGTTTGCTATACTTATATAAATATATATTGTTTTATATGTATATATATATATAAGTTTGCAAATCTGAACATCAGTTTAATTGTTTTTCGCTTACAATTATCATCTTTAAAAGTTTTCTATGTTAATTGAAAAATATTGAATCAATATAAATTTTTAACATTATCTTTTTCATATTATTTCACTGCGGTTCTGATATCTCTGTCATTTTCTAATAAAATTCATTATAAAATTTATTTTCATTATATATGAATATACTTCCTGCTTGTTCTGCATTTAAAATGGACCATTATGAAGTCAAAATTACATACATACCCTTTACATTTAAAATAATAAACAAATACAATAATAATAATAATAATTCTAAATTTTTTTCATTCTTAAATGATTAGTTTGAATTATAAATTAAATTACTATCTTAGTTGTATCTTAAATATCGTTTATTGTAAAGAGGAAGCATTGTATGTATCCAGAAAATATATCTTAGAATTTTATAAAGAAATTCCAGAAATATGCACATAATGAAATATTATAAAAAGCACAGTGTTAAAAATTTGTATTAGTTAAATATCATTTGAGGATTTGCAAAAAATGCTTCACGAATTACACAAAGAAAGTAAGCTCGTTGGATTGAAAAGGAACCTCAGCAAGACAAAAGTTATGTCAAATTCCTTTGTGTCTCCACTGAGGATCACTGTTGATACAGTGGCGGATCTAAGGAGGCGGGAGGGGGCTTGGGGGCTGAAGCCCCCCCCTCCCCCAAAAGCACTAACATTCACAATTGGATGTTACAATTGTAAATTTTTTATTGATCTGGAATAGCATCTTGAAAACTCTTAGCCCCCCCCCCCCCCCCCCAAAAAAAAAAAAAAAAAAAAAAAAAAAAGTTGAGTTCTGGATCCGCCACTGTGTTGATATGAATGAAATAGAAACGGTATTCAGTTATGCTTATCTGGGACAAGTCCTCACGATGAACGGGAACATCATGGAAGAAATTAACAACCGAGTTAAACTTGCATGGAGAGCAATCGGAAGAAATAGCGCTATATTCAAAAGCGACCTACCAATTTGTTTGAAAAGAAAAGTTTTTGATCAGTGCATTTTGTCTGTTTTAACTTATGCTTCAGAAACTTGGACATTAAGAGGCATCTCCACTTATCGCCCCCAGAAGCCAGATCAAATGTTATTCTATGGAGAATTTCGCCCCATTATAACTTGTTAATTAATATATATTTTTAAATTCTGTTTTCACACCCAGAAACTTCATAACTATTAAACAATTTATCGCTTTCTAAGAATTATTTTTTAAAAAATTTAATATTTTATTTTGAGGTTGTAAAATGCGAATTTTCACAATGTGAAATTTTTCATTTTTCTGCTTAAAAATGAAATCTTAAAAATTAAAAAAAAATAAATTTTTAGAAAGCGATAAATTGTTTAATAGTTGTGAATTTTCAAAAAAGTGAAAACGGAATTTAAAAATATGTATTAGCTAATGAATTATAATGGGGCAAAATTTCCCATAGAATAACATTGGCTTCGGCTTTCGGAGACTACAGTTAGAGAGTCCCTAGAGAGTCCCTTTTGTATGTAAAGCTATACAAAACCTGCAAGCATTCTAGAGAAGCATGGAGAGAGGCATGTTAGGATTCACCCGAAGAGACAGAAAGCGAAACACTTGGATTAGTAAACAAACCAAAGTTAATGATGTTATTTCTAGAGTGAAGAAGTTAAAATGGAGCTGTGCTGGGCACCTTGCGAGAAGAAATGAAGATAGATGGATAACCAAAGTTTTATTTAGGATACCAAGATAAGAGAAGACCGAGAAAGAGACCACTATGTCGTTGGAGAGATGAAATTGTGAAGTATGGACGAGCAGAATGGAGAAAAAATGCAGAAAACAGGGCAGTTTGGAATCACCTAGGAGAGGCCTTTATCCTGCAGTGAATTATAAAGGCTGAAATTGATGATCATGAGGATGATGAATTAAAAAAAAAAAAAAAAAAAAAAAAAAAAAATGAAACGGAATTAAAAAAAAAAAATTATTGAAAGGAAACAAACAATGATCAAATTTACATGTTCATAAACAAATTATTTCTATAGGTATGGCAAACTAAATTAAATATTCCTAAACTTAACATTTTTCACAGTATATTAAGCGAGTAAATACATTTAATAAATATATATTAGGATTGTTTTAAAACATTTTATTTTTATTTTAATTTATTATATTTATCAGTATAATGAAGAATAAAATTTATTATTTTTATTACTTAAAGTGTTGTTACATAAATCACGTTTTCTATAAAGTATATATCTGCATATCTCAAAAGATAATATATCTAAATTCTCTACAGCAAATTTCAATAGAATTTTAATATTCATTTTATAGTTATGCATAAAATTTTGTAAATATTTCTAAGAATATCTTTTTTTTTTTTTTTTTTTTTTTTTTTTATTGTTATTATTATAATATATATATATATATAAACCTTTTATATCGGCCTGAATGTTTATGGTTTTAGTTTAACAAACGATTTGAATAAATTTAATTTAAAACATTTTGTACATTATCGTACTAAATCATAATGAAACTGTTTATCCGGCTTTAAAAGCAGGATATTGTTATATGAAACGTTATTGCAGGAAACATGTTGTTATATTATATTCAAGTTTAAAAGAAAGAGAAAGAGAGAGAGAGAGAGAGATATGTTATTATTATTATTATTATTATTGTTTATTTTATTTTATTTTTTCCTATTTTTAGTTCAATTTTTCGTGAAAACATGATATCTGATATCCTATTGTTAATTATAAAATCCATTTTAAAAAATTGCTTGTTACTTTAAAACAACGTTTTGGAGTGAATCTGTAAGATAATATAAAAATTAAAAATAGAGAGATGGTGGATGGAGGGCAGTGAAAGGGGTGAAAATGGAAAAGCATGTTCGGTAGGGTATGAAAAAGAAGAAGGAAAGGTGTCACATCACAGGAAAAAGAGTGAACACAGAATATTAAAAATGTCATGAAGATTTTTTTTTATTATTATTATGAGAAAGAATATGCTTATTAGTTTAGTATAATAAAATTTGTGTCTTTATATATACATATATATATATATATATATATATGACTGAAACAATAAAAATTGCTATAAATCGATGATGCGATATAATCGATATTACGAAATCGATGTAGCTTTCACTGCTTTATGAAGTACATGCCCCCTGAAGCGTTTATACTTCAAATTTTAAGCATTTTTATCCAATTATTATTTCTGTGGTCCTTTATTTACTTTCTCCGTCATTAAGTTTAAGGGTCCTTTTTTTAAATTGTTTTTTTTTTTTCATTAATATTATTATTCATGTCGGCGTAAATAATTCAAATTGTTTTTGTCTCTTGGTTCTTAATCTGTATCGCAACATGTTTGTGTAAGTCTTACCTATATGCTACAATCAGTTCTATTTTTGTTGTGTTGGTATTGTTTTGTATCTATTAACTGCTAAATATTAAGGTTAAATTTTATTACGATAACTATCATTTATATATGTTTATATACATATATATATACCCTATAATTCCAAAAAAAGAAAGAAAGGTACGTGATGAGTAAAAATGGGCGCCATATTTATGACGGCCAGATTTTCTTTTTATTATTATTGAATTTGAGGAGAAATATGGCGGTGTCCCCGAATTTCAAGAAGAAAATAGATAAATAAATCACCTTAAATTGTAAAATTTTAGTAATTTTCGTATATGAAGACCTGAAAGAACTTATTTCAGCTTATTTATTACACATATAATAAATTATTATAATAAAACATTTAATAACTTTATAACCGGCGTTCTCAAATCTGTTCAAATTTTTGAGGACGAAGGTAGTTTTCGAGGACTGACTTCGGAATTTAAGGACGTTTGATCACCCGAGTCATATTTTCATTCAACGTCCTCAAAAACACACACACACACACAAAAAAAAAAAATCATGTAGCTGCTGAATTTTTTTTTTTTTTCCAGAGCTGTGTTATCTATTTATATAATTATACTCTAACTTTCGTAAAAAAAAAAAAAAAAAAAAAAAATTATGCAAAATAAAAAATATGCTGTGTATTTTAGCTTATCTGAATGAGAATATCTTAAAAATTCACATTTATTGGAATAAAAATTATTTTTTATATATGCCAGGAAGAGGAAGTTAGTGTTATTGTTATAACAAACAATTTAGGTAAAATTTTAACGTAAAACACTTTGTACAAAATACATTTTTGTACAAAATTAGGAACACTACGTAAAAGAAGTTGTGTAATGAAACATTTTAACCTGTAAATCTGTATGCATTTTTTAGTGGGATGTGTTTTATATATTTTTAAGTCATTAAGTACTAATAATATTACAAATATACTAATAATATACAAATTATCAGGAATACTGAGAAACTTCTATTTAGCAAATTCGTAGCAATTAATAAATGATTTAGAACTAAAAAACTCTGACCGCGTATACGCGTTCATGACCATGAAAGGGTTAATGAGAACGTAGTTTCTATGCGTTTTCACATTCCTAAGTAAGGTCGTAACTTAATACTGAAGAATACAGCACTTGAGATTGAAAAGGTAGAAATTTTCTTAACCTATTTCATATAATAACATGACTTATTCCTTATGGCCTGTTTCATTTAATAACATGAAGTTTGACAGCTCAGTTTTATATATAAATGTACAAGAAACATGTTAAAATAAACTATTTATATGTCGCTAAATTATTTTAAATCTTATTAAATACTGATTTTGGCCAAAACATTTCTCTGACAAAAGTTTTGGGGAAGTTATTAAAGTTTTATTATTGTTCATAGCAACCTAATTATATTTTGCTAGCATTATTTCAATGTATTATAGCATAGTGGGCGTTGTCTAATTAGTTTTTGACTGCAACTTTATTTATTATTTTATTTATTTTAACAGTACGTACATCATGTGAGCAGTTCCGTTTAAAAAAATTCTGATTTTGCAAAGCATGGGAAATATTTTTCTAGAAATTTCATAGAATACAGACAAACGAGTTCTACTTGGTTTAAGACACATTTTATGAAAATATTTTAATTTGCTGATTTTTTACAATTTTTTAAATTAATTTTTAAGAGAAGTTAATATTTCAATTTCATTTTTTTTTTTTTTTTTTTCCATTCAAGGAATTTATTGAGACGGGAACAGAAAATAAGCACAGTAGTCAGGGCCCGATTAACCTTACAATTGAGGGGAAGCACAAATCCATTTGGGGGCCCCCCACTGACTTCTTGGTCTAAAAACTCATACAAACATCTTCAAAAATTTATAAATTTTTCATTAAATTTTGTAGTTACCTGGAATTGAGGACAAGTAAATTCGCTTAAAACATAGACAAGCAAATTCACTTGATTTTTATACCAAGATATAAACTGGGGGAAAGCCTATATTCACCACAATATATGAAATTATTCCATTATAAATCAATGTGTAAAAGCTTTATTAGCATATATCCTGTATAATCTAGAAATGGTAGTTGTGCAGTCAGGTAGGTCTGTGACGTTTTATAATCAGACAATGCTTTTAGATCACAAGCTTACAATTCGGGGCCCATTTTTTTGCTTAATTTGGGGCCTTTTCAGAATTTTCCAGGGGAAGCACATGCTTCTCGGGCCTATTGGGTAATCAGGGCCTGACAGTAGTTCAACCTGCATAGTGGATAACTGAAAGGAAAGCAAAGAAAAAGAAAAGAAAAAAAGGGGAAGCATTTCTGCGAAAAAAAATGCATCACAGAACTGTCGTTTAAAATAATACATTCAAAACTTTGAATAAACACCATAAAATGCAAGCGCGTTACCGCTTTGTTTGCAGCACTCATGCCTACTTTATTCTCCTGCCATGTTTTCTTTCGACTCGAAACATTTGTTGAGAAGTTCTTGCATTTCATGGTGGTTTCCCCCCCCCTCCAAAGTTTTGTACTTATTATATCTGCGTGAAGCAAAAACTATCAAACTGAAATTGATTATCTTAATTATACCACCATCCAATTATATTTCTTCTTCATTTGTGGAAATCAATTGGTTTTTACCTCTCCCATTTCCAATCCCCCCCCCCCTCCTCAGTCTCTATAAGCGAACTGGGGTTGGCAAGCGGTAGTTCTCAAGGAGCGGATCCCCCATGTTTATTATTTAAAAAAAAAAAAAAAAAAAAAAAAAACTTTTTCATCAAACTTACTAAATTTCGCATTTTAAACTTACTACGAAACTTCCTTTTTACAAATCAACAAAAGAAACTATAACAAAATGCAGTGGTGGCGCAAGTTAGGGGGCCGGGGAGACACAGCCCCTCCCCCCCCCCCCATCGGGGACTCGGTGAACCCCCATCGGGGCATACTCCTAAAATTCTCGGTGGGGAGGGGAAACACAAAATTTTCAGTTTTTCTACTTATAGCAGCATTTTTCTTTCCTTTTACAAATTTGGTGCATTCCAGTTTTTCCATTCTATATTCGTAAAGTACATAAGTATTGGATTCGTAAAAATTTTCAGCTTCCAGTTTTCCATGAATATACATGTTTTGAGAGGTCCAGAACACATTTTGACCACGATATTTTTAGAAAATGTTTGTCTGTGGCACGATGATCTATCTCCAAAACCACCAGGAGTACTAACAAATGGAATGGTTCAAATATTAACAGTAATATTATTAACAGTATTGCAGTTTTTGATAAATACTCATATAATAAACTCTCTTTATGTAGTGCCCTCCTGTCGGGGAATTTCAGATACCACTACTGACAAAATGAGCGACACATTTCAAAATTTGTGTTTGTTCCATAAATTTTGGTGAGGTGTTTAAAATATGCTTAAAACCATAAGAGATTCTCATATTTGAACAATATTTTACGAGAAAATTAACTCAAAAGAAATAAAAAAAAAAGCAAACAAATAAATAAATTGTCAGTTCATAGTTTTTTGAAAAATCAAACAAAATATTGTTTTTAAATTTTCCTCTTTTCAAAATCTGACGCACTTTTATCTGTAATTTCTATAAATATAGTACGTATTGCGTAATTCATACTTTTCTTTTTCCTTTCTTTCTTTTTCTTTTATTATTATTTTTTTCTCAGACATTCGGCAGACGTAAAATACATTAAGATGGGAAAAGAAGAAAATAATCTGTCCTAACCAACCACAATGAAAAAACAGAAAATGCAAGAGGGTTGAGAGGCCTGATGGGTTCAATTTAAACTTCCTAAATGCTCCTTGATATAGAAAAAAATAAAGGGGAAAAAAAATCACCTGTTGCTTGTTTAGAAATGAAATGAAGTAAAGGATTGGCTAATAATCTCACGGTCTGTCGACTTTATTTGAGTTGTTGCTTTCAACAAGGAAAAAGAGATGGCGCTGCGTTCAGCCATCTGATTTGGAAAATAATGAAAATTTTCAAGTAACAGAAAAAGAGGGAGACGGGTAGCTTTTTGCGGAGTTGGGGTATCGCAAGTCTGTTAAATAATAATCCTTACCGTGTGTTTTAGAATTCATAAATAAATGTCAAGCTATTGAAGCGTTCGTTTTCGTTATTTCATCATAGATCTAAATGCAAAATAATTTTTCATGAATAGCAATATCGTAGATCTTTCTTTAGATAATACGTAATATTTTATATGTATATTTAACATTGTCTCTTTTATTATCATTATTAAATCAATCGACATTACTTTCAAAAGAAATTACGATTAACTAGTGAAGTTAAATTTGATTGTGGTTTCTTCAATTTTGATAATTTTTTATTAATTACTCAATTCTTAAATAGTTGACTATTAAAATGTTCGATTTCGTTGCTTCGACATAGATCTGGAAAAAATATTATATATATATATATATGTAGTATATGAGCTGGGCGTCTAGGGGTGGGGCAATGAAGAGGTGCGATTAAGATAACTAAAAACATTTATTACGTTCACAACACAGTTTACACAAAGATAAAATGATAATAATAGCAGGGTTTCCATCAATAACATTTGCTGGTTTCGAGGCCTAATACACATAACAAGCTCTCTTCATTACTAGGACTAACAGAAAGTATCATATATGAGCACTGACTCGCTCTACAATTCACATTAGTACCTACGCGTACTATTTCTAATAAGTGAGATTATGGTATAGAGCTCTCCATGGCTCTACACACTTATACAGAGCACAACAAGCTCTAATTAGCAGAAAAATGAGCCTGTCAGCCTACGCGCTGAAGGTCTCAACCGATCTCCACTGCAGCCAGATCTCAACTCCTCCGTTTGTCATCTCGTTCAATGATACGCATCCGAGGCAGCGCCATCTGTAGGCTGTGCACGGAACTTCCCACAACGCTCTGCCATTCTGATGTTGCGGTGACCTCACCGTAAACCAACCTGGGATACTAAAGGATATCTGCAAAATACAATTAAAAGAAAAAAAAAAAACAAAAAAGAGAAACAGACATTAAAAAAATTATGTACATAAAAATTCACAGTTAACTTTTTCTGTAATGTTTATCAGTCCATTTAGTTCAGTCTATTTAGTTTGTGGACCATAATTTCATATGGTCTGCAGAAGTACTAGTATGTATAGGTCCTTCGTGATCGCCTATCTTCTCGACTTCATATCTGTCTTTGTTCTTTACTCGCACAACTTTATAAGGACCTAAGAATTTTGGTCTTAGTTTCATGCCGGTTCCAAACTGAGTTCGCTGGATGGCAACTAGATCATTAATTTTATATACATGGGCTTTCTTTCTCTTCTTGTTGTAACATCGGCGATTTTCTTCTTGAATCTTAAGAATATTTTTTCTTGCTTCTTCACGAATGGTGTTAAGATTATCAAGCATGGAATTTATCCTTTCCTCTTCGAGAAGTTCTAGTATTCTCTTATCTTCTTTCTTTCTCATTGTTACTCCAGTGAGTAGTTCAAAAGGAGTTCTTTTGGTACTTCTCGATGTGGTGGAATTAATAGTTCTCTGAACAGCCTCAACAAACTTGTACCACTTGTTAGGGTCATTTATACATAACTTGGATAATACAGGAATGATTGTTCGATGAAGTCTCTCAATTTGACCATTCCCTCTTGGGATTCCGGTTGTGATGGTGTCATGTTCGATTCCCTCTGATTTACAGTAATCTGCAAACTCCTTAGATATGAACGCAGGTCCACGATCGGATATTATTCTTGCGGGGTTACCAAAAATACCAGCTTGCTGTTTTAATTTTTGCAAGGCGTCTGCTGAAGAAGTTGATTTGACTGGATATAGCCACGAAAATTTACTAAATCCATCGATTACGGTGAAAATGTGATTGTAGTTTTTGTTAGTTGTTGGTAATGGACCCACAAAATCGATGTGATACGTGGATAATGGTATATCCCCTTTAGGGATAGGGTTCAAAAAACCTTCTCCTTTTCCCTGTTTCTTATTTACGAGAATACATTCTACGCAACTTTTTACAACGTTATCTACGCATTTTTTCATATTAGAAAAATAGTAATCTCTTTTTACTAACTCTTCAGTTTTATTAGCCGAAAAATGTCCTAAGGCATGACATTTCTTTACGACCTCAAGTTGCATGATCTCTGGGACAATTAGTACATCCCTATCATTTAACACTTTATATAAAACATTATTTTTTAACACATATTCGTCATTTTGGTTTTGTTGTAAAAGAGATTTCATAGTATTGATAAACTCATCATTTTCTTGAGCAGTAGCAATACGATGAGTAAGGGTATCAGTATTTACAGCCATTACAGGGTGTCTGCTAAGAGCGTCAACATGCTGCATTTGTTTACCAGGACGGTGTTCTACTTCGTAGTCGAATTCCTGTAGCAGGAAAGACCACCTGGCTACCTTAGGTGTCAATTCACGTTTATCTAAAGTTTTAGTGAACGCTTGACAGACAGTATAAATTTTAAATTTACTACCTAACAAATAGTTCCTAAATTTTTTAAGGGCTTCTACTATCGCTAACACTTCTAACTCATAACTACAGTATTTTTCTTCTTGTACAGAGGTCTTTTTACTCATATAATGGATTGGATAGTATTGTCCATCGTCATCTTGTTGTAATAGGATTGCACCGAATCCTAATTTAGATGCATCTGTATGAACTTCTAACTTATAGCCTTGCTTAAAAAGGTGTAAGACAGGTGCATTAGATAAAATGTCTTTAAGCTTTTGAAAAGCTAATTTCTGCTCTTGCTCGAATTTAAATGGAGTGGAAGCACGTAATAAGTCACTGAGTGGTCTTGCTATGTTGGCATATGAACGAATAAATTTTCTAAAGTAACCCGTTAAACCTAAGAAACTCTGCACTTCCCTAGCATTACGGGGTTCTGGGAAATTTTGTACTGCGAGAGTTTTTTCTACTGAGGGTTTAATCGTGCCATTCTCAATTATGTGACCTAAGAAATCGATCTTACGTTTCAAAAACTGACATTTCTTTAAATTTAACTCTAGACCAAATTTTGATGCCGTTTCTAACACACGTTTTAATTTATCTAACCCTTCATTCTCATCTTTAGATGGAATAATTATATCATCTAAATAAATAATTACAGTACCATCTTTTAATAAGTCTTTAAACACATAATTTACATATCTTTGAAATACTAAGGGACTATTACATAATCCATAGGGAACTTTTAGAAACTCATACTGGGCATTATCTGTCACAAAAGCTGTATATTTCCTACTTTTTTCCTCTACATCAACTTGTAAAAACGCATTCTTTAAATCTAGTGTCGAAAAAACTTTACCCTCCCCTAATCTATCAAATAAATCTTCAATATTTGGCAACGGGTATTTATCTTTAATTATTTTCTTATTTAAAGCACGATAATCACAGCATAACCTTATTCCTCCATCTTTTTTCCTACACACCACTATTGGCGAAGCATAATTTGATGTACTTTCTCTAATTATACCATCCTTTAACCATTGGTCAATTTGTCTGTCCACCTCTGATTTCTCTACAAATGATAATCTGCGAGAGCGTGAACACACTGGTATATCATCAGATAAAATAATGGACATTTTTAAATCAGTACTTTTTGTTTTAACTGGCTTATAACTTTTTATTAATTCGCTTAATCTCTCTTTTAACGACTTATCTAAAATATAACTGACATCGAATTTTTCTTCTTCTGAAAAATTGCACATACTTGAAAAAAAAGAATCTATCTCATTTTCCTTTCGATCGAATACAGGAAAAGAACACTCATTTGCTTCATCGAAATTGCTTTCCCCCGAATTTAGAAGACTATCTTTCCCCCCTACGCTGGAACTCGAAACATCTGCTTCCTCTTTATTTTGTTGTTTCAAAATATGAAAGATATTATTAGGCAGAATTACGTCGCATGTCAAATTGTTGCATAAAGCACCGATTATGTTTATTGAATCATGATTAGGTAAAGATATTTTAAATTCAGTCAGATTTGCATCTTTCTTTTCATTAAAGCAGCTAACTAGAGTGGTTGAAGAAATAACATTTTTAGTCTGTGGAATGCTATTTTTATTTACAATTAGAATCGAAGAACCAGAATCTTTTAACCCTTTAAGTGGAATATCATCCACTAAAATATCAACATATTCGAGCTCATTAACAATTAGGTTAATCGGACTTGTTTCGGATTGAACTACTGAATTCGTTGGAAGATTTTCACGGAATTCTTTTTTCTCTGAACTACGTTTAGGGCACACTCTAGCGAAATGAAATGTTTTCCCTTTTGCACCACAAATATAACACATTCTTTCATGCTTTTCGTGAGTTTGATTAGATACCGAATTACGTACTATGGGATCTTTATTATTATAATGTGTCTTTCTAAAAGGAGTTTTGTTTACAAACCGCTTATTCTCTGAACTTTCGTTTCGCGTATTATTATTAGTTTCAATTAACGATTTACCTCTAGAAGAGTAGAATAAATCACACTCCCGACCTAACTCGTTGGGTTTAAACCAATTTTGACCTTCTCGAACACTAATATGTTCCTTAGTTCTAGAATCCAACGTTTCATATAATTTATCAGAAACTATAAGATCACACAATTGCTTAACATCGTTAACCCCTCTCAATCTACAATAGTAATCAAAAGAAGCGCTTAGACGTGAAGCGAATTGGACATGAGATTCTGAAGGATTACGGAACGCATTTTTAAAATTACTTAAACATTCACGTGGCGTTGGTTGAAACTGTCTTAAAATTAATTCCTTAACTTTTTCATAATCGTTAATTTCTTCGGTGGTTACGTACGCAAGAACCTGGTTACATTTATCTCCCAATAAATTAATCAATATTTCCGATTTAAATTTAGGGGGTACATTTTTAGAAACGAATGCTTTTTCAAGGGATTGAAAAAATAAGTGCAAAGCTTCCGGTTTCTCAGGTACTGAAATGGTTAAAGTTCGAATACTTCTAATTAAATTTTCTAATGATTGTGAAGTAGTTTCTGAATTTGATTGCTCAACATTATTACTAGAATTATTTGCTGCAGCCTGTAACTTTAAATTCTGTAACTCTATTTCTTTTTCTAACTGGGATAATTTAATTCTTTCTATCTCAATTTTGGTTTGTTCTTCTACAGATTTCAACTTTTGTTCTTCTAGTAACATTTTAATAACACCTCTAACAAATTCTAAATCATTTTTATAAATATCAGAACTCTCAATTAAAGTTTTGATTTCAAGTACCTTAGCTTCCGCCGGAACAGTTAGGCCTAATTCTTCAGCAATTGTTCTTAAATCGGCTTTTCTAATACCTTGTAACACGTTTTGGGCCATTATAACTCTAAATAATTACTTATACCAAAAAATATTTCAATATTTCTACCAAATTAATATCATACTTAAATAGGAACAAAATAATATGAGAACATATTTCTTAAAAATGATTCTATGCTTTTTGTTCTCAAATCAAAATTATCATGATTTTTTAAATAAACACATTCAGAACAATTTATACCATTTAATAGAATATTTAGAACAACTTATATATTTCTTAATTATTGCTATATACACATATTTCATATAATATCACCATTATCATTATTCTTTCTTTAATTATTGTTTTCACTTTCGTTTTAAAATAATATTGTTATAATATTGTTAAAATATTATTGCAAACAGTAATAAGCAAAATTATAAAAGATTACTCAGAATATTTTTTTCAATCATAATTCTTATTTTTATTCATTCTTCTCAAGTTATATTATTTATTTTATTTCATCACACATTGAAACCAAAAGTGTTCTCAAAAGTATTTCACCATTAATTTCTAATTCAAAATAGTAACTCAAACTCTTTTTGCTCAATGCATTAATCATTATTATGTATTATCAAACACAATGATAAATATATAACAATAACAGTTACCTTTTTTAACTTGTTGGTGGTAATATCGCGGCAGAGTCCCCACTTGTAGTATATGAGCTGGGCGTCTAGGGGTGGGGCAATGAAGAGGTGCGATTAAGATAACTAAAAACATTTATTACGTTCACAACACAGTTTACACAAAGATAAAATGATAATAATAGCAGGGTTTCCATCAATAACATTTGCTGGTTTCGAGGCCTAATACACATAACAAGCTCTCTTCATTACTAGGACTAACAGAAAGTATCATATATGAGCACTGACTCGCTCTACAATTCACATTAGTACCTACGCGTACTATTTCTAATAAGTGAGATTATGGTATAGAGCTCTCCATGGCTCTACACACTTATACAGAGCACAACAAGCTCTAATTAGCAGAAAAATGAGCCTGTCAGCCTACGCGCTGAAGGTCTCAACCGATCTCCACTGCAGCCAGATCTCAACTCCTCCGTTTGTCATCTCGTTCAATGATACGCATCCGAGGCAGCGCCATCTGTAGGCTGTGCACGGAACTTCCCACATATATATATATATATATATATAAATTGCAATTTTTTAGGTTGTTTATTCAAATAGCACACAGAATAAATAATTCACACTCTTTACTAGTTTCTTCTGCATTCATAAGAAAAAAGTATTGCATTTGCAAAAAATTTCGAATATCGCGTCTCGATGGATTTACGCATTTTATGATGCCCTGCAAATGATTATGTGCAATTTTGAAGCAACTCAAAGTCAATAACTAATGCATAGAATTTAATGACACTATATATTTAGTTGCACCTTGGCATAAATATTATGTCAATCAACTTTTAGTCTTTGCGGGCCGATAGCTGGCGCTGCTATACTGCAATCTTCCTCATTTACGAAGAGGCTATGTCTCAGTTTCTAATGTGTATTAATGCACTAAATTTGATTTGGAAGATAGCTATTATGCATAACTATGCTAAGGGCCTTATTCACCAACTTCTTAACACTCGGATTAAACCTCGGATCAGTGGTAATCGCTCGATCATACAAAAATCGGTATTCTCCAACAAAAATCCGCTGTTCACTGGCTACTTTAACAGCTTTGATTTGTTAGCTTTGATTCAGTGTTAGCTTTGGTTCTCGGATTTGCTGATCCATGGTTTAATCCGAGTGTTAAGAAGTTGGTGAATAAGGCCCTATGAGTTTCTGTGTAAATCGAACGATAGGTGGTATTGCTATACTGTAGTTTCCACATTTACAGTAAGGCACTAGCTTCTGTCGTGTATAAGTACAAAAAAAACTTGTTATAGCTTGTGAGATAGCTAGTATAAAAAAAAAAAAAAAAATCGGTTGAAAGGGAGGACTGCTATGTTTCAATTTTCTCCACTTAGTCCACTTAGAAGGCTGTATTTCAGCTTCTATTGTGTATAAGTGCACCAAATTTCATATGAAAGACGCCTTTAATCAAAAAAGGATGCTGGCAAAATTGGGGGTGCATATCAACCAGCAAGAAGCGCTGTTATGCAGCCATCTAGTTATTCTTAGTTTTCGGACTAGTTATGGTATTAAAATTTTGTAGAAGAAACTTTTGTAATAGCCTCAGCATATTAATTCTTTCTTTAGTTACATCAAACATCATTACTTTTTTTTAGAAAAATTAAGATTAATTAATCACAAATTTTGAATCTAATTATTGAAGCGTTCGTTATGTTGGTTCATTGTAGATCCAAATATGCAAAATCATTTTGCATCTGTAGGAATTTTGCTGGTTCATCATTCACATAACACGTAATATATAAGTAATTCAAGCTGTCTTCTTCTTAATTACATAAACAATCATTACATTTTACAGAAATGGAGATTTGAAAAATAAAATAAGTTGAATCAACTAACTATTGAAGCATTTATTTTTGTTGCTTCATCATAAATTTATATGCACAAAATTATATTGCACACGAATAGCAATTTCCCAAGATCATTATTTAAAAACACGTAATATATGTACAAATAATTCACGCTAACTTCTTTTTAACTATATCAAACATTGTTACAGTACATTGGACATTACATTATCAAGACTAATTATAAAAGTTGGACATGACTATTAAAGCGCTCGTTTCTGTTGCTTCATGATTGATCTGAATAAGCAAAAATAATTTCGCTATTTCTTTATTAAAATAACACGTAATGTATATACAAGTAATTCGCACTCTCT
Organism: Salticus scenicus; assembly: GCA_963930645.1. NCBI lineage: Eukaryota > Metazoa > Arthropoda > Arachnida > Araneae > Salticidae > Salticus > Salticus scenicus. The sequence goes on along the minus strand of OZ005658.1, from coordinate 213,914,347 downwards.
TCTTTTTAATTATGTCAAGCATTGTTACATTATATTTTAGAGAGATCAAGACAGACTAATAAAAAAAAGTTGAGCCTGACTTTTAAAACGTTCGTTTCTGTTGCTTCATGATTGATCTAAACAAGCAAAAATAATTTCGCTATTTCTTTATTAAAGTAGCACGTAATATATGTATATATAATTAGCACTCTCTTCTTTTTAACTATATCAAACACTGCTACATTACATTTTAAAGAAATCAAGAATGACTAATTATAAAAGTTGGACATGACTATTAAAGCGTTCGTTTCTGCTGCTTCATGATTTATCTAAATAAGCAAAAATAATTTCGCTATTTCTTTATTAAAATAGCACGTAATATATGTGTAAATAATTCACACTCTCTTCTTTTTAATTATGCTAAGCATTGTTAATGTTACATTACATTTTAGAGAAATCAAGATTGTCTAATTAAAAAAGGTTGAACCTGTCTTTTAAAACGTTCGTTTCTGTTGCTTCATGATTGATCTAAATAAGCAAAAATAATTTCGCTATTTCTTTATTAAAAATAACACGTAATATATGTGTAAATAATTCGCACTCTCTTCTTTTTAACTATATCAAACATTGCTACATTACATTTTAGAGAAATCAAGAATGACTAATTATAAAAGCTGGACCTAAATATTAAAGCGTTCGTTTCTGCTGCTTCATGATTTATCTAAATAAGCAAAAATAATTTCGCTATTACTTTATTAAAATAACACATAATGTATGTGTAAATAATTCGCAATCTCTTCTTTTTAATTATGTCAAGCATTGTTACATTATATTTTAGAGAGATCAAGACTGATTAATCAAAAAAGTTGAGCCTGATTTTTAAAGCGTTCGTTTCTGTTGCTTCATGATTGATCTAAATAAGCAAAAATAATTTCGCTGTTACTTTATTAAAATAACACGTAATGTATGTGTAAATACTTCTTTTTAATTATGTCAAGCATTGTTACATTACATTTTAGAGAGATCAAGACTGACTAATCAAAACAGTTGAGCCTGATTTTTAAAGCGTTCGTTTCTGTTGCTTCATGATTGATCTAAATAAGCAAAAATAATTTCGCTATTACTTTATTAAAATAACACGTAATGTATGTGTAAATAATTCGCACTCTCTTCTTTTTAATTATGTCAAGCATTGTTACATTACATTTTAGAGAGATCAAGACTGATTAATCAAAAAAGTTGAGCCTGATTTTTAAAGCGTTCGTTTCTGTTGCTTCATGATTGATCTAAATAAGCAAAAATAATTTCGCTGTTTCTTTATTAAAATAACACGTAATGTATGTGTAAATAATTCGCACTCTCTTCTTTTTAATTATGTCAAGCATTGTTACATTACATTTTAGAAAAATCAAGACTGACTAATCAAAACAGTTGAGCTTGATTTTTAAAGCGTTCGTTTCTGTTGCTTCATGCTTGATCTAAATAAGCAAAAATAATTTCGCTGTTACTTTATTAAAATAACACGTAATGTATGTGTAAATAATTCGCACTCTCTTCTTTTTAATTATGTCAAGCATTGTTTGTATCATCCTTTTAATGTATGCGCACGCACCGAGAAGCGCACCTGTTTTATTCAGATGATGTTTAATCGTTGTCGAGGGAAAGACGTTCCCGCTTGGATGTAAACCAATGTTTAGTTATTGAGTCGACGTCGAGCTGTTATGTGAGAGACAGACGGTCTTCTCCGCTCGTAAAATATGTATATGTTAGTGTTTCTGTAATGTCCCTTTTCTTTATTTAATAAATGTTATAATGTTATACTGGTCTGTAGCCGTTGCCCTATATTTTTGGGGGCTCGACCTATCCCGTTAAATTCTACCCCTAGATAGACGTTACAAACAAAAAGTCGCTACTTCTGTTTTTCAAAAACAGTAGCGTGAAAATGTTGTTCTTCAAAGTGTTGTTTGTTTTCAAGTAGCTGTGAAAAAAAAAAAAAAAAAAATTCTGTAGACGATATTTTACTTATTATTTCATTGACATACATTCGGACGTTTTAAAAAGAATACTTTCTGTTCTTCGTTTCATCCAGTGGACGCTGTTCTTTATTATGACGTAAATTTACGTTTTTCAGTATGAAATATCATTATTTTCATGACGTTCCTTACTTAATCCTTCATTCAATATGATTCAAGTTTTTTTCCTGTTGATGATTTAAAATTTACCAGTGTGCTATTTTCTTCATGCCCGACGTTCTTAAAGTGATTCATTTCGATTAAAGTTTGTTTTATATGTAATAAGAGCATCCTACACGGATTCATCATCATCTAATTGTTCCTGCTTAATAAAATGTTTTAATCATCACGGCATAAAGGACTGCCCTAAATGTCAGGTAGGAGCATGCATTTTTTTTTTCTCCTCTTTGTATGATAGTATATAAAGAAAAAAATTTTTTTTTTCATTTGTAATTAAAATTTGAAATTCATTCATTGCCGTTTTACGCCCTTTAAAATTATTTGTTTGTTCATTTTTATATAAATAAAGAATTTTCTTCCCCCATATTTAATTGCTTTCCCTCAATAAAAAAATATTCTGTTCCCCAATATTTATTTATTATTCCTAAAATATATATGTTCTGGTTTTAATCCATTTTTTTCCCCCGATATTTACTTAAAAAAAAAAAAAAAGAACAATTTTTTTTTTTATTTACTTCGGTATCCTTATTTTATTTTTATTGCATCCTAAAAATGGCCCTTAAATTAGGCGACCTTCCGCTAGTTGCAAATTCTTTGAAATATTCTAAAACAAATACCATAAAATTACTCAACACGCTATTAGGATACCCAACATTTGATCATCAATCGCGTAAACGTATGCGAAATTTTAGCGGTTTTACTGCCGATTTCGACATTAATAAACATCAAGAACAAATTTTAAAATCATTTTCTTTGTCCGATTTTATATCAATCGCTAATTCGCTACACTTAGAACCAGTCGGAAGTAAGGAAAATTTATGTAAAGACATCTTTAATTCACTTACTAATTTATCTGAATTTCAGAAAACATTAGATACTAGTTTTTTGTCAAACGAAGACGATCTCAGTGTAAATAATCATTCTGTTGAAACCCATTCTTCGATCGTTCCAAATACTTCTGTTTTTCAAACCCAAAGCGAAACTTTCCCTTCGGGTGTTCAAAATATTTCTCCGAATGACGCTGCAGACACAATGTCTGATTTGAGTAATCATTTCTGGTTCCTCCTTCGAGATCTAGCTAGCACATGTAGAACTTTTTCTGGAAATGATTCATATTCTATTCGTAATTTCTTTAAAATGACATTGAGGAACAATTCTGTTTATTTCCTAGTCTTACCGATCAACAAAAACTTATCTTTGCTAAACGTTTAATTAATGGTTCTGCTAAAACATTTTTATTTTCGCAACGAAATCTTAATACTTACGAGTCATTTAAAGCCTCGTTAATTTCTGAATTTTTGGATACCATACCATCCATCGAAATACATAAACAATTAGAAAACAGAAAAATGCGTCCTAATGAAACTGCTACGCAATATTTTTTAGCGATGCGCGAAATTGCTAACCGCGGTAACTCCATTATTGACGATTCTTCGGTAATTCAGTACACCATTCAAGGTATACAGGGCAACCCCTCTGAAAAAATTCTTCTCTGTGGAGCAAAATCTTTTTCAGAATTTAAAGAAAAATTGCGTATTTATGAAACTGCTCTTAATACAATAAACTTAAATCAACGAAATTCAGTTAATTATAAACAAACATATGACAGTCGAAAACGCAGTACTGGTCACACACAATCAGCTTTCACTCGCGAATCCAAATTTAATACTGGTCCGGCATCTCCAAATAAATTACGTTGTTTCAATTGTAACGATATCGGTCACTTATCTAAATTTTGTCCTAACCGTTCTCGTGGCCCTAGGTGCCTTGCATGTGGTCTTTTTGGACACAAGTCTACCGATTGCCGCCGAACCGCTGCAAATGAAGGATCTCCTTCCAGAGATAGAGTTAACACTGTACATGAATCGCATGCTTCTCATATGTGTAAACAAGTTATAATTAGTGGTAATGAATTAACTGGTTTGGTTGATACTGGTAGTCAGTTAACCCTTTTGAAACATTCTGCATGGTTAAAAATAGGTTCCCCACCTTTGTCAAAAATTAATAAATCCTTAACTGGTTTTGGCTTTGCGCGTATACATGTTATCGGTACTTTTAATTCTTTTATTACTATAGACGATCAAGAGTTTTCAGCAACTATTTCAGTTGTACCCGACGTGTCCACATTTTATGACCTTATAATTGGATGTGACGTCATCCAACAAGCGAACATTAGCATTTCACCCACCGGTGTTACTTTTTCTAGTTTTTCACAACAAAATGAGTGTACCGCAGATCCAAATTTTATCATGACGATCACTGACGATAATTCCAAATTTGATATTGGTCCTAATGTTTCACGACATACTCGTAACGACATTAATAAACTGTTGTCGACCTATAAACCTAATAAAATCAAAACTGCGAACACTGAACTTAACATCACTTTAACTGACGATACACTTATTTTTCACTCACCTCGACGTCTACCCTTTACCGAACGAGACATTGTAGACGCACAAGTCTCTGAATGGCTTAAAGATGGTATTATCGAACCAGTGTCCTCCCCATATGCCAGCCAAGTTGTAGTTGTTCGAAAAAAAGATGGTAAAAACAGAGTTTGCATCGATTACAGGAAACTCAATCGTAAGTTAGTTAAAGATCACTACCCCCTCCCCCTAATTGATGATATTTTAGATCGAATTCAACATGCAAAAATTTTTAGTACGATAGACCTACGTAATGGATTTTTTTATGTACCCGTAAACAAACAGAGCCGCCTTTTCACTAGTTTTGTAACCCATAACGGTCAATTCCAATTTCGCTACATGCCTTTCGGACTTAGTTCCTGCCCTTCAGTGTTCATGATATATATATACGCTGTTTTTAGAGACTTGATGGCTGCCGGCATAGTACTCCCTTATATGGATGATCTTGTAATTCCCGCGAGTAACGAACATGAGGCCGTAGAACGTCTAAAAACTGTTCTTCAAACAGCAAGCGAGTACGGACTCGACATAAATTTTAACAAATGCCAATTTTTACATACCAAAATAGATTTCCTCGGTCACATAATAGAAAATGGCAAACTTTTGCCATCCCCTTCCAAAACTAAAGCTGTTTTAAATTACCCAGACCTGAAAAATGTTAAAGACGTACGTAGATTCCTTGGCCTTACAGGATATTTTAGGAAATTTATCTCTCATTTTTTTACCATTGCAAAACCCTTAAGTGATCTTCTGCGTAAGGACACTCCCCATCCTTAATTCTTTTATTACTATAGACGATCAAGAGTTTTCAGCAACTATTTCAGTTGTACCCGACGTGTCCACATTTTATGACCTTATAATTGGATGTGACGTCATCCAACAAGCGAACATTAGCATTTCACCCACCGGTGTTACTTTTTCTAGTTTTTCACAACAAAATGAGTGTACCGCAGATCCAAATTTTATCATGACGATCACTGACGATAATTCCAAATTTGATATTGGTCCTAATGTTTCACGACATACTCGTAACGACATTAATAAACTGTTGTCGACCTATAAACCTAATAAAATCAAAACTGCGAACACTGAACTTAACATCACTTTAACTGACGATACACTTATTTTTCACTCACCTCGACGTCTACCCTTTACCGAACGAGACATTGTAGACGCACAAGTCTCTGAATGGCTTAAAGATGGTATTATCGAACCAGTGTCCTCCCCATATGCCAGCCAAGTTGTAGTTGTTCGAAAAAAAGATGGTAAAAACAGAGTTTGCATCGATTACAGGAAACTCAATCGTAAGTTAGTTAAAGATCACTACCCCCTCCCCCTAATTGATGATATTTTAGATCGAATTCAACATGCAAAAATTTTTAGTACGATAGACCTACGTAATGGATTTTTTTATGTACCCGTAAACAAACAGAGCCGCCTTTTCACTAGTTTTGTAACCCATAACGGTCAATTCCAATTTCGCTACATGCCTTTCGGACTTAGTTCCTGCCCTTCAGTGTTCATGATATATATATACGCTGTTTTTAGAGACTTGATGGCTGCCGGCATAGTACTCCCTTATATGGATGATCTTGTAATTCCCGCGAGTAACGAACATGAGGCCGTAGAACGTCTAAAAACTGTTCTTCAAACAGCAAGCGAGTACGGACTCGACATAAATTTTAACAAATGCCAATTTTTACATACCAAAATAGATTTCCTCGGTCACATAATAGAAAATGGCAAACTTTTGCCATCCCCTTCCAAAACTAAAGCTGTTTTAAATTACCCAGACCTGAAAAATGTTAAAGACGTACATAGATTCCTTGGCCTTACAGGATATTTTAGGAAATTTATCTCTCATTTTTCTACCATTGCAAAACCCTTAAGTGATCTTCTGCGTAAGGACACCCCCCATCCTTAATTCTTTTATTACTATAGACGATCAAGAGTTTTCAGCAACTATTTCAGTTGTACCCGACGTGTCCACATTTTATGACCTTATAATTGGATGTGACGTCATCCAACAAGCGAACATTAGCATTTCACCCACCGGTGTTACTTTTTCTAGTTTTTCACAAGAAAATGAGTGTACCGCAGATCCAAATTTTATCATGACGATCACTGACGATAATTCCAAATTTGATATTGGTCCTAATGTTTCACGACATACTCGTAACGACATTAATAAACTGTTGTCGACCTATAAACCTAATAAAATCAAAACTGCGAACACTGAACTTAACATCACTTTAACTGACGATACACCCATGTTTCACTCACCTCGACGTCTACCCTTTACCGAACGAGACATTGTAGACGCACAAGTCTCTGAATGGCTTAAAGATGGTATTATCGAACCAGTGTCCTCCCCATATGCCAGCCAAGTTGTAGTTGTTCGAAAAAAAGATGGTAAACACAGAGTTTGCATCGATTACAGGAAACTCAATCGTAAGTTAGTTAAAGATCACTACCCCCTCCCCCTAACTGATGATATTTTAGATCGACTTCAACATGCAAAAATTTTTAGTACGATAGACCTACGTAATGGATTTTTTCATGTTCCCGTAAACAAACAGAGCCGCCTTTTCACTAGTTTTGTAACCCATAACGGTCAATTCCAATTTCGCTACATGCCTTTCGGACTTACAAGGAAACATTTAAAAGGTGTCATCTTCAAAAAGTATCGAAAAAAATATATGTGATTCTACTCTTCATAAAACACCAGAAAATGAAAAAATTATCGGCTGAAATTAATTACAGCGACCACAAAAAATTATCAAAATTACGCATATTTGGCGATTTCCCACTGCTAGGCGATTGATTTTAAGTACTTGGCGGAAAAGCAAAACACGGTTGTGTTCGTACACGACACTCTCGGTGCTAGCAAACGTATCGCCTAACAGCGCTAAATCGCCAAATATGCTTAATTTTGATAATTTTTTGTGGCCGCTGTAATCAATTTCAGCCGATAATATTTTCATTTTCTGGTGTTTTATGAAGAGTAGAATCACATATATTTTTTTCAATACTTTTTGAAGATGACACCTTTTGAATGTTTCCTTGTTAGTTCCTGCCCTTCAGTGTTCATCTCCTTATATTATTAAAATCTGTACGCGTGTGTGTTTCTGTCTGTGTGTGTGTGTGTCTGTGAGAAACGGCTTGAAACGGAAAAGGCTCCGCCGCTAACGGTCGCACGGACTTCGAACAGGTACCGTCGGACAGAGAATTTATCGCAGATGTACGATATGTAATTTGCTAAACGATGCGACCCTAATTAGAGGAAATATTAATTAAAATGTCGAGCATTGTCTAAGGAAAAAACGATTCGAAATCGGAGGCGACCGCCATTTTCTACCATCACCGCTTACCTTGAAAGAAAAAGGAAAGAGGGAAATTTTCGTGGGTTTTTGAAAAGCGATCGCTTCCTATCTGTTGGAAATATCGAAAATACACCTGTACGACGAGAAAGAGCATTTATTACCGATTCTTATGGTACAATTTTTTTTTTTAAATACGGATTTTTTATATTTTTAAAAAAAGTTTTAAAAAGGGTCGAAAATTTCGTTTTTTCGCGATCGTCTTTTTTGAAACGCCCTGTACGACAGGGTAACAATTCCATTTCTTAACAACTGGTATATAAAGAAAGGCCATTTAATCCTCTTTCGAACCATATAAACATTTTTACAAAATACGGATTACCGATCCATATTTTTAGATTTTACGAAACATCGATTTTTTCGCAAAACATTTTATAACTCAAGAGCATTTAGAGATAAATCATTTTTTTTTTTTTTTTTGTATATACATCTCGCTTTCATAATTCAAATCCCAAAAGATTGAGAGAAAATTTCAAAAACTGAATGAGTTATAAATTTTTTAATTTTCAGTATCGCGGCAGTCTTCGGTGAAATTCTGAGTCTCTAAACCATTGCAAATGCTTTACTTCATTCGGAAATGAAAACCGTAATCAAATAATGTAGATCACCATGGCAACCTGTTCAAAGAGGTTCATTTCTCCACGGAAGCTAAGAAAAAAAAAAAAAAAAAAAAAAAAAACAGCGAGGTCACATGTATTGGTTCTGCGATTAAAAATTGCAATATTCTAATGCGCGTATTTCAATTTCTAATTACGATTAATTTATTTTTTATACATCATTGGAAAGATATTTTAAAGTTCTTTTTTTTACTTAAAGTTTTCAACAGATTTACACGTTTTGAGGTGTCCTGAATTAATTTTCTTCTGTATCTCAGCTACTATTTAAAATAATTTCATAAGTAATACATCATTAGAAAGCTTTTTTGAATTGGAATCGAACAGTGGAGTACAGAAATTTGTACCGCCAGATGGCGCTGTAATATTTTCGAATTTAAATATTTCAATTTCTAATTATGATTAAATTATTTTTAATGCATGATTCGAAAGATATTTTAAAGTTCTTTTAAATTATCGAAAATTTTCACCAGATTTATACGTTTTGAGGTCTCCTGAATCATATTTCTTTTATGGCGCTGTAATATTTTCAAATTTCAATATTTCAATTTCTAATTATGATTAAATTATTTTTAATACATCATTCGAAAGATATTTTAAAGTTCTTTTAAATTATCGAAAGTTTTCACCAGATTTACACGTTTTGAGGTGTCCTGAATTAGTTTTCTTTACATCTCAGCTACTAATTAAAATAATTTCATAAGTAAGACATCATTAGAAAGCTTTTTTGAATTGGAATCAAACAGTGGAACACAGAAATTTGTACCGCCAGATGGCGTTGTAATATTTTCAAATTTCAATATTTGAATTTCTAATTATGATTCAATTATTTTTAATACATCATTCGAAAGATATTTTAAAGATCTTTTAAATTATCGAAAGTTTTCACCAGATTTACACGTTTTGAGGTGTCCTGATTACGTTTTCTTTTGGATCTCAGCCAAATGAGTTAGATCGTTCAAAATTGGTATACGTAGGTTAATTAAGAGGGCCTGAAAGGGTGGAGAAGAAATAGGCGTGCACCTCGCGCGCATACCTTAACTTGTGCGCGCGCAGCGCGCACGAGACTGCGCTGCCGAAGGCAGTGGGGACCAGGTGCGAATTTTTTTCCGATCAGAAATGATTTTTTTTTTAGGGGGCATGAAGGCTCAGGGAAGGAATACGCGTGCGCAGCGCGTGTATCCCCGAAGTTGTGCGCGCGCAGCGCGCACGGGACTGCGCTGCCGAAGGCAGTGGGGACCCAGTGCGAGTTTTTACCCGATCAGAAATGATTTTTTTTTTAGGGGGCACGAAGGGTCAGGGAAGGAATACGCGCGCGCAGCGCGCACGGTACTGCGCTGCCGAAGGCAGTGGGGACCCGGTGCGCATTTTTACCCGATCAGAAATGATTTTTTTCAGGGGGCACGTAGGGGCAGGGAAGAAATACGCGCGCAGCGCGTGGGGACACGGCCCGACTTTTTACCCAATCAGAATTTTTTTTTTTTTTTTTTTTTTCTTTTCTTAACACTAAAAGTTTCTGTTAGTGATTCATTATTTTTAGTGATTCATTTGAAAATACTGACCCGCTAGCGGGCGAAGCCAGCTAGTGAGATATATAAACGCTGTTTTTAGAGACTTGATTGCTGCCGGCATAGTACTCCCTTATATGGATGATCTTGTAATTCCCGCGAGTAACGAACATGAGGCCGTAGAACGTCTAAAAACTGTTCTTCAAACAGCAAGCGAGTACGGACTCGACATAAATTTTAACAAATGCCAATTTTTACATACCAAAATAGATTTCCTCGGTCACATAATAGAAAATGGCAAACTTTTGCCATCCCCTTCCAAAACTAAAGCTGTTTTAAATTACCCAGACCTGAAAAATGTTAAAGACGTACGTAGATTCCTTGGCCTTACAGGATATTTTAGGAAATTTATCCCTCATTTTTCTACCATTCCAAAACCCTTAAGTGATCTTCTGCGTAAGGACACCCCTTTTCAATTTCAAAATGAACAAAGAGCCGCATTTCAAAAATTAAAATATTTACTTTCCCAAGAACCAGTCCTCAATATTTTTAATCAAAATTCCCCTATTGACGCGTCTATAGATGGCTTGGGGGCAGTCCTGTTGCAGAAAAACATGCATGATAATAAATTCCATCCAGTCTTTTATTTTTCGAAGAAAACATCGGATAACGAAAGAAAATATACTAGTTTTGAACTTGAAGTCCTGGCTGTGGTAGAAGCCCTCAAAAAGTTTAGAATCTACCTGCTCGGAAGAAATTTCAAAATTATCACAGACTGTGATGCGTTCGTCAAGGCACTTAATAAAAAAGAAATAAATTCCCGCATTGCACGATGGGCTCTGTACCTTCAAGAATTCCATTACAATATTGAGCATCGAACAGGTTCCCGCATGGCGCATGTGGACGCTCTAAGTCCAGCTCCACTGTGTTTCATCATCCAAGATAGCCTTCATGTCAAACTTTTGAAATCTCAACAATCGGATGAAGAAGTTCAAGCATTAAAATCGATTTTGCAGTCCACACCCCATGATAATTACATTATAAAAAACAACCTTCTGTATAAAACAGTGAACGGTGTCGATTTACTCGTCGTCCCTACAGACTTACAGCATAGTATAATTAAAGAAGCACACTAGCGTGGACATTTTGCAGCACTCCGTACCCAAGAGCTAATAAACAAAGATTTTTATATACCTCACCTCAAAGACAAAATCGAAAGTTGCATTAAAAATTGTGTAAAGTGCATACTCTATAATAGAAAACAAGGTAAACAAGATGATTTCCTCCACCCAATTGATAAAGACGATGCACCCCTGCACACATACCATGTTGATCACCTTGGTCCCCTAGCTACTACATCAAAAAAATACAGACATATTATGGTTGTTGTAGATGCGTTTTCCAAGTTTACCTGGCTGTACCTCACAAAATCTACAGACGCCGCAGAAGTTATCAGCCGACTAGAAAGCCAACGATCCATCTTCGGTAACCCCGCCAGAATCATAACAGATCGAGGTCCAGCATTCACTTCCACTGCATTTCAAGACTATTGCCACGACCAAAATATTACTCACATACCAATTACAGCAGGTTTACCAAGATCGAATGGTCAAGTTGAAAATAAAAATTCTACTATCATCGCGGTCTTATCCAAACTATCATCCGACAACCCCGAAAAGTGGTTTTCCCATGTGCCTGCTCTCCAACAAATCCTCAATTCGGCATTTCAAAGAAGCATAAAGACGACACCATTTCAATTACTATTCGGTACCAAGATGAAAAATAAAGATGACATCAAGATCCTGGAGGCTTCTCAACGACGAATTTACAAAGACATTCCAGAGGCAACGTGAGGAGCAGCGTATCGACGCGAAAAAGCAGATTCGAATAGTGCAAGAAGAAAATCGCAGGCAGTATAACCTTCGAAGACGACCAGCTGCTAAATTCCAAATCAACGATTTAGTCGCAGTTAAACGCACTCAGTTCGGTCCTGGTCTGAAACTAAAACAGAAATTTTTAGGTCCATATAAGATAAACAAAATAAAACCAAACGACACATATGACGTCGTCAAGTGTGACTTCGTAGAAGGCCCATTCACAGTAGTGGCACCAGAAATTCCCCGACGGGGGAACACCACCTCAACGACAGGGGGGCACTATATAAAGAGAGTTTATTATATGAGTATTTATCAAAAACTGCAATACTGTTAATGATATTACTGTTAATATTTGTACCATTCCATTTGTTAGTACTCCTCGTGGTTTTGGAGACCATTGTGCAACAGACAGGCATTTTCTAAAAATATCATGGTCAAAACGTGTTCTGGACCTCTCAAAACGTGTATATTAATGGAAAACTGGAAGATGAAATTTTTTACGTATCCAATACTTTCTTCTATTGAATATAGAATGGAAAAACTGGAATGCTCCAAATTTGTTAAAGGAAAGAAAAATGCTGCTAAAAGTAGAAAAACTGAAAATTTTGTATTTGTGCCCTCGAGAGATTTTAGGAGTATGCCCTGATGGGGGGGTCACAGACTCCCCGACGGGAGGGCCTGTGCCCCCCCGGCCCCTTAGCTGGCACCACCCCTGCCCATTCAAGACCAGCACATGCGCTGAATTCCTGAAACCTTGGACAGACACTTTTGAAACACTCACTTGACATATTTCTTCAGGACTTTTTATTTTTTTTTAAAACTTAATTGACATAGTTCTTCAAGACTTTCTATTTATTTTTTTTTTAAGAACTCTTCCTTGGACATTTTCGTGTGCACAATTAAACTTTTTTTTTAAATCATACGTTGAACTTGAACTTGCCAGAATAAGAAGAACTCTCATTTTAACGAACTATTTTTTTTTTCATGAACAATTTTTTTTTTTCCATGAACATTCTTCAATACCTGATTTTATTTTTGGTGAAAATTATCTACCTATTTTTTTTTTCTACTTTGTGTATGTATATTAACATCTTATCTTATTTTATTTTAGTATTTGATGATATGATTCAGGTTTTGAGTGTAATATTTACACTATTTCCATTTGGTAATGTATACATTTTTTTTTTATTTTATTAATGCAGCTATATTATTACTGTATCTATAATTCTACTATGTAGTGTTGTATATTGTTTATTTTTTTTATTATTTCTTTTGCTTTTGTATAATTTAATTTTTTGTTGTTGTTTAATAACCTTCAGGCGAGGCCGCCTGCTTGGTCATGATGGCCGATATGGGAAATTATATTTCCCGGCTATCATCTCCACTGTGTGATGTCACTGTATACGTACCTATCGCGTGTCATCACGTCACCGTTTGTATCATCCTTTCAATGTATGCGCACGCACCGAGAAGCGCACCTGTTTTATTCAGATGATGTTTAATCGTTGTCGAGGGAAAGACGTTCCCGCTTGGATGTAAACCAATGTTTAGTTATTGAGTCGACGTCGAGCTGTTATGTGAGAGACAGACGGTCTTCTCCGCTCGTAAAATATGTATATGTTAGTGTTTCTGTAATGTCCCTTTTCTTTATTTAATAAATGTTATAATGTTATACTGGTAGCCGTTTCCCTATATTTTTATATATATATATCTAAATGCATATAAACACAAACATTAACAATGATATTTGAAATCAATAAACATACAAATAAGTATACTTACAATGAAGAATAGATAGAATAATAGCTAAACATTCTCTTACTAATTAGGACATTACAGATGGGTAACAACACAATTTAATAACCTTCAAACTTCTTAAATGTAAAAAAAAAAAAAAATACATATATTAGTACAATAATTAAAAATATGTAAAGATTTAAGAGTTTTTAGCCCATATTTGGTCTTAAAAATTTGTATTTTAACATTCAGTGGGAGATTTGTTTTCTATTCTCATTATTCAAAAATTTCTGATTATGAAGTTTGAGGAGATAAATCCGTTTTATAGGTCTTATAAGTTCACATGCTGCAGTTTTTATTTTAATTACTCGCATTTATCTTTTCTAGGATATGTCTGTATAACACAATCCATTGGTCAATCTATTATCATCTTGTTATCACTGTCGATAAAAACTAAGTCAATTTTGTTGATTGTCCTATAGTTAAACGTTTAGGCGACTTTTGCACTTGAGTAGCCAAATACGCATCACGAAATCTTCTGCAAAAATGTTATCTTAAAGTCTGCATGAAAATCTTTCTTAGATTAGTGTTATTCAAATGATCTAAGTCGGGTATTCCAACACTGTACGCGCCTTGAATAAAAACTAGAAGTGTTAGTAAGATCATTTGGATTTCCCAAAGGATACGTAAAAGGTCTTGAAATAATGACAGATACATCGCACAGCATCAACTTTTCTTCGTAAGACAGACAGGATTTACTGAGGATATTTATAAAACTTACTTGTCACGCCTCTAAAATTTACTCATGTCAATTAAATACTTAAAAACATCAAATGTACAGAAGAGGCACACGAATTTTGAGGGTCCCTAGGCACGTGTCCTATGTGTATAATAAATAATTATCCCATAAATAATTAAGCGTAAGTAAATAATGAGGTAAAGCGTTCAATACGAACCATTATTTTATTTTCTAAATAAATATATATATATATATATATATATATATATATATATGTATATATATATAAAGCATGGAATATCTTAAAATTTACCGCCGTGTGCGACAGTGTTCACAAATGAGCAGGAGAGGATTCGTGTACTGTCCAATAAGCTCAGACACATTCTAGTTGGACACTTTACGCAGTCTCCTAGTGGGATTTATGGATAAGAGATGCGAGGTTTAGTAGGTTTAATTTGGTAAGCAATAAGAGCGGCTTACTGTCTGTGCGGTTACGGTGAGGTAGGTATATTCACTCCAAACTCTAGGGCACGCATTGATGGTGCTCAAGGTCATCTGGTGTAGAGTAGGGTTGAAGTACACAGCGTTCCCTATGTCCCCAAGATAGGAACTCACCTCCTCGTGGTGGCCCCTAGGTAGGTGCCTTTTTCAGGGCGCTGAGCTAACGAGACGGCACGGGCGCCATCGATTGGCTGGTACTCCAGTACTCCTCCAGTCAATTGGGGTCTATATTCACCGGCTGCTTGAGAAAGTAACTGGCTCTGTAGTGCTCTTTCCGTCTCTTGGCGGTTGCGGCATTGTTTTCCCTTATGGCTGCAACCTACTCTTCACCTCAGATCTCGTGTCCTTTCATGGGCTCGAGTGAGTTTCCAGGACCCAGCCTAGCCGGTGAACAGTTAAGTCTAGCGGTTTTTGGGTCTTCTTCCTCCGCTGACCTCTTCGAGGCTGTGCCCCTGTCCGCAGATCCGCTGAGAAGAGATGATGTGTTTATGTCCAGAGGTCCTTCTTATAAGGCCCACACCATAAATGGCGAGACTGGTGATCACTTGTAGATGTATCCTGTCCCCAGGATCATGAATCTAAGGGTTTAGATAAGGTGACCATATTTTTAAACTCTGGTTTGAGGACAAATTAATGCATAGTCCTCGAATCGGTGGAAATTTCGAAAATATTGGGAAATATATTTGAGGTCATTTTCAAGGACATGACAGGACAAAAAAATGAAAAAAAAAAAAAAAACTTATTTATACGTTGCAAAATGCACTTAAACACCCTTTTAGATGAAAAATGGTTAAATCTAAGGAATATTTAGGCAAACTAAACCATCTCAACTTTAAATTCTTAAATTAAAATAGTTAAATTGGTAGAACACATTTACATTATATTCGTTATTATGATAGGAAAAAACACAAAACAAGACCATTTCAATTTAATCTCCAGATTTCCTACAAATTAAAAAAAAAAAAAAAAATATTATCTTGTACATGATTTACTAATGCAATTTATGGTGAACATACAACTGCTATTTCTAATAAAATTTCATGAAAGAAGTTATTTCTACAGAAAGGTAAGAATCCGTATTCTGATGAGTAGTGCACGATATGCAGCACAGTGGTCTTTATTTCACAGTTTTGTTGATTCCCAAACTTATGCAATCATTTATGCATTTGAACACAATTTTGAAGAGAAAAAAATAAAAATATTTAAATTTGGTACTTTTAATATCCTTAAATAGTCAGGTGTTTTTTTTTTTTTTTTTTGAGAAGGAGGGGGACACATTTTTTTTTTTTAGTATGAGGACAGTTCTAGAATTTCGAAGACGTATGGTTACCTTAGCTTTAAGCTGGGTGCGTATTACCCAAATGTATTAAATGAAACAGCGTCTCTTTGTTTTGACTATGCATAATCACTGAGGATCCTTTGAAAAGAGAACAACAATGCGTTTAGTAAAAGTGAACAGTGGAGCGATGGTCCGCTACCAGAGTTCCACATCAAATTCGGATGTGTCTGCTCTGTAACAATTTTATCAAAGGTGTTAACATGAAGCGTGGGTTTTCTACGGCCTGTCAGAATAATAGCTAGCAAAATTCTTTATTCTATTTCTTTTGATAGAGTATGGATTATATGGCTTTACCGACTTTAGTTTTAGGACTCACTTAAGTGTCTTCGATGGTTTTCTAAACGTGAGTCTATTCTTATATCAACAATGCTTTTTCAGGAGATTTCTTTCTCTTGCACTTTGCCTGGAGTATGAGATGCGGTTCGTACCCATGGAGGTTCAGGACTTTACTTGATCTTTTCGAACGTAGGTACACTGTAATAAATATGCACTATTTTGTGCCAGAAATTCTCTGTAATTTGTGAAAATACGTTCTGACAACGTAATTTTTTTCGAAAATTACGCGTATTTTCTCAAATTACAGAGAATTTCTGGCAGCAAATAGGACATATTTTTTACAGTGTAGTTACAGTTGATCTTATGTCGGCCAATGCTTTCTTGCATTGCTTGGGGTTTTACCGTCTCATGTGTAGGGATTTTTTTTGCCTGCGAGATTTGTTAAATTAATCTTTCTGATTCTTTACACGAGCGCCATTTAATTGGAGGCACAAACAAGGCAATTAATTAGGGTGGTGGAGCGACAATGTAGATAATACATTCGGATGGAGACTCTACCCACATGGTGGTTCAATATCAATGTGCCGATTTCTTTTTGGAAAACAGGAAAATTTCGACCGAGTATCCATGGAAGGACATGACATAGAAGGCGATAGCATATCCGCTGAAGTGACGTTTCAGCCGCTTTTGACGCGAATGTCGGTTGCAGCGACGGATACCCGTAAACCATATTTACCTACTAGAGCCTAGTTCAAAGGATATTCAGCCTGGATTAATAGCCTAAGCATTATTCTGACTGCAAGAATCAAGTGATTGATATGTTGGTTGTTTAGCTGGTTGAGACGACTAAGCAAGTCTGTATAAAAGCATGCTTTACAATAAACTTTTATATATGCAAATTTAAGCCAAGAAATTTTATTGTAAAAACTTGTTCCAAACCAATTCAAATCCAGAAATTTCTTTTAATGTTTCACTGTCATGTTCGAGTCTGTTCATTGGAAAAAAAATTAGAGCTAACTTGACCTGTGTGTCGAGTCGGTTTGGCTCTAATTGGCTTTGGAATATAAATTTATGTAGTAATATAGATGATCATCGCAACTCTAGAGACGTACACTTTAAAGTTTTAAATACATTAAATAATGAATAATTTTTTACCGATTAAAATTTCAAAGGAAGGAGCAAGTGCTACCTTGCTCCTATGAAAGGTTCTGGATTTTGTTTTGTAAAAAATATTTGTATGTAATTTTGTGAAATTTCAGGGATTAATTACATAAGCTTTGGTTTTTATAAATTTTATGACAAAATGAAAATATCATTGTATTTTGGTCAGTCACTGATAGTAAAAAAAAAAAAAAAAAAAAAAAAAAAAGATAGCTGATAACAATCGAAGATAAGATTATCGTAAACAAACATTAATAGTTTACCATTTTTAGCAGTTCTCTGGAAAAACGGTTTGATTATTACCATAAAAGGAAAGAATTATTACCATGTTTTTATTAACTTCGATTCTTGTTTGTTTGTTTGTTTGTTTGTTGTCCAGTACAAATCTTGCAATCGATTTTTAACTAACTTCCAGACTAGCTAGATATTTGAAATTTTCAGGACAGCTCACAACACGGTGACAATACATTTTTCTAATAATTTTAGTCAACTATTTCAGATCCCGCTGCCTTCGGCAGCGCTTATATGATTCGACAGAAAATTTATTTAACTAACTTCCCGACTAGCTAGACATTTGAAACTTTCAGAATAGTTCAGAACGCGGTGAAAACGCATTTTTTTATACCTTTAGCCAACTGTTTCGAGTTCCTGCTGCCTTCCGCAGCGTTATCAGTACAATGCTTGAAATCGATTGTTCACTAACTTTCCGACTATAGACATTTGAAACTTTCAGGACAGCTCACAACACGGTGACAATACCTTTTTCTAATAATTTGAGTCAACTATTTCAGGTCTCGCTGCCTTCGGCAGCGCTTATATGATTAGAAAGAAGATTTATTTAACTTACTTCTCGATTTGCTAGACATTTGAAACTTTCAGAATAGTTCAGAACACGGTGAAAATGCATTTTTTTAATACCTTTAGTCAACTGTTTCAGATTCCTGCTGCCTTCGGCAGCGTTATCAGTACAAAGATTGCAATCGATTTTTCACTAACTTTCCGACTAGCTAGACGTTTGAAACTTTCAGGTTAGCTCATAACACGGTGACAATACATTTTTTAAATACTTTTAGTCAACTGTTTCAGGTACCTACTGCCTTCGGCAGCGTTTATATGATTCAATAGAAAATTTATTTAACTAATTTCCCGACTAGCTAGATATTTGAAACTTTCAGAATAGTTCAGAACACGGCGAAAATGCATTTTTTAAATATTTTTAACCAACTGCTTCGGGTTCCTGCTGCCTTTGACAGCGTTACCAGTACAAAGCTTGCAATCGATTTTTCACTATCTTCCCGACTAGCTAGACATTTGAAACTTTCAGGACAGCTCACAACACGGTGACAATACATTTTTTTTAATACTTTTAGTCAACTGTTTCAGGTCCCTACTGTATTCGGAAGCGTTTATGTGATTCAACATAAAAATTATTTAACTAACTTCCCGAGTAGCTAGACATTTGAAACTTTCAGAATAGTTCAGAATACGGTGAAAATGCATTTTAAATTATTTTTTTATTAATTGCTTCGGGACCCTGCTGCCTTCGGCAGCTTTACCAGTACAAAGCTTGCAATCAACTTTTAACTAACTTCGCGGCTAGATAGCCATTTGAAACTTTCATAATAGCTGAAAACACGATAGCAAGGAATTTTTTTAATACTTTTATCCAATTGCTCCGCGTTCCCGCTGCCTTCAGTAGCGTTTGTATGATTCAACAGAAAATTTAAAAACATGGTATATAAAAGTTCTTTTTATCTTGTAATTATTTTTTAAACTTTAGTTCTTAATATTTCAGAATGCTTAATTCTTAAGAAAGAATATTGTACTTTGAGACAATATACAGAAACCATATCGTATTAAAAGCAAAGAGTCTTTAACATAACAGATTGATTAATATTTATTAATGTTGTAAAATGAAAGGGTGAAATATAATGTTAAATATGCAGCTATTTAAAAAGAGACTTATTAATTAAAAAAGATGAAAGCAGTAATTTTTAAAAATTCTACTTCAGTGAAATTTTCAAACCTTATTGTCTTTTTTGAAAACGCGTCACCAGACATCATAAGGCATTTCGAAAATTTATTTTATAATAACGAAACTCTTAGAAAAATTGCAGTAATAACACTGCAATGGTAGATAAGCAGAGGCTGGCATGAAAAGCAGTGTGATCAACGTTCGTCATTTACTATTCTAACCTTACAAGGAAACATTCAAAAGGTGTCGTCTTCAAAAAATATTGAAAAAAATATATGTGATTCTACTCTTCCTAAAACACCAGAAAGTGAAAAAATTATCGGCTGAAATGAATTACATCGACCACAAAAAATTATCAAAATTAAGCATATTTGGCGATTTGCATTGTTAATTAAGCATTGTTAGGCGATTGAAGAAGGAGAGGGATGCCGCTCATCACTCTCTTGGAGCGATTTTGAGCGCTTCTATGGCGATCTCTCCATTTATTGGAAAAAAAAAAAAAAAAAAAAAGTTTACAAAAACGCCAGGACTTAGTCCCAAACCGACTAAGGGCGTTGATAGTATACACATTGGAGAAAAGTCCACAGGACAGGTTTTTCATCCGAATCAATGAAGTGCAGCATAGTGGGCAAGGAGCTCAAACACACATTTATACAAAAGGAAGGAAGGAGAGAGTGAAGAGAGAAAGAAAGAATATATAAATAAAACGTTACGATTAAACTTTACAATTAAAGTGAAATGATTTAGAAAGACTTTAAATTACATTTCAAGTGATTTTTAGGACTTGATTTTGAGTACTTGGCGGAGAAACAAAACACGGTTCTATTCGTACACGGTAATCTCGGTGCTAGCGAACTGAACGCCTAACAGCGCTAAATCGCCAAATATGCTTAATTTTGATAATTTTTTGTGGCCGCTGTAATTCATTTAAACCGATAATTTTTTCACTTCCTAGTGTTTTATGAAGAGTAGAACCACATATATTTTTTTCAATATTTTTTGAAGACGACACCTTTTGAATATTTCCTTGTTAGTCACAAGACAAGGTAGGTCAGGCATATCGAAGTCATTGCGACTGATATATTATATTGTAATGAGTTGCAAGGGTCAAACAAAAGTTAGCTGATTGCAAAGTAATTTAACAAATGATTTAAAATTTTTCAAAAGTATAAAATACCTTTTACAGATCTTCTAAGTGTAAGTCGCGAAAACACAGTTGGGCAATTTCATCATATTGAAGTTACCAAATTACAACCATTGAAGAGCCACTGTATGACACACTGTAAAATTATATTTCAGTTCCTATGTAAATTTTCACGGTTGTAATCTATCTATGACTGCAACCTGCATCACTCAGTAAGAACGTGCTACTAAAGGAGTTATTTAGCATTTGTAAAATTTGATAGCGAATTCAACTTCTTATATAAACTCATTGCCATAGAAATTTGCACACCAAGAAGTAACTGTAGAATCGTAATGAAACTTTGCATGAAGGTACATGTTAGGCAGATATGCAAATGATTAGAAATGTAGTGTGATTGCACACCAAGAAGTAAATGTAGAATCGTAACGAAACTTTGCATGAAGGTACATGTTAGACAGATATGCAAATGATTAGAAATGTAGCGTGATTGCACACCAAGAAGTAAATGTAGAGTCGTAACGAAACTTTGCATGAAGGTACATGTTAGGCAGATATGCAAATGATTAGAAATGTAGCGTGATTGCACATCAAGAAGTAACTGTAAAATCGTAACGAAACTTTGCATGAAGGTACATGTTAGGCAGATATGCAAATGATTAGAAATACAGCGTGATTGAACATTGCGTAATGCCCCCAGAAGGTCAAACTCCGTTCTCCTTCAAATATAAAGAAGGTAAGTAGAGCTTGTTTGCATGTACTTAATTTGTCGCAGAAGGATTCATTTTAAATAAAGATGCCGTTATGTCGCCATCGATGACAATATGAGCAGCTATTAGAGTTCGAGAGGAGAGGAACCAGAACAAGTTGCAGGTTGGTCCTCAGGTTTTCGCGATTTTTCTTTGGTGATTATGGCAAAATGCCATTTCCGGAAGTGGTTGCCATGGATTCCAAGCGTAAACAAAAGCAAAACCCGTTTTTCAAAATGGTGTCATTTGTAATGTACAAAATTAATTAAACCTATTTTTAATTATAATAAAACAAATATTTAAAATTAACTTACCTTACTATTCATGATAAAACATTTTCATACATTTTGATACTTCAAGGGTGATCAATATGCATAAAAATTATGAAATTCCGTATTTTACCGATCAGTAATACGCATGTAGCTACATTACTCCCACACTCCCTACAGTAGTAGCAAATAATGTATTACTGCGCATGCGCGGACTGTAGCAAAACAACTTAGACGTAATTTAATAACTTAAATTTGTATCAGAAAAAGTTATGTTACACAATGAAACTTTTATAATATTTGTTATTCGTTTTTCTCCTCTCTCGCTTTTTTTTTTTTTTTTTAACTTAATAGGTATGTATTACAAACCATAAAAAAAAAATGAATTGTTTGAAAAGAACAATTAAATATTTTTCTAATACAAATTTTCATTTGTGAATGACCCCTTATTGTAAAGACTTTTTTAAAAAACAGCTGAAAAACAGCTCATTTAATCACCGATAACTCTATGAATTTTTGTAATATTCAACTAGATGTTTCTTATAAGGTGCTCTATACAGTTGGGTATCAAACTATGGAGTTATAAAGTTGGAGTTCTTAACCTTTGGAGTTATAAAATAAAAACTTGCGAAAAAGTTTTACATTTTTTAATTCCTTAAATATTTGAGATATCTATACAAAACTCTACACACGTATAAAAAATATTTATAATCATATCTAAAGTTCGCAAACTAATAGACGCTTTTCCATATACAGGGTAATCACAAATATTTTTTAATTTATTGGATTTGATGCTCGTCTCCTATGAGCCTTCGTGAGAAAATCTTTGCTGACAAACATGAGAAAAGATATGTTTTTCTTATTACCAAAATTCAAGAACAACACGTTAAGTTTTTTTTCAAGATATTGGACAAAACGTAAAAAAGCGTAAGTATTTTCATTATTTTGTCCCACACCTGTAATTCAGTGCCAAATTTCAAATTTCTGAAAGGATTTCTAGGGTAGGTGCTCCAGTGATTGGCATGCTCCAGTAATTGACATCTATCCCGAAATAATTAATAAATAAGAAAAATAATAAAATCATATATTTTATGTATAAGAATTTTAACATTTGATGTCAAACACTGGAGCACAGGGTGCTAATAACTGGTAAAATGAATAACTAGCAGTGTCAAACACTGGAAAATAGGGTGCCAGTTACTGATAAAATGAAAAACTGGCAGTGTCAATTACTGGAAAATTGAGTGGGTGTCGAATAAAAAATCATAAATATATATATATCAAATGCATATATTTTAACGCATATGTGGTTCTGAATGTCTTTCATACCATATGTACTAACTTAAGATTTCTAAACATATTTTCTGATGACTAGAACATTAAAAACAACAGAAAACATCATTATGTACAGAGATTGCTTTAAAAGTGTCAATCACTGATGCACTTACCCTATACTGAAGCTGTTTTATTTCTTTAGCACAATTTTCTATTAATTATTTAAACAAAAATTGTTTGCGCGTTCTTTTCTTTATTTTTTTTTCTTTGACATAAAAAGAAATGTATTCACTTATTTATTTATTTATTTTTGGCATAAATTTTTTTTTCTTTTAAATAGCTAGTTTCAAAGTTAAAATGAAGTATTTACTTAATATTTTTTTTGAATTAATTATCCGACTAAACTAAAAAATACATGCGTTAGCTAGATTTTGCCCTTATTGATAATAGTACCAATTTTTGATAAAATCTAATAATCTGGACAGATGAAATGACAGACTTCCAGCTTTATATATTTTAAATAAAAACAAAAATGTTTGCACGTTCATTCAAGCTGTAAAACAATAAAAGGCGACAACGCAAAATCGCTCTCTGAAAGAAATAATCCTATGCTAAAAATAAAATTTATTCTCAATTATGGTCAATTATTTACAAATGCACAGTTTCTTCAAGACCTGATCCTATATTTATATTAGTAGAAAACGGGTTGGCAAAATTTTGGCACTTTCCTTACCTATGTCAGAAAAATACACTCTCCAACCTCAGTGGTCGTTTTCACTCCCAAGTTCGTAACAGTTGTTAGCTTCTCATCACTTGCTCTGTTTTTTGAATGAGTGCCAATCCGAGTTCGTCATGGAAAGATTTTTTTGGGAAGAAGTAACTACGCGTCTCAACAACCCGAGTTTCTCTACTACTGTCAGAGAAAGACTCATAATATTTTGGAGAGATCTTGACAAATATTACGCCAGGTCTGCCGACTATGTTTTGTTTTCAGGTGTTACATGAGTACTTAATGCTTAAAAAAAAAAAAAAAGTTTACTCTCTTTTTTTAATAAAATTTTTATTGTAAATTTTATGGTATATAAAATCGGAACATTTGAATAAGATTTTATAAAATTTTCATTACAAAATATGCAAAAAAAAAGTTTTTTTTTTTTTTTTTTTTTTTTTTTAATAGGACTGAGGACTATTAGTCTCGATCTGGGAATTTGCGGTGTCATTTTTCGATAGTTGGACATTTATTGAAATCTAAAAGTTATCGAAAATATAATTGAATAATTTGAAAGCGATGTTACAATTTGAAAAAAAAAAAAAAAAAAAAAACCAATAGTCCTCCGTCCTAAACTAAATTCTGCTTTTGTCAGAATTTTATCAAAATTATTATTATTATTATTATTATTATTATTATTTTCTGGAAAGAAAAAGAAAATTAATAATAATCAGTATTGAAACAAACAAACACTATCGAAAAAGTTTTTTTTTTTTTCTTTTTATTTATTTATTTATTTATTTAGGAAATTGAAAAGTGCGTGTGCAAAATGAAATAAAAATAAGTAAAAAAAAAAAAAAAGAATTTAATGATTTAATTTTTACATAAAACATGATCGCGTGCTATCTTAAAAAGTGGATGAAAAATTTAAAGTTTATGTGGTGCGTGTGGCATCCATAAAAATTGTTTTAAGAAATAGAATAGAATAAAGAAAGCGACGATGTTGGTTGCATTTTGTTATATAGTTTGAATTTTTGAATTTTATAGAAGTAATACCTACCGTAGGAATAGTTTCTTATGTTAAAACTATAGGGAATTGTTATGCGAGCACAAGCAATGCTACTTTATTTATTTATTTATTTTGTTATTCATTTTGACATAATTTTTTGTTAAAAACACTTTGTATTTATTTTGATTATACTTTTAATTAATGCGTTTTTCTGTCAATTTATGACAAAAGTTGATATTTTGTTTATATCTTTAAAGTATTGCTGGGTTTTAAATGACGCTTTCAAGGATTGTAAAGGTGCATCTTTTATAAATAAATTTTTCCATAAAATGATCTAATCATACAAATGTTGTCTTTTAGTATTATTATTATTATTATATCACTGAACTGAGTCTGCGTGCTTAAATATTACTTGCATGTTATTTTTTATCCTCGTGTGTTTTATCTTATTTTCTAAACGCTTCTTTATTATTTTTGCTTTCAATTAACATTTTGAGTCACAAATGAACCTGCGAGTTTCCATCACAAAAGTCTCTACAGATTATTTATTTATTTATTTATTATTATTTTTTCTGTTAGGAGATAAGTATAGCTCGTGCTAGAACGAAATGTAATAAATAAATAAATAAATAAAAATAAAATAAATTCTTCTTACATTTTTTGCAAATATAATTTAATTTAATACAACAGGACTTATTTTAATCTAGTCTCCCATATAAAGGCATGCAGTAACTGTGTTTCATTCCCTAGCATCAGTTACTATATTCATTTCTTAAAATTTCTTTGGTGTAGATTTAGCTTCAGAGCCTTTTGATGGCTTTTAAATTTTTATTGTCATTTCGGTGATGAATTAGAATGACTATCGCAATTTCATAAGTAAAACTTTTGCGAGAAACGTCCGGGCTAATTCGGTGCCAAATTTCAAATTTCGCAGAGGGGTTTCATATTGAAACTGAAACTGCCCGATTTCTTTAGCACGTTTTTTTTTTTTTTTTTTTTTTTTTTCAATTTTATTTTAATTATTAAAAACAAACAAAAAAAAAAAAAGGTTTGCATGTTTTCTCTCTCTCTCTCTCTCTCTCTCTCTCTCTCTCTTTTCATAAAAAGAAATATATTCGCTTATTTAATTGTACATTTTAGACATAATTTTTTTTTCTTTAAATAATTTTAAAGTTAATAATTATAAGATTAAAAAAAAAAAAAAACATTTTTATACACCATGTTTTTAAATTTTCCGTTGAATCATAGCTATAGAAATATTAGCACTTTATCAATGTGCATAAAATTTTTAAAGTGATAATGACGTCAGTTTTTGTGCGATGCATAATTCAATTTTTTACAATTTTTTATTGTTCACGTTTAAGTAAATGTATTTATTTTCCTGTCGAAAAAAAGCGAACTCCTGAATTCCTTTGGTAACAATTAAATTATAAATAAAAACATGGTAAAAAAACGTTAGTTTTAAAAATAAAATGTTAGTTCTTTTAGAACAACATATATTAATTAGCATGATAAACTACATTAGCACTTTAACAATGTGTAGAAAATTTAAGTTATAATGACTTCAATTTTTGTGAGATGCCTAATTTAACTTTTTATAATTTTTTAATGTTCACGTTTAATTAAATGTATTTATTTTTATGGCGAAAGAAAATGAACTCGTAAATCTTTTTGGCAACAATTAAATTATAGCTAATATTTAAATGGCTAAATTGAAAGCTATTAGGAGGTTATTATTTTCATATTTTAATTAATTGAAAGAAAACTAATCAAAAATTCAAAAATCGGGCTTCGGGGTATTGCGTTGTCATCGTGTTCTCAGCTATTCTAAAAGTTACAAATGTCA
This sequence comes from Salticus scenicus, assembly GCA_963930645.1. NCBI lineage: Eukaryota > Metazoa > Arthropoda > Arachnida > Araneae > Salticidae > Salticus > Salticus scenicus. The sequence continues at coordinate 213,887,642 of OZ005658.1, read as the reverse complement.
TAGCTAGTCGGGATTTTAGTTAAAAATCGATTGCAATATTTGTACTGGACAAACAAACAAGAAAGCGAGTTAGTAAAAACATAGTAAAATGGAGTTTTTTACTTAATATTTTTAAAATCAATTATCCGATTGAATTAGAAAACATAGCATTATCTTACAAGACAGCACCACAGAGTTGGCGTTTAAAAGTAATTAGTACAAAAGTTAGCCCTGCCGTACTAAAAAATAAACTTAAGTTTGAATTATTGGCTAAATTGTATACAAAAACGGTACAATTTTCGATACATTTTGCCCCACGTATAGTTTTGGAAAATTAGTTGTAATTGGGGGGGGGGGGGCGGGGAAATCGTTCAACCACGCGCTATATTTATCTCTTAACAGTTTTTTTTTTTTTTTTTTTCAGATAAAGCTGTCATTAATTAATTCTATCCACTTCTTTCCTGGAAGGTCTCGGGAAAACAACCACCGTCTAAATTTTACAAATTTTTGAATCAAACTTTTATAAAGTAATGTTTAAATCAGGGGTGGCCAACACGCGGCCCGCTGAGTAGTTTTTTGCGGCCCGCGAGAAGACTAACGATAACGATTAAAGTTTGACACTTTGGGTAACATATTAAAAATGAATAAATCCGTTTGGACTTATCGAAATGAAAATACCTTTCAGCGATTATGGTAGCTATAGAATCACACTGTTGTAACTGAAATATTGTTAGATCCATTAATCATTCTCTTTTTTATGGTTATTAATGTATATTTCATATTTTTTTTATGATTATTATTGTTAATTTATGAATGAAAATAAATTAATGTATTCTACTCTGAATCTTCACCCTGCCCTCCTCCGAAAATAGCATATACATACATGTTTCATACGGTCAGAAACAATGTACACACACATACAGTCGGTAACAAAAGTCTCCGATCACTTGCAAAAATTCCTATGTAAAAAAAGTACACTTAATACAGTTTTGTTAAATAAATCCTTGTCAAATCCTGTTTTTAGACAGACTAAGAATAGGATTCGACAAGGATTTATTTAACAAAACTGTATTAAGTGTACTTTTTTTACATAGGAATTTTTGCTAGTGTTCGGAGACTTTTGTTACCGACTGTACATGCATAAAGTGCGGCCCGCATGGATAAAATACATTTCAATGCGGCCCACCAAGTATTTTGGATTGGACAAGCCTGGTTTAAATGTTGTGCTTTTACATGCTCAAAATTTTAAATAAAAAATATTTATTTATAATATATACAGTCGGTAACAAAAGTGTCCGAACACTAGCAAAAATTCCTATGTGAAAAAAGTATACACTTCATATGGTTTTGTTAAATAAATCCTTATCGAATCATGTTCTTACACTGACTAAGAACAGAATTCGACAAGGATTTATATTTAACAAAACAGTACGAAGTGTACTTTTTTTACATAGGAATTTTTGCTAGTGTTCGGACACTTTTGTTACCGACTGTATACATATATAACAGAGAGAGAGAGGAAATATACTTTATTTTAGCTTTTCAAACCCATGTAATACCTTAAAAGGCGATTTTTGCCCATTAAATAACTTTAACTTATATGGGAGATTTGGAATAGTTATGATTTCTGTGAAAGATGAATAATAGCTGATAACTCAAGATTTTCAACTACTGTCTGAAAAGAGAGTACATAGTACTATTTTGAGGAGATTTTCACAAATATTACGGCAGGTTTTTCAACTGTGCTTTGTTTTAAAAAGAAATTTTACACCGATGTAATATTTACTTCTATACAAGATATAGAACGTTGTCTACCTGTTAGAAAAAGTTACTTACATTCAGACTATCTGTATAATTATATATATTTATATTTTAGTAAAAACCAAGTTTACATTCAGATTATTCGTTCAGGTATATATATTTATATTTTAGTAAAAAAAGAAGCTTCTTCTTCTTCTTTTTTTTTTATACAAATTAATTCACGAAAAAGAATTATTGCAGTATGTCTGAAATAGTTGGATCTCCAAATTTAATAAAAAAAAACCCTTATGAAATTCATTCATTATTTATCTGTAATTATCTGTGACAGGGAACATTTTGTGGATTTATAATACAATGGTCGCCAGCTTAAAATTTACGAATAGCTTTTATTGTTTATTTATTATAATTTATCTTTACGATGACGTATAGTAAATATTTAATCAAAATTCAACCCTTATTTAAAATTATCTTTACGACGATTTCAATGAGGGTTTAATTTTGTAACTTATCTCTGTGTGCTATAGAATAGAATAAAAATACATAAAGTATGATAGAAATTGTCATCTAAAGGGAAGCAGAGTAGAGGTCTGCACGGGCCGAAATTTTGAGGCCCGGCCCGGCCCAGTATGAAGTCAAAAAATTCGGCCCGGACAAAAAACGATAAAATCAGGCCCGACCTGATTCAAAAATATGTAAAAAAAAAAAAAAAAAATGCATGCCTTTCCCATGAAAAAGATTTTTAGTATGTGTTTTGCAGAGGTTTTATATAACCAAACAATAGTACGTTCTTTAACAAAACTGCCGAACTTTTACAAGATAATTATATATAAACAGAAATTCATTATTATAGACAAGCCACAAAGAGAAACAAAAAGTCAAATCGAAAATATTAGCATTCATAAATAATACAGGAAGGTATTTAAAATGGTTAATACTACTAAAAATGCACTTTCCTCTTATATACCGTAATGTATTCGAATCTTTCATGCGATCCGGTAAACAAAACTTTAATGTTAATCCAACCATATTGAATAGAAAAATTGTTTTTGACTATGATAAGAATGATGCTACTTTCATCCACTGGAAAAAAGAAAAAGGATCCTTAGAGAAAAAGTTACAACGGAAGGATTTTTATAGTTTTCATACCACCTAAACTCAACAGATCATAGGAAACAAAACCTTATACACAGTAACGTATCTAATTTATTTTGTTATGTACATGTACGCAAACTGGTAGTGACATGCATACTATTTTGAATAGGAAACCATTTAATATTACTTTAAATAAAATATATTAATTTCGAAGTATGATAAAAATATTTGCGAATAATCAGATTTCGAACAGACAGACTGATAGACAATTAAATTGAAGTTACAGACATTTAACAAAATAGAACTTTATGCGACATACCAGCCTATAAAATTATGTAAAATAAATGACTGAAAAAATATTTTTATCATTTTCCTTTTTCGTTGATTAACGAGGAAACCAGAAAAAAATTCAGCCCGACACGGCCCGGAGAAAATTTCATTCAGGCCCGGCCCGGCCCGAGTATACACAAAAAAAAACTGAGCCCGAGCCCGGCACGGCCCGAGAACAAATTAAAAAACTCGGCCTGAACCCAGCCCGAGGGCCGGACTCGGGCTCGGGCCATAAGCCCGACCCGTGCATACCTCTAATGCAGAGGAATGCTGTAAAATTGTACATATTTTGAAGAAGGAAATTATATAGTTCTATAATTTTTCAATGATATAATAATGTAAAGAAAGATCGAAAGTGATATAAATTAACATATTTATACATTTCTTTAATGCTTCGGCAGTTTTACAAAAGTAACTAAAGGCAGAGATTAGATTAATCCTCACAAATTTTAAAAGTTTCAAGTAATTCTTCTCATAATAACAGGAGACCTTGCATTGGAATATTAAAACCCTACGTCAGAAACGCCAAAGAAAAATATTTGAGATGCATACAGCTGTTTCGGTAGCCTTAAGCGTACCGTCTTCAGTGCAAAAAGAATTCTGAATCTGGAGAAGTGCTCGTATATATAGGAGAGGAACCGAATTTAGTTCGACCAATAGGATTACGGGAAAGGTGAAGTGTGTGGCCAATAGGAATTTAGGAATGTTAGCTGTGTAAACAGTAGAAAAATTAAGAAAGATTTTCCTCCCAGCAATGTTTAGAAATAGCCGATTTATTGGTTTCTTGTTTGCGGAGGTAATTCATATGTTCTTTTAGACGAAATTTAAGACTGCGTTTAGTTTGGCCAATATATAAATGCCCCAAGAATTATTCATATCAATGGGATCTTTTAACTGAGAAAAGGTGAGTTTATTGGAAGGCGAAAATATTATTTTAAAATCATATTGTTTGAGAATTTTAGCTATGGTTTGACTGGATTTAGGAAAATAGGGTAAAACAATACTGGTATTAGAAGACCCTGATTTAGTAGACGAAATACGAGGGAGTTGTAATTTTTGGATAGCTTTGTCTATAATGGAAGGGTCATAACCTCTGTCAATTGCAATGGCTTTCAGGTATTTAATTTCAGATTTTAATAAAATAGGATTTGAACAAATATTAAGGGCACGGTTTACAAAAGTATAGAAAGCAGCCATTTTTTGGTTAGGTGGGTGACATGAACGGGCATGGGGATGAAGGGAGACTGCAAATTTTTTACGATAGACGGTGGTTGAAAATATAGGTGGTTGATAGACGGTGGTTTCTTTTCATACTGTATAGAAAAAAATATAAAACTTATGAAAGGAATTATCAGTTTCCAAAAACTTTTCTCGTATGATTGCCCCACGTTGGCTGATTGATACCGACCTTCGTTTCGAAAACTTAATATATTTCTTTTACTTTTTGTGCGTAATCATTAACTAATTTAATGCTGTCTGATGAAAATAGGTTTTGCTTATTAGTTTGAGCGACTAAACCATAATTTCCTTCATGATTTCTACTGAAATGCTGCTACTGTTATAAATATTACAGGGTGACTCTACGGCCATGAAACACACTTGGAGAGAGGTGGAGAACATCACACAAATTGAGAATCGTACAGGAACCCATAACTGCAAATGTCATTTTAACCCTTTAAGAAGTGGATGTTTTTGGTTATTCTTTTAGAAATAAAATCAATATAACTCCGCCTACAGTGTAAATTTTAAAATCTTCGCAAAATCATACACAATGCTCGTATTAAAATAATAAAAATCAGTGCGATAATATACCTTTTTTAATATACCTCAATTTTAGATTTTTTCTTTTTTCTTTATTCTTTTTTCTATTTTCCATTTTTTTTTTTTTTTTTCCTTGTTGTTGTTTAAATAGTATGTTTTTGGCACGGATGAATCGAGCTTGGCGTTAAAGCTAATTCAACATTATATTAAAGAGCTTTACTTATTCATAATCCTGGGTAATTTTTAAAATTTTGATGCTGAAGTAGATCGGACATTTTTCGCCAATGACTCTACTTTCGTGAAAGCCACTTTATGCCAGTTAGCGCATCAAAAATATAAATAAATTATAAAATATTTAAGAAAAAAAAGAAAAGAAAATTAAAAAGAAAAGAAAGAAAGAGAAACAATAATCGCATAAATTATGTATTTTTGTCTGAAATGGCGACAAAAATTCAAAAGTCACCAAGGGGAGCAATATTAAGGCTGTACCATGATCAGGTTTACATATTTATTTTTCTATTTTTCCGTATACCAAGTCTATTAACTAACCATGAAGTATATGTAACCAAAAAAATTCAGTTGTCTCATGCGATATTCGTAGCCTATAACGGCATATTGTAATATTATATGTGGATTAAAATTGCTGTCATTTTACAGTTGATCGAATAAATCAAAGGAATATAGGAAATAACGTGAAAGCAAATATTATTTACACCACGTATAGTGTTGTTCATATGTAACTGGGAATCAAATATAAAAAGGATACGTCTATTTTTTCAATACTGTCCGTTTCGATGCTATCATCTAATAAGCACACAAAGCTCACTGGTAAGCCATTGTCCCAGGCAACGGGGGGGGGGGGACAGGCACACGAGACTCCGAAGACGAGTAAGTCAAGGCCGAAGGCAGCGGGCACTTGAATCGAGCTTTTAAGCAATTTCAGTTATTATTATTATTATTATTATTATTATTATTATTCTTTAAATATAGTGACCAGCGAAGCGGGCAAAGCCTGCTAGTAATTATTTATGTCAACAATAGCACGTAAAAACATTTAAAAACTAGTTGGCATAGGTATGGACTCTGCTCAATTCCCCATCATATATATGTTCTCATGCATTTCTAGTACAAGACATATTATAATCATGTTAAGAGAAATAAATTTGACCAAACGCTTGACGCAGTAACAGAATGAATTCCCCGCCTAATAGGCTATCCTATCCACCTTTACTTCGATATATTTATCTTATTTTAATCTTTTAATTTATTTTATTAGGGTCAGTTTCATAGGTTAGTTTTCATGCTACTATTTCCAGTGCATCAATCCTCAAAATGCTTATTTGTATCGAATACCGCTCAATTTTGTCATGTTGATAGAACCTTAAATTACAAATAACTTACGAAGTTTTCTTTTTAGAATATTTGTAGTCAATCCTATTCAAACAAGTATCATAAATGTTATTTTGAAGTTGTTTGATATATTTATGATCCTCAAAATGGACGTTTATGCTCAATGTTGCCCTATTGTGCCATGTTAAGTAAATCGTAAATTCCAAATAACTTACGAAATTTTAAAATTAAAAATTCATAGTCAGGCATGTTCATGCCAGTATCCTAAAACATATTTTAAAAGTATTCTGACATTTTTACAATTAAAATATCCCTCGAAATGGACGTTTACGCGAAATTTTGCCCTTTTCTGCCACATTATGTAAATCGTAAATTTCCAGTGACTTACGAAATTTTTAAATTGGAAAATTCATAGTCAAGGATGTTTATACGAGTATCTTATATAATATTTCAAAAGTATTCTGATAACTTTACGATGAAAATATCTCTGAAAATGGACATTTATGCAAAATTTTGCCGTATTCTGCCCTGTTAATTCGTAAATTTCCAGTAATTTGTGAAATTTTCAACATAGTACAGTCGGTAACAAAAGTCTCCGAACACTAGCAAAAATTCCTATATAAAAAAGTACACTTAATACAGTTTTGTTAAATAAATCCTTGTCGAATCCTGTTTTTAGACTGACTAAGAACAGAATTCGACAAGGATTTATTTAACAAAACTGTATTAAGTGTACTTTTTTTACATAGGAATTTTTGCTAGTGTTCGGAGACTTTTGTTACCGACTGTATATTTATAAATAATGATGTTCATCTCAGCATTTAAATGATGATATTTAAAAGCTTTTCTTACATCTTTACGATAAAAATATTTCTTTTTATGCACGTTTAAGTGAAATTTTGTCCTATTTTCCCATGTTAAGAAAGTCGTAAATTTCGAATAACTTCTGAAGTTTTTTAATTAGAATGTTGCATATGAATAGGGTTCTTGCCAGTGTCATAAATAATATTTTAAAACTGGTTTGACCTCTCTGCGATCATTTGTTCGTGAGGTATCGTATACACAGACTAACATATTAACACACTAACGAACTAACAGACTAACATGCTCGCAAACTAACAGACACCCTACAAACGGACACCATGCCCGAGACTCCGAAGACGAGTAAGTCAAGGCCAAAGGCAGCGGGCACTTGAATCGAGCTTTTAAGCAATTTCAGTTATTATTATTATTATTATTATTATTATTATTATTATTCTTTAAATATAGTGACCATCGAAGCGGGCAAAGCCTGCTAGTATTTATTTATGTCAACAATAGCACGTAAAAACATTTAAAAACTAGTTGGCATAGGTATGGACTCTGCTCAATTCCCCATCATATATATGTTCTCATACATTTCTAGTACAAGACATATTATAATCATGTTAAGAGAAATTAATTTGACCAAACGCTTGACGCAGTAACAGAATGAATTCCCCGCCTAATAGGCTATCCACCTTTACTTCGATATATTTATCTTATTTTAATCTATTAATTTATTTTATTAGGGTCAGTTTCATAGGTTAGTTTTCATGCTACTATTTCCAGTGCATCAATCCTCAAAATGCTTATTTGTATCGAATACCGCTCAATTTTGCCATGTTGATAGAACCTTAAATTACAAATAACTTACGAAGTTTTCTTTTTAGAATATTTGTAGTCAATCCTATTCAAACAAGTATCATAAATGTTATTTTAAAGTTGTTTGATATATTTATGATCCTCAAAATGGACGTTTATGCTCAATGTTGCCCTATTGTGCCATGTTAAGTAAATCGTAAATTCCAAATAACTTACGAAATTTTAAAATTAAAAATTCATAGTCAGGCATGTTCATGCCAGTATCCTAAAACATATTTTAAAAGTATTCTGACATTTTTACAATTAAAATATCCCTCAAAATGGACGTTTACGCGAAATTTTGCCCTTTTCTGCCACATTATGTAAATCGTAAATTTCCAGTGACTTACGAAATTTTTAAATTGGAAAATTCATAGTCAAGGATGTTTATACGAGTATCTTATATAATATTTTAAAAGTATTCTGATAACTTTACGATGAAAATATCTCTGAAAATGGACATTTATGCAAAATTTTGCCGTATTCTGCCCTGTTAATTCGTAAATTTCCAGTAATTTGTGAAATTTTCAACATAGTACAGTCGGTAACAAAAGTCACCGAACACTAGCAAAAATTCCTATATAAAAAATGTACACTTAATACAGTTTTGTTAAATAAATCCTTGTCGAATCCTGTTTTTAGACTGACTAAGAACAGAATTCGACAAGGATTTATTTAACAAAACTGTATTAAGTGTACTTTTCTTACATAGGAATTTTTGCTAGTGTTCGGAGACTTTTGTTACCGACTGTATATTTATAAATAATGATGTTCATCTCAGCATCTAAATGATGATATTTAAAAGCTTTTCTTACATCTTTACGATAAAAATATTTCTTTTCATGCACGTTTAAGTGAAATTTTGTCCTATTTTCCCATGTTAAGAAAGTCGTAAATTTCAAATAACTTCTGAAGTTTTTTAATTAGAATGTTGCATATGAATAGGGTTCTTGCCAGTGTCATAAATAATATTTTAAAACTGGTTTGACCTCTCTGCGATCATTTGTTCGTGAGGTATCGTATACACAGACTAACATATTAACACACTAACGAACTAACAGACTAACATGCTAGCAAACTAACAGACACCCTACAAACGGACACCATGCCCATTTTGATATTTTCGGATTCCCCGCACCTGAAAACATGTAAAAAAGTCTAACAAGTCCTTCCGGCTTATTCGGAAGGGTAGGTTGATTTCTTTTTCCTTATCAAGCAGCCGTCACTTTAATTCGAAGCGGCGGCAACAAATTATTAATGCACTTGGTAGAAATATTGATGTAGACTACGCACATATGGAGTTTTAAGCAAATCGGTTCATAAATACATTTTTATGTGAACTTAAAATTTTCAAGTGGCCGGCACTTGGAAACAAAATGATGGGTTAAGTTGACAAATATATGAAATGTATTTGTGAGATAAGTCTACTGTACACAAATAGTTTGAATTAATTCAAAATCTCAAAAGTCATCGTGTTGAAAAATTAAGTGACTGCCACTTCGATCAAAATGGCAGAGAAAGTTGCTCATCTAAGATATCGTTGCAAATTTGAAAATATTTTTTTTTTTTTTGTAGAAATTCTTTCAAAGAGGCTTAGTAAGTCGATAAAAATGTTAGTTTTCTGCATTTCTACTTTGTTTTGCATTAAAATAGCCTAATTTTTCCTTAAAAACGCATTAAAAAGATCCAGTAACGCAAGTAATAGATTTGGCGCCAAATTTGGCGACTTTTCTACTATGGCGACTTTTTTGGCGACTTTTGGTGAGAAAATACTTATTATCGATATACCAAAGATGGACACAATAGCGTGATTGGTTCACAAGTTACGTGAATTTTCTAGATTTTTGTTGTTTGAATGATAAATCCAATTTTCAAATTTGATTTGAATTGATTAAGTATTTCTAAAGTTACCGTGATAACAAATTTTCAAGTGGCCGCCACTTGGAAACAATACAGTGGAACAAGTTGCCCAGCAAGCACATCCAAGATATTTGAAGCATAGGTTCACTGTCCAACTGTGGTTTAAATCAGTGCAGTGTTTCAAAAGTTATTATTATGGCAAATTTTCAAGTGGCAATCTAAGTGGCTGCAACTTAGAAACAAAATGGTAAAACAACTTACCCATCGAAATCATCCAGTATATTTGTATGATAAGTTCATTGTCCAATTCTAGTTTAAATTAAATCAGTATTTCAAAAATTATCGTCATAAGAAATTTTCAGGTGGCACCACTTGTAAAAAAAAGTGGAGTGAGATGCCCAGCGAACTTAAGTGAGATATTTGAATGATAAATCCACTACCCAAATTTGATGCGAATTGATTCTGTATTACTAAAGTTACCATAATGACAAATTTTCAAGTGGCCGCCACTTAGAAATAAAATTGCGGATTAAGACACCAAGTGAACTTATCCTAGATATTTGAACCATAAGTTCACTATCCAACTTTTATTTGAATCAGTTTAGTATTTTAAAAGTTATCGTGCGGCATATTTTGAAGTGGCAGTGTGATTTCAAGTGGCTGGAACTTAGAAACAAGATGTCGGGACAAGTTTCCCAGTGAAAACATTCAAGGTAATTATATGATAACATCACTGTCAAAATTTGGTTCCGTTTGGAGTATTATTTCGGAAATTATCATGGTTTTAAATTTTCAAGTGGTGGCCTGATTTCAAGTGGTCCCGCTTAACTTAAGATATCCGCCACTTTAATAAAAATGGCGGATAAATTTCATTAATAAAGTTATTTGAAACACTTGTATAATCTATGTATACATCAAAATTTAAAAAAAAATCGGAATACGCTTTTTACAATTTGAATTTGAAATTTTCAAGTGGACTCCACTTGAAAACAAAATGGTGGAGCAACTTGGTCAACAAATTCATCTAAGTTATTTATAAGATAGGTTAAGACACTGTCCAAATTTGGTTCGATTTGGAGTATTATTTCAGAAGTTATTGTGATTTTAAATTTTCAAGTGGTAGCGTGGTTTTAAGTGGTCCCGCTTAACTTAAGATATCTACCACTTTATTAAAATACGGATAAATTTCATTAATAAACATTATTGAGATCTTTATGAGGTCTATATTTACATCACAAATCAAACAATTTCGGAATACGCTTTTTTCCAATTTAAAATTGAAATTTTCAAGTGGTCTCCACTTGAAAACGAAATGGCGGTGCTACTTGGTTAACAAACTCATCTAAGGTATTTATAAGATAAGTTAAGACACTGTTCAAATTTGGTTCCATTTGGAGTATTATTTCGAAAGTTATCATGGTTTTAAATTTTCAAGTGGTGGCCTGATTTCAAGTGGTCCCGCTTAACTTAAGATATCCGCCACTTTAATAAAAATGGCGGATAAAGTTCATTAATAAAGTTATTTGAGACACTTATATAATCTATGTATACATCAAAATTAAAAAAAAAAAAAAAAATCGGAATACGCTTTTTACAATTTGAATTTGAAATTTTCAAGTGGTCTGCACTTGAAAACAAAATGGTGGAGCAACTTGGTCAACAAATTCATCTAAGTTATTTATAAGATACGTTAAGACACTGTCCAAATTTGGTAACTTAAGATATCTACCACTTAATTAAAAATGATGGATAAATTTCATTAATAAACATTATTGAGACCTTTATGTGGTCTATATTTACATCAAATTTAAAACAAATTCGGAATACACTTTTTACAATTTGTATTTGAAATTTTCAAGTGGTCTCCACTTGAAAACAAAATGGCGGAGCAACTTGGTTAATAAACTCATCTAAGATATGTATAAGATAAGTTAAGCATTGTTATTTTAAGTTTTTTTAACTGAAAATAACCAATCAGAAATTATATGAAAACATTGACACTAGATGGTAGAAGCAGCGTGTCAAATTTTCTTTGAAAGCTATACTCTGCCTTTAGATGCTTTTCAAGTTTTTCCGTTGAACCGGGGGTTGAAGTTAATGGTGAATAAGGCCGTAAGACAATGACTCGACAAGGATTTTTTCTAACAAAGCAGTATTAAGTGTACTTTTTTTAGACAGGGATTATTGCCAGCGCTCGGTTACTTTTACTGCCGACTGTATCTAAAAATGAGATCTAGTACTGTTTTCTTAAGTAATGTTTGTCGAGTCATGATCTAAGGCTGTTATTCACCAATAACTTCAACTCCCGGTCGAACATGAAAATTTGAAAAGCGTATAAAGGTGGGGCGCAAATTTTCAGCAAATTTTGCCGTGTTGTTTCTGCCATCTAGCGGTGTAGTTATTTTCAGATTTTTTAGGTGAAAATAACCAATCGAAGATTATATGAAATCTTCGACGATAGATGGCAGAAACAGTGTGCCAAATTTTGCTGGAAAGCTGAGCTGTACCCTGCCTTTAGACGCTTTTTAAGTTTTTGCTTTGAACCGGGAGTTAAAGTTAATGATGAATGCGGCCATTAGTTTTTATGCTGGTTATAAAAAAGTAAGTTGGGGATAAAAATTAGCGACCAAACTAAAGAAAAAGTATGAAGAATGTTGATGTGTGCTTCAATGGTGCACTGGCGGGTTAAGATAACACACTGTTGTCCATAAATTAAGGATAATTCAGAATCACACGGAAATCGAACTTTAATGCGAAAATTTCGCCTGTAGAATTACCACACACATTTTCAAGAATAATATGCAAATTATAGGAAGCCATCAGATGACGCCGATGTGATGTCATAATGACAAAAGTGTAAGAAAGGGGTATATAAAGAATTGTAGCAAAAAAGGAAAATTGTTCACCAGTGTTCTGTAAGCCGCTTATGCTGTTATTCACCAATAACTTCAACTCCCGGTTGAACACAAAAATTTGAAAAGCGCATGAAGGGTGCGTGCAAATTTTCAGCAAATTTTAACGCGTTGATTCTGCCATCTAGCGGTATAGATATTTTCAAATTTTTTACGTGAAAAAAAACAATCAAAGATTATATGAAATCTTTGACGCTAGATGGCAGAAACAGCGTGCCAAATTTTGCGGGAAAGCTGTACCCTGCCTTTGGATGCTTTTCTAATTTTTGCTTTGAACCGGGAGTCGAAGTTAATGGTGAATATGGCCATTAGTGTCACAACCAAATAATAGTTATCGTAATTGCTTCAGGGAGCAAAAATCGTAGTTTTTATGAATGGTATCCTACATAAACCATCTCTTTGTTCTTGATCTTTTTTTTATTAAATGGGCTTTATGAATAAGTCATATTTGTTTTGCTTCTGAACTTTTATTTGCCGCAGATAACATTATCCTTAATTTATGAACATGAGTGTATTTTAGCATTTAAATATTCAAAAATATTGAAAAAAAATTTCTTATTAACGACAGTGGTGACAATATGATACAATACGAGTGAAATTTTAGGATAACTGCGGGGCCTGTACGTTGATTATGCTGAACGAATAAGTTAAAAAGCGCAGCATTTCCCCATTTTCGATTCGTTTAGTCCTTGTTTTTTAAAAACAAAGATTGAGCTTTGATTGGATAAGAATGAATAAGACTGTTGTTAAAGATTTCGGTACAAATATTTCGCTGAATAAGGGTCGGGTTTGATTTGGTTGATTAACGTCGCTCTAGAGTTACCTAATGAGATATTTTTTCCAAAATAAGACAGTCAAATAACTTTTCAGAATCTGATATTGAGTGGATTTAACACTGCACTACAGCTATCAGCTACACATGAATTATTGTCAACAACCTCGGAGTCATACCTAAGGGTTATCCAGAAACATGTTATTACAATTTTGTTCCTCCACGAAAAAGTCGAAAGCTTCTGTAGCTCAAAGATTTACTGTCGATTTACTACAGTCAGCAGCAAAAGTATCCGAGCACTAGCAAAAATCCCTGTGTAAAATAAGTACACTTACAGTCGGCAGCAAAAGTATCCGAGTAATAGCAAAAATTCCTATATGAAAAAAGTTCTGTCAATACAGTTTTGTTAAATAAATCCTTGTTGAATCATGTTCTTAGACTGACTATGAACATGATTCGACAAGGATATTTAACAAAACAGTATTAATAGTACTTTTTTTACATAGGAATTTTTGCTAGTGCTCGGATACTTTTGCTGCCGACTGTAATACTATTTCATTAAATAAATTCTTGTCGAATCATGGTCGTAGACTGACTAAGCACAGGATTCTACAAGGATTTATTTAACAAAACTGTATTAAGTGTACTTTTTTTTACATAGGAATTTTTGCTAGTGCTCGAATATTTTTGCTGCCGACTGTAGCACAGTCGAACACTAGACAATGCAGAACAGATTAAGATCAGTGCTGCCAGATTGAGGGAATTTTTTATTGAATATCCACCACCAAATTTTGATCGTAACGACTGCTAATCATTTCGAAGTCATATTACAAAGAAGTCTTCGAAGTGATTAGGCAACTGTTACAATTGAAATTTAGTGGTGGGTATTGAATAAAAAGCACTGATTATGAGGACTAGATCTGCCACACGGTCACTTCGCAGGCTTGTTGAAAGAGAACAGATCACAACACTCTGCCAAACAATTGTCGCAGTCACAGTCAGTGCGGCTACACTTTATTGTTCAAATAGGTAAACCCAGAAGAACCAACCTCAGAGGAGGGATATAAGAGGAGATGACAAGTCCGGAAAAACGGAAACCAAAATCGTAACCAAAGAAGCCATACGTGACACAGTTATATATAAAAAAAAATCTTCATTGTTATTGTGAAATTGTGTAATTTGAGTCATTCGAGAGGAAATTCATTGTAATTATAGGTCTCAAAGCTGTCAGATAAATAAAATAACACAGTACTAGCCAATGTTTTGGCAGCCTCAACAGGCTCCTGCGGTATTCTTGGTTGCTTGGAGGAAGGATAGAAGAGAAGTTGATATACGACTTATCAGTACACAGGTTAAATGAAGTTAACTGTCGTCTATACTCAAGATGGCTGCCGTACACTGTAAAAAATATGTCCTATTTGCTGCCAGAAATTTTCTGTAATTACAAAAAACACGTTCTGACAACGTAATTTTTTCGCAAATTACGCGTATTTTCTCAAGAGAATTTCTGGCAGCAAATAGGGCATATTTTTTACAGTGTAATAGCAGCAAAGGTTACCTTAGAAGCCATATTAAGTTTACCAAAACATTGGCTAGTATCGTGTTATTTTATTGAGATTTCTTTTATAGCTTTCAGACTTACAGTTACATGACTTTCGTCTCGAATGATCTTTTTTACATAATTTTACAATAATGATGCAAGATTTCTTATATAACTGTGTTACTTAATGGTTTCTGCGGTTACGAATGTGGCTTCGTGTTTTAACCGAATGTGTCATCTCTTCTTATATCTTGCCCCCAAGCTTGACTGCTATTGTGGCAGCTACACTGTAAAAAATATGTACTATTTGCTGCCAGAAATTCTCGGTAATTTGAGAAAATACGTTCTGACAACGTAGTTTTTTCGTAAATTACCCATGTTTTCTCAAATTACAGAGAATTTCTGGTAGCAAATAGGACATATTTTTTTTACAGTGTATCTTGAGTATGAGTAGACAACGGTTTATTTCATTTGCCCTGCATGCTGGTACGATATGTCGTATTCCAACTCCACTAATAATAGTCCTCCAAGAAACCAATTATTTTTCCTACAGCGACATTAAATTTTCAAAAGTTTACCTGAAAGTTTACCTTCCTCTTAACTTACATTTTGTTTTATCTTTTCCAGTGTGCGTAAGTTCATCGTTTTTAAGTAGTATAGGATCACTAAAAAAATATTCTCGTTCAGGGTATCATGCACTTACTCGAAAATTTTCAATAAGTATAAAATTTTGAAACGAGTTCGAACACCATAAACCCCAGAAAGTTACAGATTTGAAACTGTATGAGGTCGATTGGAAGACGGTGTGTTTGCCTGACAGGACAGGTACATTTGTCAGACAGCTCACTTGCTTGACAAGTAGAGGAGAGTGGGGTTGAATGGGACGCAGGATGAATGGGACAACAGCAAAATTTTTATGTTTTGCAAGCACCGGAAACTTGACAATTTTTCTGATATATGACAGCACTGGGGTTATTCATGAAGGGTAGTTTCAGAAATGTGCTAGTCATAAAAGGGCAGAAAAAAATTAAAGTGTCTTTTTCAGCTGCCAAAGTAAGTTTTTATTGATTCAGTTAGGTAGTAGTTAAGAAATTAACTATTTGCTTAAAGTTAATATAACTCTTATATGGTGAAAAGGTGTAATCTTTTATTGTGTTTATGCTATTCAAGGAGAATATTGGCAATTGTTAAGCCTATTTCCTGTTTTATATGATCATGTGATGCTTGGGATGAATGAGACAGTTTAAATGGAGATGAATGGGACATTCCCCATTATGTACTAATTTAAAATTTTACACAAGAATTATATTAAAACATAAATTAGCCATATTGATTATCAGGATTCTTAATTTTGTGGACTTAGAAAGAAAAATTTAAATTAATAGTTCTGATTTTTGTTTATAATAATTATGATTAAAAAAAATTATAAGTTAGAATGTTCAATGCAAATTAAATGAATAATTAAAATGAATAAAATAAATAAATAAATAAATAAATAATAATTTGATTAAAATCACAATTTCAATCAAGCTCATTAAATAAATTCTGGTTATTATTAATGTAATACAGAATTGAATGTTGATTTTCCTGATTAGTCGGAAATAAAAATTTATCTGGATAATATGTAGTCCATTATAATGATTTCTTTCTTTCTAGTGTCTTATTTATTTATTTATTTTTAGATTAGTTCTTATTATATTAAATTACCAAAGCCTAGAGCACTAGGAATTGCACGAACCAAAGTACTTTTGTCTTTTGATGTTAATTTGAGTCAATACATCAGTTTATGTTAATTTTAGTGAATTCATAGTGTGTAATAAAATCACATAAACCAATTTAACTTTAAAAATTTATTTACTTTCCATTTTGTTTTCTTTTCTTTGTTAACTCCAGTACTGTCCTATCCATCCCCATGTATGGGGATTCAACATTAAAAATAAATAAATAATATAGTACAAATAACATTCTATTTAACTATTGCAAAAAATAAAACTTTAAAAAAAATTCGAAAATTCTTTTCTTTTAAAAGAAGATGCAGAAGAATTTTCGAATTTAAAATGTGAGGCAAAGAATCTGTCAATTTCATACATTAACGAATTTAATACGGATTCAGAAACATGTTAAAATGTACCCAGTTTAAATTTAAGTAAAATGCTTAACAACAAATTATTTTTTTGCAGATGATTATAAAAACATACTTACTTATTTAATTGTAACGGGATTGTTTATTTATTTTAGAGATTTTTCTTTGACTATATTAAAATGCAATATTGTATGTATTATACTGTTTATTTATTTGTTTAGGTGAATTCTCAATTTCTTTAAGAATATTCTCAAGGGGAGAAAATGTTGTCGGGAAAAGGTACCTACAGTCGGTAACAAAAGTGTCCGAACGCTAGCAAAAATTCCTATGTAAAAAAAGTACACTTCATACGGTTATGTTAAATAAATCCTTATCGAATCATGTTCTTACACTGACTAAGAACAGGATTCGACAAGGATTTATTTAACAAAACTGTATGAAATGTACTTTTTTTACATAGGAATTTTTGCTAGTGTTCGGACACTTTTGTTACCGACTGGACATGCAATCGTACTTGTCGGGCAGTTTAGTTGTCGGTTGAGCTGTAAGGCAAACGTACCTGTCGGGCAAATGCATCTGGAAACTCAATTGCCGAGCAACAAACTGGGTGTCAGGCAATCGTACAGTCGGTAACAAAAGTATCCGAACACTAGCAAAAATTCCTATGTATAAAAAATAGAGTTAACACTGTTTCGTTAAATAAATCCTTGTCGAATCATGTTCTTAGACTGACTAAGAACAAGATTCGACAAGGATTTATTTAACAAAACAATATTAACTCTACTTTTTTTAAATAGAAATTTTTGCTAGTGTTCGAATACTTTTGTTACCGACTGTACCAAATTCCTTACAACTAAGAACTGAAAATATAAATTGCGATATGTTTAAGTTTAATCGACATGTGTAAGGAGGAAGGGGGGAGGGTTCAAGCCATTCTTTCAATATTCGGGAAATACCATCCATTGGGAATCACTGTAAAAAATATTACTCCGTATTAATGAATGTTTCGGAGAAAACAACAGTAAACTAAGAGTGTCTAAACCGGCGAGTGCCATCTAGGTTCAAACCTGGCACCTCGCATCTAGTAGTTTAGAGAGCAAAGTCTCTCGGCCATTGATAATGCCCCTGATTACATCAAATTTTGCTCTTTGGAACACCAAAATAAAAAATAATAATAATGTAAGCGTATTAACTGAAATTAAAGTGGTATGTCTTAATTGAGAACGAAATAATCAATAGTCAACGTTAATTGCATTTCAAAATCAACTTTAAAATGCATTTCGTTTGAGAAAAAATTGCTCCTATCACTCCAAAAATTATCTGAATTTGCTTACTGCTGCAAAATTAGTCAAACTATGACACACGAGCGGACAATCAGAAATTCTTATCTTTTTAGAGAAAAAAAAATTGGCACGCTTCCAAGACGCATGCAAAAGTTGTAGAAATTCTGCTCTGAGGAAGTGAAACTACGTTAACTGTTTCGTCACTCTTTCATAAACAGATACCTTTCGTCTGAGCGGAATCGTCACGAAACAAGTGAGATTGACTGACTAAAATGAATGACAGTGTCAAAATTAAAATGCTAGTTAGTTGGGAAAAAGTGATTGACTTCATTTTCTAGTGCAGGCGATATGTTAATATTAAGGCAACCGGAATTTATTGTAATTAAAAAATGTGCGATCGAATCTAACAGGGTGTACTTTAACCTTTAACTACACGCGCTTAATATTTTAACACAAGTACACGCGTGGTGTATTTTGTACACCACCAAATTTCAAATAAATTTATTTAAAATTTGGTTGTGTACAAAATACACCACGCGTGTACTTGTGTTAAAATATTAAGCGCGTGTAGTTCACCTATTACTACTTATTACTTTGTGGATTCGTCGATAAGTTAATTAAATATATACTAGCTTGAACCCGTCGACTTCGACGGTCACTTTATTGACCGTAATGTTTCAAAAATCGTCGTATCATTATTTAAATGTATTTCAAGTTAAAACATCTAATATAATTTACAACATTTCACTTTAAAAAAAAAAAGAAATTCGGAAAAAGGGTTATAAATTGAAATACTATATATGACATCACTTTCTACAAAGTACTGTCAATGTGACGTCAAACTGACTCCAAATAAAACAGTTGCTATCTTTTATTTTCTGTTTCTTTTAATACTAAGGCTACATGTTAGCTGACCCGCCCGGCGTTGCCCGGACCCATGATAATAACCAAAATTGAACCTTAAATTTGTATGATTTTATATCTTTAACTCGATTTTGTTTGAATTTCTATTTTTAAATAAAGGCATCGCGAAAAAAATAATCAGCTGTAACAAAAAAATTACCTCGAACCGAACGAAACTCAGTCTTGTGACACCGGTGTCTGCGGCAGCACATACGTGAGCTGCTAATAACATAAAAAAAATTCCCAAAAATTAACCTGCAACTGAAAGAACCCGCCAGGTGTTGCCCGGGCCCATAATAATAACCTTAAATGCACCTTAAATTTGTATGGTTTTATATCTTTAACTCTATTTTTTTTTGAATTTCTATTTTTAAATGAAAACATCACAAATTAATAATAATAATAATAATAATAATAATAATCTGTAACAAAAAAAAAAAAAAAAATTACTTCAAACAGAACGAAACTCGGGTTCGTATCCCAGTGCCTGTGGCACGTATATGCAGGCCGCTATTAACATGAAAAAATTCTCAAAAATTAACCTTGAACCGAACGAACCTCTGACTCGTGTTACCGCTGCCTGTGGCTGCGGCACCGTATATCAGGCATGCTACGCACGCACTGCAAAATCCCCTTTCCTCCAACAGGGAGCACAGTATGTTGTATACGAACATCACCAATCACCTAATCAAGCGGCGCCCCGTGTCGCGGGTAGACTTGTATCTGGCTCCGCTCTTGTAAATACCCATGCCCATTTGCATCGCCCCTTGTCGCGGGCTGGCTAAGCCAGGCAATGCATGATGTATTTTTTTTTTTTTTTTTTTTTTTTTTTTGATTTCTCAATAAATGTCGAAGCAGCTCACGTGGAATTTCCTGGAAGCGCTCAACACCGCTCTTCGAGCGGTGAGCGGGGGCTGCTCCCTGTTCAATCACCAATCACCTTGAATTTCCAAGACCTTTCAAATAAGGTGTCACATGGTGGTGTCAACTGCAAAATCCTTTAGTTGCTCTTTCCACCGTCAGGGGGTGCAGTTTGTTCTGTACGAACATCACCAACGGTGAGGAAATACCAAGACCTTTAAAATAAGATATATATAACATGATAGGGTCTACTACAAAATCACCTAGTTCCATTTTTCACCACCAGGGAGCGTACTATATTGTATACAAACATCCCCAATCAACATGAAATTTCAAGACCTCTATCACCAATCGCCTTGGATTTCCAAGACCTTTTAAATAAGGTGTCACATGGTTTTGTCGACTGCCAAATCATTTAGTTGCCAAGAAACTTGGTTTTCAGAGAAAAAAGAACCACAGAGAAACCAAAAAACTCGCACCGGGTCCCCACTGCCTTCGGCAGCGCAGTCGCGTGCGCGCGCACAAGTTAAGGGATACGCGCGCGGTGCACGCCTGTTTCTTCTCCACCCTTTCAGGCCCTCTTAATTAACCTACGTATACCAATTTTGAACGATCTAACTCATTTGGCTGAGATGCAAAAGAAAACGTAATCAGGACACCTCAAAACGTGTAAATCTGGTGAAAACTTTCGATAATTTAAAAGAACTTTAAAATATCTTTCGAATGATGCATTAAAAATAATTGAATCATAATTAGAAATTGAAATATTGAAATTTGAAAATATTACAGCGCCATCTGGCGGTACAAATATCTGTATCCCACTGTTTGATTCCAATTCAAAAAAGCTTTCTAATGATGTCTTACTTGTGAAATTATTTTAATTAGTAGCTGAGATACAAAAGAAAACTAATTCAGGACACCTCAAAACGTGTAAATCTGGTGAAAACTTTCGATAATTTAAAAGAACTTTAAAATATCTTTCGAATGATGTATTAAAAATAATTTAATCATAATTAGAAATTGAAATATTGAAATTTGAAAATATTACAGCGCCATCTGTCGGTAGAAATGTCTGTATTCCACTGTTCCATTCCAATTCAAAACGCTTTCTAATGATGTATTACTTATGAAATTATTTTAATTAGTAGCTGAGATACAAAGAAAACGTAATCAGGACACCTCAAAACGTGTAAATCTGGTGAAAACTTTCGATAATTTAAAAGAACTTTAAAATATCTTTCGAATGATGCATTAAAAATAATTGAATCATAATTAGAAATTGAAATATTGAAATTTGAAAATATTACAGCGCCATCTGGCGGTACAAATATCTGTATCCCACTGTTTGATTCCAATTCAAAAAAGCTTTCTAATGATGTCTTACTTGTGAAATTATTTTAATTAGTAGCTGAGATACAAAAGAAAACTAATTCAGGACACCTCAAAACGTGTAAATCTGGTGAAAACTTTCGATAATTTAAAAGAACTTTAAAATATCTTTCGAATGATGTATTAAAAATAATTTAATCATAATTAGAAATTGAAATATTGAAATTTGAAAATATTACAGCGCCATCTGTCGGTAGAAATGTCTGTATTCCACTGTTCCATTCCAATTCAAAAACGCTTTCTAATGATGTATTACTTATGAAATTATTTTAATTAGTAGCTGAGATACAAAGAAAACTAATTCAGGACACCTCAAAACGTGTAAATCTGGTGAAAACTTTCGATAATATAAAAGAACTTTAAAATATCTTTCGAATGATGTATTAAAAAAAATTTAATCATAATTAGAAATTGAAATATTAAAATTTGAAAATAATACAGCACCATAAGAGAAAACTGATTCAGGACACCTCAAAACGTGTAAATCTCGTGAAAACTTTCGATAATTTAAAAGAACTTTAAAATATCTTTCGAATGATGCATTAAAAATAATTGAATCATAATTAGAAATTGAAATATTGAAATTTGAAAATATTACAGCGCCATCTGGCGGTACAAATATCTGTATCCCACTGTTTGATTCCAATTCAAAAAAGCTTTCTAATGATGTCTTACTTGTGAAATTATTTTAATTAGTAGCTGAGATACAAAAGAAAACTAATTCAGGACACCTCAAAACGTGTAAATCTGGTGAAAACTTTCGATAATTTAAAAGAACTTTAAAATATCTTTCGAATGATGTATTAAAAATAATTTAATCATAATTAGAAATTGAAATATTGAAATTTGAAAATATTACAGCGCCATCTGTCGGTAGAAATGTCTGTATTCCACTGTTCCATTCCAATTCAAAAACGCTTTCTAATGATGTATTACTTATGAAATTATTTTAATTAGTAGCTGAGATACAAAGAAAACTAATTCAGGACACCTCAAAACGTGTAAATCTGGTGAAAACTTTCGATAATATAAAAGAACTTTAAAATATCTTTCGAATGATGTATTAAAAAAAATTTAATCATAATTAGAAATTGAAATATTAAAATTTGAAAATAATACAGCACCATAAGAGAAAACTGATTCAGGACACCTCAAAACGTGTAAATCTCGTGAAAACTTTCGATAATTTAAAAGAACTTTAAAATATCTTTCGAGTGATGCATTAAAAATAATTTAATTATAATTAGAAATTGAAATATTGAAATTTGAAAAAATTACAGCGCCATCTGGCGGTAGAAATTTCTGTATTCCACTGTTCGATTCCAAATCAAAAAAGCTTTCTAATGATGTATTACTTATGAAATTATTATAATTAGTATCTGAAATACAAAAGAAAACTCATTCGGGAAACCTCAAAACGTGTAAATCTGGTGAAAACTTTCGATAATATAAAAGAACTTTAAAATATCTTTCGAATTAAGTATTAAAAATAATTTAATCATAATTAGAAATTGTAATATTGAAATTTGAAAATATTACAACGCCATAAAAGAAAACTGATTCAGGAGACCTCAAAACGTGTAATTCTGGTGAAAACTTTCGATAATTTAAAAGAACTTTAAAATATCTTTCGAATGATGTATTAAAAATAATTTAATCATAATTAGAAATTGAAATATTGAAATTTGAAAATATTACAGCGCCATAAAAGAACACTGATTCAGGAGACCTCAAAACGTGTAAATCTGTTGAAAACTTTGAATTATGTAAAAGAACTTTAAAATATCTTTCGTATGATGTATAAAAAATAAATTAATCGTAATTAGAAATTGAAATACGCGTATTAGAATATTGCAAAAATGTCCGGCGTGTAAAGATAAAATTTAATTTGCAATTAAAATGTAAATCTTTTGTTTATTGACCAAAATCGATGAAATTTGAAATGCAAGTTTGTTTTGTGGTGTAAATATTATATACTAAATAAAATGTGTAAAATTTGAAAAATTGAAGAAAATAGAAAATTGCAAAACTGGATTTGATATTTAAACAGTAAAATTGCTCTGATATTTTTTTTTCTGTTTTAAATTTAAAAGTTTTCAAAACAAAAACATTCATTTAGCATTTAAGAAGAGAGAGAAAAGTAAGAAAGGAAAAAAAAAAAAAAAAAAACTGAAATTTATTAGTAACAAAATTAAAAGTTATCACGAAAACATTTAACTATTTCTACTACTTAATTTTTAGGGGGTGATTTATTTCAATGCGCAAATTTATCGAATTTAATGATTTATTCAATTACTCCGCAGTGATATTTATGAACGGCCGATTATTTATTTACTTTTTTGGATCTCGTGTCAGATTTGGCCGTTTCATCCATGTATGCATTTCATGAAATGCAAATAAGAGCGTCCGTTTGTGCTTTTGTAAGCGTTTCTTTAGGTGGAAGCCTTCTAAATTAATTTTTATAACCTGTTGCGTGTCACGTGATTGTCCGTGTCGACCTTAATCTTTAGTATCAAAGAAAAAATAAGCATTTTGTATATAAAAGGAAGCAGAACAAAATCTACTCAGTAATTTTACGCATTATGAGATATTTTTAGGTTGTAATTTCTCAAGCTTATAGTTAATAATCATATAGCTAGTTAATAAGTAGAAGTAAAAAAATAAATACAGTAACCACCGCTTAATAAAATCACTGGTTAATAAAATCAACCGCTTAATCTGATCAAATTACCAGGACCGGAATCAAATCAATGCAAACTAATTTTAAAACCGCCGCTTAATAAAATCAGCATCGCCGGTTAATAAACTCAAAAAAATCACTTCTGCAGCAAAAATGTCATTTATGCACACTAACCAAATTTTTATTTTCACGGTGATTTTTTTATTTTGAAATAAAATAGAAAATAAAATACAGCAATCCCACCGTTATCTCTCTTTGTCGAAAATTTTACACTTACAATATTAAATTTTACATTTACAGCAATTAAACACGCCTTATCACTTGTCTTAGTAATAATTTCAAGGGTTGTATTCTTCAAAGCGCTCTAATAAGTTACAAATTTGATTTGATTCGCAAGTGATTTTATTTTATAGTGTTTAAATAAAAGACAATTTTTAGTTCTTATTCTGAAATAACTAAGAAGCAAGAAGTTTAAACGGAAATATTTTAAATTTAAAAGAAAAACATGAACTTTTAGCAAAGTATTGACGATTTTCCTCAAAGGAGAGCGCATCAAAACTTGGGATGCGTTTAATTCACTTGTTTTGAAGGAACAATCAAATAATTATCCGTTAAAAATTATTTACTATTGTCTATTAGTTCCATTATTTGGTACCTTTTGAAATTTCTTTCCAAATTCAGGTAAATAATACTTTTTTCTTGAGTGCAGGAACGTCCGCCGGATATAAAAATCAGCCGCTTAATAATATCACTTTTGCTCAGAACGAATGTGATTTTAATAAGCGGCGGGTACTGTATATAATAGTGATCGTCACAAAACTTTCATCTGTATCATTGTATATAATAGCTTTACTTACTGGTTAACATGCAGAAATATTGAATAACTGTTGTTTCTCACAATAAATATGGAGTTTGGCGCAATTCTAACGAATAGATGTTACGATATAGCATCTGGTGAATCTAAGAAATGGTGTTACAGAAGCGCCACCTGTTGAGTCACAACTAAAATGAATCGGCACAATTTTTCGCAATTTATATCTGATCTGACATATCAAGTTTGGTGCTCTTATACGCTATAGAAGCTGAGATATAGCCTACCTATAAACTGGAAAATTGCACTATAACAGCCCCACCTGTTTGTATATATACACCTAAAACAAATCAGCATATGTTTCCTAATATACATCTGGTATATAAAGTTTGATGCATTCGTGCTTTATAGAAGCTGAGGTATAGCCTTCCTGTAAAAAGGGAAATGCAACAAATCAATGTCAGCTATTGGTCTATATGCATTCAGATTGAATCAGCAAAGTTTTCCAAAATATTCAGATACAGTTCTTTGAGCATTTTTTATGTACTACCAATGAGGAATCTGGCTGTGCAGAGTTTGGGCGCTATTTATGGACCACCCTGTATACATGTATACATGTATTATTTATTTATTTATTTATTATTTTTTTTTATTTACTTTAAATCACGATTTTAATTATTTCACTTTTTTTTTTTTTTTTTAATATGTTTTTCTCCATGTACATTTAATTTCTTAATTTCATTATAATATATTTTTTTCTATTTAACTCATTACAAACTGAACAATTTCA
The DNA here is from genome assembly GCA_963930645.1 of Salticus scenicus. Taxonomy (NCBI): domain Eukaryota; kingdom Metazoa; phylum Arthropoda; class Arachnida; order Araneae; family Salticidae; genus Salticus; species Salticus scenicus. The sequence continues at coordinate 213,861,823 of OZ005658.1, read as the reverse complement.
CATACTTTTTACGAAGTTTTACTGCATATAATTATAATTCTTGTTTTAAGTATAACTTATCTATTTTTTTTCTTTATTTTTTTATCATTTATTTATACAATTTCCCATTTAAATAATTATACGTTTTGCTGCATACAGGATATCAACATTTAAAAAATATATTCACATAACACGTGTGACAATATTAAGCTGACATTTTTATTTTATGACATAATCATTTTAACGTTACGGTTATTGTATTTATGAATTTTTAAACTAAAATATTTTGAAACGTCATTATTCATTCAATGCCTTTTTATTAATAGCTCTAATCAATATTCGTATTCAGAAACAGGAAAATTAATAAAAACTAAATAAAATAACATACAAGTCGTTTAATTAATTAATATTTATTTTACATTAAAGTTACATTTCCTCCGTTTCTATTTTCCCACTGTTTGTTTTTTACAGTTTCACTTATGAATTGAAAATTCTCCGTGCTTTCTCCTTGGCCCACTTATGTTCCATTAAAAAATTTCTAAAGCTGAAAAGAAAGTGAAGTGAAATAAATGTGAAAACTTGAATTAAAAGAAAAAGGTACATAAGTGAAAAATCACAGATGAAAGCAATGGAAGTAAATCACTCAAAAATTACATTAAAAACGAAAACTAAAATTAGAGAAAAAAAAGTTTTACTTGCAGGTATACAATTGTTATAGGACGTAAAAAAAGAAGAAGAAGTAAAAAAATTAATGAAAGTTCTTTTTGCCCTTGCTTTTTTACCTTTAACGTTTTCTACCAAAATTTCAAAGTGCTTATAAATTCACTTCGTCTCCACCAGTGTTCTCTCCTTAATATTTTTTAAAATACCTTGAATCAAATCTATGTATATTAATTCACATTCGTTGTATCATGTTTTTTATTAAAAATGGTGAAACTACAATAATACTGTTGCTTTTTCTTTAGGAATTCACAAAAGAATTGAGATACATCATGGTCTAAGAGAAATTTCTTTTTAATACCTTTTCATATTACTGCAGGAAATATAACGGAGTTAACAACAACTATACATATGCATATGAGCAGATTCCAATCAAATAATTATTGAGGTTTTTTTTTTTTGTTTTTTGTTTTTCAGGTCCATGTAAAAATATTCAGCTGCATTATGGAATAAGTGAAAATTGCTCGATGTCAATTTTCAGTCGTGTTATACGATTTTAACACTTTCAAATAATGTTGAATGGTGTTAGTTTATTTGTTTATTTGTCTGGCTAACGAATTCGTCTGTTTGTTTACTCAGGTAAAATTAATCGAAAGTTAAACAATGTGCGAAATAAGTACGGGAAGGGGATATTTCACGACATGTGCGTAACGCATGATTTTCCTTTCTTATACTCAAATGATTTTATTTCATTATTTATAAATGCAATTGAATTTTTCAAATAATGTCTTGCAAAAAACAGAAAGTTATTGTTAACTGCAGTCTTAACACGTATTCTTTGAGCTTTTAAATAAAAGTATGCATTTATTATGAATACAAAATTATTGGGTTGTTCGGAAAGTAATTTCGTTTTCTCCTTTGAAAATGAAAGACGATTTTCTTATACTGTATAAATATTTTATTGAATTATATATTCTCCACTTTGATCGGTTTCTTAGCGATCTCATGAGTTGTTATTTGGCAGTTTTCATAAATCAATACTTTATTTTGTCTTCATTAGCATAAACTGGTTTTCCAGAACGTAATGCATCTTCAACGTCAAAGTTGTCGGAACAAAATTTGGTAAACCAGTTTTGACACTGGCGTTCTTTAAATAAATTTTCTGCATACACATCGTTTACTTTTTTCTTTGTTTGAACAGTATTTTCGCCTTTTTGATAGCAAAAACAAAATATGCCGAAACTGTCGCTTCCGATTTTCTTTATTTGATAGGGCACCAATCAAAACCTACTGAGCAGAATAAAACGAACTTTTTCACAAGCAAGCCTTGCTATATCAGCTGTCACAATATATAATGGTAATGCAGCTTAATTGTGAAGATGGTGTGAAAAAAAATACAGTTAAGTCTTCTGCTGAGAAAAACGAAATTACTTTCCGAACAACCCAATAAAACATGGATGACCAGTGCTATAGGTGTTCAGATATTTTTTCTTTCTCAAAAATGTTTCGAATTTATAAATTTATCATCTTAGAATCAATTTAAGGTTGCCTGTCGATAATCGACAACTGTAGCAAAAGATCATGTTAACTTATGGAGAAATTTGCCCTACAATTATTCAGTTCATAATATTTTTCTTATTCCTTTTTTACATTGAGAAAATTCATGACTATAATATTAAGATCGTATAATACTGAATCTCACCTACAGTCAAGCACACTGTAAAAAGTAAGTTCTTAAAAATAAGTATGTATTGTCTCAAAATAGACCCTAAACAATATATACTTAAATTTGAAAACCCATGTACTCATTTTTGAGTATACTGACCTGCTCAAAAATGGGGTTGACCAATAAGAATCTCAATATCCCCATGTTTGACCTGTCAATGTACTCAAAAATGAGTACATGGGTTTTCAAATTTAAGTATATATTTTTTCGGAGCTATTTTGAGACAATATACACTTATTTTTAAGAACCTATATTTTACAGTGCATATATGTACCTTGGGAAAAAATTGTTTCCACAGTTATCTAATGTATAATATATATTTTTTTTCTTTTACTTTCCGAACATACATGTGTAAGGAAGGTATTGTAATCATGACAAAAATTCGATTTTGAGATTTTGCAGCTTCTATACGTTTTGAGTTTCCCTTGGTTAATTTTTTACTATTTTCACGGTGATGTATGTATGTATGTGTGTATGTATGGGAGCGAACACGATAGTATCTAAACGCTTCGATTAATTGTGCTGAAAGTTGGTACGTACGTTATGGGTCGCCATATCACGAACCCTATTGATTTTGGGGTTCGAGCACTTATAGATTTTTTACAGGGACACAAAAATTCTTTATCATTATGGCCTATGGGCTCAACTTATTTTAAATGCAATAACGTCTAAAGGCCGTATTCAAATGAACTGGAAATTTATATACATATCACCGTCACACGAAATTTATGAATTTCAAAGAATCTATCATTTGTAGTCTTTTTGCAGGGCTACAACAAAAAATTCTTTATTATTGTTGCTTGTGAGTTCAATTTATTTAAAGTGCGATAGCGTCTAAATGCCTCATTTGGTTGAGCTGAAAATTTCTATACATGTTATGGGTCACTACCATTATGTAGAGAAAAATACTCGAACACTCATTTATAATTTTCTCTTTTGTATTTTGTTTATTTTACGATTTTCTTACTTTAATTTATAAATACAACTGTCAATTACTTGAGAGTCAAGTGTTGTCAACCCAGGATTTTTTTTTTTTTTTTTTTTTCTTATTCCATTTTCAGATTCAGAAAATACACAATCATTAAATTAATACTATTTTTTTTTTTTTAATTAAGATAATTTTTTTTTTTAATATTTTATTTTTTAGTTACCAGAATAATTAAGAGCATTTTTTACATATTTCAGCTAAAAGACAAAATATTAAAAATACGAAAAATGAATTTTTCGTGAATGAGTAGTAATTGAATGACTGTGATTTAAAACGAAATTATATATATATATATATATATATATATACACATGCTAGGTAATGAGTAATTGTTGACACATATCTCTCTATAGAATAACAACGGTTTTGGCTATCTGTGAAATTAGTTATTGTACCATCTTAATCTTTATTCTGGTAAAATAATGCTAATTTCTCTAAAATGCTAATTTCTCTTTAAATAATGCTAATGTTACTTTTATATTTATTTTAAAGCTGATTCAAAATAAAATATTAATTCTTTTCGGAAAACAAAGACTAACACACTGGTGTTCAAAATAAAAGCAATAGCCTGTTTACTCGTTACCTTCTTTTGCGCATAACTTTTAAATAAATAAACATATAAACATAAAATTTGGATGGCATGTTCGTTTCCATATCATTAATCACATTTTATATAACTTAGCATAAGTAATATTTTTTAAACTAATAATTATTCAATTTTTCTCAAAAGTAAGCTTTGAAAAAAATGAAAATTTTGAACAATTTTAGAAAAGAAAACTTTTTAAGAATGCATTACAAGTGGATGAAGATGCACATGCCTTCAAATATTAAACTAAATCCCAACTTTTCTTGTGTTTTTCCTAAACTCGCGTAAATACGGGCTAGAACCCCTTCGAAAAACCTTAAGAACCCCTTAGATTTATTTTTGAATAAATAAAATTACTAATTTGTAAACTATGAATATCATCAGTATAATAAAAATGTCGATAATTAATTCTATAACGAACACCTTATCAAATTTTCATGTTTGTATGTATATTTTAGTTCCCCATCATACTATAGTATGGGGATTTAGGAAATCGTGAAAATTTTCGACTTCGCTTTTTTGACTTTTTTGCACATTTTCAGGTGTGAAAAAACCGAAAATGACAAAATTTGTATGGTGTCCGTCTGTAGGGTGTTAGTTTGTTAGTCTGTTAGTTTGTTAGTCCTTTAGTTAGTTTGTTAGTCTGTGTACACGATATCTAAAGAACAAATAGTCGCAGAGAACTCAGATCATTTTTTAAATATTTCTTTCGACACTGGCAAAAACCCTATTCATTTGCAACATTCGAATTAAAAAAAATCGCAAGTTATAATAAAATTTACGAATTTCTTAACATGGGAGAATAGGGCAAAATTTCACTTAAACATACATTAAATGAAAAATTTTTACTGTAAAAATGTCAGACCAGTTTTAATATATCATTTTTGATGCCTAAAGGAACATCATTAACATGCTACTTTGAAAATTTCGCAAGTTATTAGAAATTTACGAATTTCTTAACATGGCAGAATAGGGCAAAATTTCACATAAACGTAATTTTTTATGGATATTTTCCTAGTAAAGTTGTCAGATCACTTTTGAAATTGTACTTAGTATACTGGCATGAATATCATTGACTAGGAATTTTCCAATATAAAAATTTCGTAAGTTATTGGAAATTTACTAATTTACATGGCAGAATAGGGCGAAATTTCACATAAACGTCAATCTTGAGGAATATTTTCATCGTAAATATTTCGGACCACTTTTAAAATATTACTTAAGATACTGGCATGGGTATCATACACTATGAATTTTCCATTAAAAAAAAAAAATGGGTAATTTACGAATTTTTTAACATGGCAGAATAGGACAAAATTTCACATAAACGTCAATCTTAATAAATTATTATCATCGTAAAGATGTCAGACCACTTTTAAAATATTATTTAGGATACTGGCATGAATATCATTGACTATAAATTTTCTAATTTAAAAATTTCATAAGTTATTTAAATTTTACGATTTACTTAATATAGCAGAATAGGGCAAAATTTCGCATAAACATCCATTTTTAGGGATATTTTCGTCATAAAGATATCAGACTCATTTTAAAATTACATTGACGATACTGGCTTGAACATTATTGACTACAAATATTCTAATTTGAAATTTTCGTAAGTTATCCTAAATTTAAGATTTTATCAACATAGCTAAATTGAACAATATTTTATATGCATTTTTTGGGATTGCTGCATTGGAAATAGTATAGAATGACATAAAAACTAAACTATGAAACTGACCCCAATAAAATAAATTAAAAGATTAGACTATGGTAAATTCATAGTGCGATAGAGCTTAACAGTGTGTGCTGCAGTGCTGCCAAATTCAAGAAAATTTTTATTCAAAAGCCACCACTAAATTTTACTTGCAACCGTTAGCTAATTACATCGAAGACTTCTTCGTGAGTTGTTTCGAGATAATTAGCAAACCATTGCAACTAAACTTTAGTGGTGGGTACTAAATAAAAATCTCCCTCAATCTGGCATCACTGGGTGTGTGGCCTAATAAGTTAGCCATTTTAGTCTGTCACCCTGTCAAGCGATTGGTTGAGTTCATTTCTTTTAACATGGATACAGTATGTATTGTAGTAGAATTTAATGTGAACATATATATGATGGGGAGCTGAGCAGCGTCCACCTATGCCAACTAGTTTTAAAAAGTTATTTACATGCAAAAAAAAAAAAAAAAGAAGAGGAGACAGAAACGTTAATACAGGAAGAAAAATTCCAGCTTTAATCTAACACATGGATGCATGTGCACCTTCACCTATCTTTAATGAATCCTTATGACGATTTTCCATTATGTTTTCTTTCCTAAAATCGTTGATTTTTTTTTTTTTTTTTTTTTTTTTTTTTTGAAGCTTACTTTTGAGAAAAATTGAATAATTATTTATTTAGAAATTATTACTTTTGCTAAAATTATGTAAAATTCGATTAATGATATGGCAACGAGGTAACAAACGTATCATTCAAATGTTATGTTCATATGTTTATTTATTTAAAAGTTAAGCGCACAAGAAGAAATTAATTTTGAATACCAGTGTATAATGGCTATAATATTTCTTAATTAGCTGCCATTGACGATCTGTGACAGTGACCTTTTAAAGGACTCTTAATCGATTTTCCGTTACCAGCATCCTAATTTCATGTATGGAGACATTACTCATTACCTAATGTTTTTTACTTTCTCTTACCCATAAGGTAGAGAAAGTATTGTTTTTCGCTCAAATTTTCGAACGCGAGATTTTGTTATATTTACACGTTTTGAGGTTCCCTGAATACGAAAATCATGTTTTTAGCAAATGGTCTGTGTGTCTGTGTGTGTGTGTCTGTGTGTGTGTGTGTGTGTCTCTGTATGTGTGTGTCTGTGTGTGTGTCTGTGTGTGTGTCTGTCTGTTATCAGCATATCTCAAAAACAAATTATGGCAGAAAGTTCAAACTTGGTATTCTAAATGTGTATCATATAGGGATGCTACAGTAAGCTTTTCGTTAAAATCAAGCAAATGGTTCGTGTACAGGGACAATCAAGAGAATTCTAATACATTACGTCTATGGGGGAGATTGCAGGAAAATAGAGTTTAACGTCTATAGACTGCACTAAACCAAATGAAACAAATATATATTTTTTTAATAGAGACAGTTAACTGGGAAAAAATTTTTGTGTATGTAGGAGCCTCGCCTCCCCCCCTGGGGGGGAAGTCCCCCCTCGAGGGGAGTAAATTTTCATGATGGGTATCTTTCAAAAGAGCTCGAAAATACCTTTAAAACGAATGGTTGAACCATCGATCTGCGATAATTTAAAACAAAGTTATCGATTTTTTTTACTTTTAACGAAAAAAAAACTTAGAAAAAAAATCGTACTTTTTTTTTTTTTTTTTTTTTTTTTAATTTTGAGAATAAAATGGACTTTTTTTTTGGGATATTTGGTGTTAAACTACTTCTCTAATATGGAAATCGTCTGCCTTATCATAAAAGATAATTTTTTTAAATAATAATTTTAATAAATTATTTTTTAAAAAGAGAAATATTTTTAATAACCGAATTAAAGTCTATATAAATGTAGGTGCATTAATGAAACGGGGGGTTGAGGGGGGCGGTAGCCCCCCTCACACAGAATTGATTATTATATAAAACTCTTCAGAAGCCTAATATGAATTGTTTAACATAGGTTTACATAACAGTACTCGTTAATCTTTAACCTGTATTTATAGTATTAAATTTCACGGTAAGAGAAAGTCGTGTGAGTGACACACCAGATTATTATTATTTTTTTTTAATTCTGTTTTTACATTCAGAAAATTCACAACCCTTTATTTATTTATTTATTTTATGACTTTTAAAACTTTTTCCTATATCGTTTTAAAATTGTAAAAAGCAAAAACTGAATTAAGTACATTGTTAAAAGAAAAAGATTAAAAAAAAAAAAAAAAAAGGAAAGAAACAACAAACTATTGTTTGTATATTTTCTCAATATGAAAATAGAATTTCAAAAATACACTACGTAATGAGTAATTTGAATACCAATTTTATGCATAGAAAAAAAAAAAAAAAAGGTGGTATTCGGCTGCCAGCGAAGATAAGTAAAGAGTCCCCTTAAGAAAATAAATGCATTTCTGAAAAAAATTATTAAAATATAAATTGTCAAAGCTATAATTTTCTATACACTTTAAAAAATTTCTATAACTCTACTGAAACATTTAGCCAGAAATTTACTGCCATTTCTGTAAATTTACAACAATTCTTAGTTAACGGCCCTCTTCACTCACCGTCACCGGAAGCCCGAGCCAATATGTTATTCTATGGGAAATTTTTCTTTACAAATAACTTATTAACTAATACATATTTTTAAATTCTGTTTTCACATTCTGAAAATTCCCAGCTGTTAAACTGACGGACCTTTTTTAAAAAATTATTATTTTATTTTTTTATATTTGATTTTGAAGCTGCAAAATACGAATTTTCAATATGTCAAATTTTTTCATTTTGAAATTTCAAAATAAAATATAAAAAATTACAAAATTTTCTTTTGAAAAAAGGTCCGTCAATTTAACAGTTGGTAATTTTCAGAATGTGAAAACAGAATTTAAAAATATGTATTAGTTAATAAGTTATTTGTAAAGAAAAATTTCCCATAGAATAACATTAGCTTCGGCTTCCGGCGGCGGTGAGTGAAGAGGGCCCTTAAAAGTAAATAATCGAAATTCTCAATCTTTATTCTGATTCTGCATTTTTATCTATTCTTATTATTTAATTTCTTAATAAGAATTTTAAATGAAGGCTTCTAGAAAGAGTATTCTAAGTCACAAATATACTCTCGCCAATAACACTGCGTTAAAAAAAAAAAAAAATCGAGCTCTGATACCATTTTTGCTTATTCTTATGTAAAATGATCTGAATCCGAATATGACTACCATTTTGCCCAGTTACCCACCGTTTTCTCGAGACACCACCCTCTCCCCCAATTTTTATCACTGTTCGGTAATTTTATGGCCATGAATTTGATTTGGAGAACGAAAAAGAATTAATTTAACACTTAAAAACAAAAAATATATAATGTTTAATAAATAACATTAACAATAGATTAAAAAAATATAAGAAATGTAATACATAATTTCAGTGGCAAATCCCCCCCCCCCTAAATTTTTCCCTTGCTGCAAATGTTGATATTTTAGAATTTTTCCACTCTGTAGCCTCTCAGAAGATATTTCTGTACTGATAAGTATAAAGGATTTAAGTCCAAAAATGTCGATTTTGAGTTAAGTACATAGTCAGACTCAGAAAAAAATTCTCTATCGATTGGTATAAAGGATTTAATTCTATGTCATTTAGTCTTTGAGAAAATCCATTGGTAAAAAAAGGACCAATTCAGAAATGTACCATTCATGTATGGTATAAAATATTTAATTCAATTTTTCCCGTTATTAAATGAAGGTTGACAACCACTGAATGGTATAAAGGGTATAAATCAACGAAATACCTTTTTCCTAATCGATTCTTCTGATTTGTTTTTAGCTAGTTAAACTTTATTTTTCGTCTCCTGAAAAATCAAGAATATGGACTTAAATCCGTACAGATTTAACAGTTATAATAATCCTTTCCAAATCAAATTTATAGCCATAAAATTTCCGAAAAGTGATAAAAATAGGGGGCCGTCCCTAAAAAACGCTGGGTGATCAGGGCAAAATGGACGTCGTTAATTAACTTTTTTCTCATTCCAAAATATTCATTTTAGATGCTACACTCTATCATTATTTCACACATATAGTTATCTTTCTCTTAGCTCCAATGAAATAAGCAAAACAGCCACAAACATACAATTAACATTGTTGTACCAGTTGTTGAATCCAGTGCCTTATCGAATCCAGATTTTCATTCTCGCTTTTCATCTTATAAAGTTAACATCATGTTAAGTTTCAATACATTTCAAATTCACAAAAATCATTAACAAATTGCATTTTATTCCTGGTTCTGTGAAGAAATATTTGTAACTTATTAGTGTTTAAAACAACGTCCACACATAATCTTCATAAGGTATATTCTTAAAAAAAAAAAAAAAAAAAAGAAAGAAAGAAAGAATCCATTGAACTTCAAGTGAAAAATTATTATAATCGAATATAGACCTAAGCTACTTTTGTATTTGTATAATTTTCAATAAATAGCACCCCACCCCCTCTTTTTTTTTTTTTTTTTTTTTTTTTTTCATTTCATAATTAACTGATTCTTTTTTTTTTTTTACTTTTAGAAATAGTTTACATTGCATACAAAAAAAGAAAGAAGAAGAAGAAGAAGAAAATACAGTTTTTTGTTGAAAAAAAACTACGCACCATTTATATTTTACAGCAATACAGTCCAAAAGGGAAAGAAAATCATAAGGCAAAATTAACAATGCATATAGCATTTTTTCCCGCCTAAGAAATTCTTGTGCTTTATTTCAGAAAAAAATAAGAATAAAGAAAGATTTATGTTACTTTTATTTTATTTATTTATTTATATTGTTTGTGTGTGTGTTAGGCATATAACGTTGAAGAAGAAAATATCTACGCAAAAAAAAAAAAAAAAAAAAAAAAAAAAAAATCTGGAGTGACTCCACTCGACTTTCCGAACATTGAGTAATTAACAGTTTTGTAGATAAAGTAAAGAAAGAGAAGTTGTTAAACAAACAAAAGAAAGAAAACCATAACAGAGTGTTTGAGTATTTTTCTCCATATATTACACGATGTGTTATTTAACGCTACTAAACTTTGAGCCCATAGATCATAATGATAAAGAATTTTTCGTTGTGTCCCTGTAAAAACCTATAAATGCTAGATTCACCAAAATGCTTATAGTTAGTGCAACAGCGATTTATAATATTCATATAAATTTTCATCTCAATTGAATAAGGCGTTTAGATGCTATCGCACCTTTAAAATTTGGTTCAATAGGCCATAATGATAAAGAATTTTTCTTTGTGTCCCTGTAAAAAAACTATAAGTGCTAGATTCACCAAAATCAATAGGGTTCGTACTATGGTGAATTATAATATACGTACCAACTTTCAGCTTATTCCAACAAAGCGTTTAGTCGCTAGTGTGTTCACTCACAGACATACACACATACATACACACACACCTACATACATCATCGCAAAAATAGTGAAAACGGACTCAGGGAACCTCGAAACGTATAGAAACATCAAAATCTCAAATTTGGATTTTTGACATGATTACAATACTTTCCTCTCTATAGTGTTCGGAAAGTAAAAAGACAATCGTAGAATATATTTTTACTATACAACCAATTTAAACAGGCACTGCATATTACAAAAATACATTTGTCATGATAGCCCCGGGCTCGCCGCCCAATGTCTATTAATATAATTATTAATATTAATTACATAGAAATACGCGATCATTTTAATACTAAACGACCTCCATCTTCATTAAACATTTTTTTTTCTTTTTAGTTTCTTTTGTCTTTCTTATCTAAGTGAATCTGATCTAATGGATATTCGATCCCAAATCGTTGCATCAAAATTTTGTTTTTCTGTTTCCTTTTGCAACTCCATATTTTATTACGATAAAAGCCTCCAAAGAGGGATCGGATGAAATAAACACAGCTTGTGTTTTTTTGCTTTATTTTTACATGCATATTCATTCACATATGTGTCTACGCATGTGTAGAGAGAGTCGGAATTACTTTTCGAAAGTTATAGCTTGATTATATGAGTTATGAGAAGCAAGTTATTTTTTAATTAATGATTTAGGAATTAGTAAATGAAATCGTTTGGAAGACTTGCGTAAAACAAGTACATTTTTCACGTCATTCACCTTATGTATATGTACAGCATATAAGGTGGATTAACAGTTATTAGCTATGATAAATTAAAGCAATTCCTAACTCATTAATTAAAAAATAACTTGCATCTCATAACTTGATTATATGAATTATGAGATACAAGTTAATTTTTAATTAATGAGTTAGGAATTAGTAAATGAAATCGTTTGGAAGACTTGCGTAAAACAAGTACATTTTTCACGTCATTCACCTTATGTATATGTACAGCATATAAGGTGGATTAACAGTTATTAGGTATGATAAATTAAAGCAATTCCTAACTCATTAATTAAAAAATAACTTGCATCTCATAACTTGATTATATGAGTTATGAGATACAAGTTATTTTTTAATTAATGAGTTAGGAATTAGTAAATGAAATCGTTTGGAAGACTTGCGTAAAACAAGTACATTTTTCACGTCATTCACCTTCTGTATATGTACAGCATATAAGGTGGATTAACAGTTATTAGCTATGATAAATTAAAGCAATTCCTAACTCATTAATTAAAAAATAACTTGCATCTCATAACTTGATTATATGAGTTATGAGATACAAGTTATTTTTTAATTAATGAGTTAGGAATTAGTGAATGAAATCGTTTGGAAGACTTGCGTAAAACAAGTACATTTTTCACGTCATTCACCTTATGTATATGTACAGCATATAAGGTGGATTAACAGTTATTAGCTATGATAAATTAAAGCAATTCCTAACTCATTAATTAAAAAATAACTTGCACCTCATAACTTGATTATATGAGTTATGAGATACAAGTTATTTTTTAATTAATGAGTTTGGAATTAGTAAATGAAATCGTTTGGAAGACTTGCGTAAAACAACTACATTTTTCACGTCATTCACCTTATGTATATGTACAGCATATAAGGTGGATTAACAGTTATTAGCTATGATAAATTAATAGCTTTAATGGAACCTTTTAAAATCAATATAAATATAGTTTGTAAGTTTTTGATTTAGTTTTATACATATATTCATTCACATATGTGTATGTACACCCCGCGACAAAAAGATAGGTACAAAGGGTTTTTTCTTTGATTTTTCATAAAATAACATTATCTAAATTATGCTTATCATTTATTATTATCATACAATAACACTATTCCCGGACTAATTTTTGTTTTAATACTAATTTAGAAAAATTTTAAGACTAAAATATTTCTAATTTAAGACTACACACCGCGACAAAAAGATAGGAACAAAGAGGTTTTTTTTTTAATTTTTGAATAGGAATATTTTGAATATGAATATTTTGAATATGATTCAAATATTTAATATGTTTTTGATATGATAATATTTTGTTATGATAATAAATGATCAGCACAATTTAGATATTGTTATTTTATGAAAAATCAAGAAAAAACCCTTTGTACCTATCTTTTTGACGCGGGGTGTATATGTATAACTTTTTAGATATGTAACGAAAAAGCTTTGTAATGCTATGCAACTAAAAAACTTTTCTAAGATTCTAGAACCTTCTAGAAAATTCTGTAAGTTTTCTGGGAGCCAAATTTTTCTAGAAGGTTCCATGAAGTTTCTAAATGTTTTTGGAAGATTCCAGAAGATTCTAGGAGGTTTCTAGAAAATCCCATGAAGCTTCCAGAGGTTTTCATGAAGCTTCTAGACGTTTCTATGAAGTTCCTATACGTTTCTATGAAGATTCTACAAGATTCCGTGAAGATTGTAGAAGGTTTCATGAAGTTTCTAGATGTTCCCATGAAGTTTCTAGACATTTTAAGATAGTTACATGAAGATTCTACAAAAATTTCATATTAAAGAAAATTTATGTCAGAAAAACAAATAGAAAGACAGACAAACCGATTTAACATAAAAGCATTCTAAAAACGAGTAGTGTGAGTACCACACCTGATTTTTTTTTTTTTTTTCAAAATGTAGTTTTTAAAAAATGAAATTCTTCTGAAAATTATCAGTATTAGTAATTTATTCCGATTGTAGTAATTGCTATATCATTATATAGGGTACAAAATATTTTCGTCAGAGCGTCTTTACTTTCGAAAAGATTCATCAATTCGATAAATGTTGGTCATATTCGATTTGCAAAAGTTATTTAATCGAAGTGTGTAACGATAATTTGCCATGGAAAAATACACAAAATCGATTTTGTCAAAATTTCATGTATGCGATGTAGCTACCAATAATACTTACTTTGAAGAATATGGTTCCAGCTTCCATGGATTGCAACCTCTAAATTTCGAATAGTAAAATAAAGCCACGGTCTCGGTGCAATACTTCGTCCGAGTGTGTCTCAAACGTGCTTGATCGAATTTAAGTCAGGAGATCATGCTGTCCATTCCATACCCTGTATTATTTCAGCATGTTCTCCACACGTCGAGCAAGTCTGACATTATCGTGTATTAAAAGAAAATAATCACTAATGGCTGCAGCGCAAGGTACAATATGAGGTCTCAGTAGCTCGTCTGCATACTTTTTGGCCGTCAAATTGCCATTCTGAATGATATGCAGGTCCTAACGTCCACCTATACTGATTCTAGCCATACCCCAACCCACCTCGTCTGTAATGTAATTTTTCACGAAGGAATGTGGTGTTATTTTAAGTTACCCTTTTTACTTTCTCTTACCCAAAAGGTAGAGAAAGTATTATTTTTGGGTCAAATTTTCGAAAGTGAGATTCTGTTATATTTACATGTTCTGAGGTCCCCTGAATACGAAAATCATGTTTTTAGCAAATGGTCTGTGTGTATGCCTGTGTGTCTATGTGTGTGTCTGTCTGTTATCAGCATATCTCAAAAACAAATTATGGCAGAAAGTTCAAACTCGGTATTCTAAATATGTATTATAGGGATGCTACAGTAAGCTTTTCATTGAGATGAAGGAAATGGTTTGTGTACAGGGACACTCAAAAGTATTCAAATACATTACGTCTTTTGGGGAAATTGCAGGTAAGTAGAGTTTAACAGCTATAGACTGCACTAAACCAAATGAAACGAATATTATTTTTTGTAATAGAGATAGTCAACTGGGAAAAAAATTTTGTATGTAGGAGCCACGCCTCCCCCCTGGGGGGGGGGGAAGTCCCCCCTCGAGGGGAGTAAATTTTCATGATGGGTATCATTCAAAAGAGCTCCCCAATACCTTTAAAACGAATGGTTGAACTATAAATCTTTGATAATTTAAAACAAAGTTATATATATATATATATATATATATATATATATATATATATATATATACATATATATTTAACTTTTAA
This sequence comes from Salticus scenicus, assembly GCA_963930645.1. Classification (NCBI taxonomy): domain Eukaryota; kingdom Metazoa; phylum Arthropoda; class Arachnida; order Araneae; family Salticidae; genus Salticus; species Salticus scenicus. Next base: position 213,846,814 of record OZ005658.1, on the reverse strand, counting down.
CGAAAAAAAACTTAGAAAAAAAATCGTATTTTTTTTTTTTTTTTTTTAAATAAATATTGAAAGTAAAACGGACTTTTTTTGGATATTTAGTGTTACACTACTTCTCTAATATGGAAATCGTCTGCATCATCATAAAAGATAATTTTTTTAAATAATAATTTTAATAAATTATTTTATAAAAACAGAATTGTTTTTTAATAACTGAATTAAATTCTATATAAATGTAGGTGCATTAATGAAACGGGGGGTTGAGGGGTCAGTAGCCCCCCCCCCCCCACACACACAGAACTTATTATCATATAAAACTCTTCTGAAGCCTAATTTGAATTGTTTAGCATAGGTTTACATGACAGTTCTCGTTATCTTACCTCTTAATCTGCAATCTGTATTTATAGTATTCAATTTCAGGGTAAGAGAAAGTCGTGTGCGTGACACACCAGATTATTTTCCATTCCAAAACAAGTGCCACTCTAGACTGAATCGGAACTCATCTGTATATCTATACTTGACTCCAATCTCGATGTTCAGCAGCCTATCTTCTACAGGCCGCACGGTGTCTCGAAGACAACGGAATATACACCATTGGTCTACGTACAGAGACTACATGATGATGCCAATTTCGGACAGTTTGGATTAACACCTTCGTCTTGTCGATAGGAGCAACTGTCTTAGCAGCTGTATTAACATTGCCTGTTCTGTCTCGATGAGCTGAAAACAGGATGGGTCATCAGTTGCTGTAATAGTACGTGGCCGACTTGCCTTGGTCGGCGATTCAACATTCCCTGTTTTATCGTTTTATGGAATCGATTCCACAGCCTTGCATTGACACTCCTTGCAACTCCAACAGTGTCAACTATACTTTCTTATAATAAGTAAAAATCTTTGAATAAACATCATAAAAAGTGAAAATTTCGGAATAATTGTTTCGGGTCGAAATAAAGCATCGGAATTTTTATTGCACTTTGTTGTATTTGCACGTATTCAAGCTTAACGATATTACACCAAGCAATGGATTCCAGTAAATCACATTGTTGTGACATTTTTCAAGTCACCTTTTCTCAAAACAAAAGCTGAGCAATTGAATTTCACAACTAAGACAGCGAAAATAAAACAGTTTCTGCAAAATCGCGATTTCAGCACTTATTTCCCTTTTTTTTTTTTTTTTTGTCGTCATTTACGTTGATTTGCATATGAAGTTTTCTTCTTTTGTTTTCTGCTAGGTTGGTTGGTTGGTTGGGTTTTACGTCGCACTAGTGCTGCGCAGATGGGCAATTGGCGACGGTCTGGGACACACCCCTAGAGGTGGTCCGGAGACATGCCATCGCAATTTTGATCCTCCACAGAAGGGATGACTCTCCCGCTTCGGTGACCCCTAGAGGTATAATTTTTGATGGGAACATGGAGGACATTGCGGCCACGACAGATTTTACGTGCACCAGCCACCATTAGTGTACACGACGGTCTTTGGCAGGCTCGAGTACCGTTTTCTGCTAGGTTTTAATTATAAATGTTTTACAGTTGGCAGAAAAATTGTTCGAACGCTAGCAATAATTCCTGCGTAAAAAAGTATTAAGTGTACTTTTATATATATATATATATATATATATATATATATATAGAGAGAGAGAGAGAGAGAGAGAGAAATTATTGCTAGCGCTCGAATAATTTTGTTGCCGTCTCTATTTTACGTTACTTGTAAGTGTAAGCAATTGCATAAATTCGTTAAAACCATGTGCTCCCCTAACAGTTTTGAGCAGTGAATATTGCTTCTACTTGAAAGGGATGGTGAATCTCATAAACCCTTGCTGCGAATTTTGAACAAATTAGACATCAGTTTAACTTTACCATCATTGAAATTTTCAATTCATGTTTCAAAGTACACTGCTCAAAACAATTAGGGGAGCACATGGTTTTAACAAAATTACGCGAACATGTACACCGGTAAGTAACATAAAATGAATCACCCATAATTTAAAGCCTAGTAGGAAACAGAAGAAGACGACTTCGCATGCAAATCAAAGTTCATGACGTCAAAAACCAGAAAAAGGAGATAAGGGCAGAAATCGGGATGTTGCAGAAACGTCTGTTTTACTGTCGTAACTGTGAAATTCGATTGCGCACAAATTTTTTTTGGAGACAAGCTGACTTGAGGATGTCTCAACAACGGGATTTACCGGAATCCATGGCATGGCGTGTTATAGGTAGACTTGAAGCCGGGCAAACACAACGTAGTGTCGCGGACGCTGTTGGAGTCGCCAGAAGTGTTGTCGCAAGGCTGTGGAATCGATTCCAAGAAACGGGAAATGTTAGACGTCGACCAGGGCAAGGTCGGCCACGCACAACTACAGCAACTGATGACCGGTATATACGATTAACAGTCCGTCGAAACCGAACAGACAATGCTACGCAGCTGCAAAGACAGTTGCTCTTGGCAACAGGACGAAGGGTATCCACCCAAACAATACGTAATCGGCTTCACGAGGGAGGGCTCTATGCTCGTAGGCCAATGATCTGCATTCCGTTGACCCCCCGCCACCGTGCGGACCGAAGAAGATGGGCTGCTGAACATCGAGATTGGGATCAACATGCCTGGAGCCAAGTGTTATTTACAGACGAGTCCCGATTCAGTCTGGAGTGCGACACCCGACGTGTTCTGGTATGGAGGGACAGGGGCACTCGAAATAACCCCGCATTCATTCGTGAAAGGTCACAATACAGACGAGCTGGTTGGATGGTATGGGGTGGAATCAGCATAGGCGGACGTACGGACCTGCATATCATTCGAAATGGCACTTTGACGGCCCGGAGGTATGCAGACGAGATAGTGCGACCTCATGTCATCCCTTACGCTGCAGCCATTGGAAATTCCTTTGTTTTACAGCATGATAATGCCCGACCGCATGTAGCTCGTCTGGTGGAGAACATGCTTGAAGCTGAAACAATACAGCGTATGGATTGGCCAGCGTGCTCTCCTGACCTAAATCCAATCGAGCATGTTTGGGACATGCTCGGACGACGCATTGCTGCCCGACCAAGGCCGCCTTTTACTGTCCAAGAATTGGAGATTGCACTTCTTGAGGAGTGGAACAGTATTCCCCAAAGACTAATCGATAACCTCATCGCATCCATGCCAAACAGGTGTGCAACAGTCTTAGCTGTTCGAGGAGACCACACACCCTATTAAAAACGTATGCATCATGTCTAAACAGTACATTTTTAATTGTTTCCATGTAACAGAATTGTTGCCCTTAATCATCGTTTCATGTTTTTTTCCTTATTTTCGAAGAATTAAAGCTTAATTCCATATTTTTTTACGTCTTTTTTCTGTGTTGCGCATTAATACACGTGTACTATCCATTGTATGCCAATACATGGGTGTCTCGCTCGGTTTTCTTCACTTTTTTGTTTGCTCCTCTAATTGTTTTGAGCAGTGTATTTCAAACCTTTCTTAAAAATAAATATTATAATTCTGTAATATACAGGAAAATAATTATTAGTCAATAAAGTATGTTTAGGGGATTTCTAGATAGAATCAAATGTCTCTTTAACTTGCAGACGGTGATGAATCTCCAAGAATCTTAAAAGATTTCAAAGACGAAAAGTGGCCGCTCACTACTATGCAGCAGTTTTGAGCGATTTTAACCTCCAGAGAGGGGCTGTGACAGTAATTGTCGAGCTTCACTATGGAATTTTAAAAGAGTCCATCTCTGAAAGTTAGGCCTCACCTGTTGTTCATTGCATTTAAAAATTAAAAAAAAAAAAAAAAAAAAATGCTGCAAATTCTGTGCAAGCTTGACTTTCTGGAAGATAATTTCTGCATTTTTGTTACCAAGTATAATTCTCTAATAAGAATTTCAGTTGAAAATATCTCTGTGAAACGTTGAATAAGGTCATAGCCTCCTAAAGTAGATGCCTGTCACGTAGCTCGGAATCTTGGCGACAGTTGAAGCGGTAGACAGCGCCACTTGGTTCAGATTGCGCGACTTTTTCATTCAACAGCCACCAAAAAATTTTAAAAGTGGGATATGATATACATAAAAGGCGAATAGAATCGAAGAAACGTCGATTATATAAATCATATATCACTTCTTAAAATTATTGGTGACAGTTGAATAAAAAAGTCACGCACTCTGTACCAGGTAGCGCTGTCTACCACTTCAACTGTTGCCAAGTTTCTGAGCCACGCGACAGGCATCTACTTTAGGAGGCCATGATAAGGTAGACGATTTTTATTTATTTATTTTTTATTGACATTATTCCAAGCCTTGCGCTTTCAATTTTTCACCAACAAAATTTGCATTATTGTCGGATGTACTCGGCCTTGCTTTTTGCTTATCACATTTTCACCAAAATATTTCAAATTTATCTTCCATTACAACGCTTAGATCGTGAACTTCACTTGTTTCTGTTCTTGTATTCTTCTTTATAACAAAACGATCATTTATAATAAAAAAAAAAAAAAGAAAAATTAGACTTTTTTTACTCTTTTCTGTTTTGTAGAATTTGTACCAATCCCCGTTAGAAAGCTGACCATTTAAAATTTATTGAAATGAATAGAAAATTAATATCGCCTACTCGAAACATAAACTTTATCAAAAATTTATCAAAACAAATGTAAAAATTATAAAAGTATTTTTAAAATGTTCAGAACAAAGCATTTAACTGATAATTTGTGTTCTGATATTTTGTAAATTTGTAAAAGAAAAATACAGATTGTGTCATGAATCCATCATCAATATTTGGTGTGGAGATTGAGAATAGGAAAAATAATCTATTTTATTTGCGCACGCATGTGTGCAAACGAAAGCATGATGGTGTAAAAGCGTTTTGTATACATAACTCCCTTTCATGCGCAAAGTCTTTGGACGTGTGTAAGCAATTACGATCCGATAAGATAACTTCTCAGCTATAACATGAACCGATAAACGTTTTATGAACTTGCAGATATGCATCTGTCTTACAGTGCCGCTGGATAAAGTTGTTTTAGAGGAACGCAAATGTATGCTGAGAGCTACCCAACCGGTGTGTACCACACCATCAAATGTTTTCACCTTTGGCTGCAACTGTGTGGGACAGCATTATTTGTTGGTGACAATGTTGACTGGTAAATATGCTGTTCGAACCACGCAGTTTCAGTCGAAAAAGCTGTCCTACATGTATCCAAGAACAGCACAATTTAACACATCGCCATTGCTCGCCACACATCGCCACCGGTATTGCTCGCCAGTTTGGAGTTTCACATTCAACAGTGTGGTAGATGCTAAACGAGGTACATTAACACACTTTTCATTTACAAAGAGTGCAGTTACTGTAAGCAGACGACTATTCCAATCTTGTTACATTGTGTCAATGGCTCATGATGCATTTATGTAGCGCTAAGAAGGCTTTCCCCTGCAGCACCATAAATTAGATGCCTATCAACAAGTTCATTAAACGAACGTATATTAGTTCATGTTTTTTCTGCGAGGTCATCTTGTCGAATGGTATCAAACTGACTACACATGTCAGACAGTTTTGCGTGTGAATGAGGCACAAAATGCCTTCTATACATAGATATAGTAATATATATAGATCTATCATCCCCATGTTATCGTGCAAAAAATTTTGATGCCGAAAAAAAGTTCTAAAATCAGGCATTAGAGAGTATTGAAAAAAAGAATAAAAAGAAAAATGAATTTGAAACTGCATCTGGAGTTTTTCATTCACCTTTAGTAAATAAATTATTCATAAATTTTATTTACTAAATTATCCGTGTGGTGTGTATTCCTGTGTGTGATTTACTCGGGGAAAGGCAGCTATTAGAGTGACTTTTCCCGAAAAAAAAGGTATCACCTTATCCCTCTCGCTGATCAATCTATGTCTTATTACTATATGCTTCTATATCGTCATGTGTTTGTGTGCTCATGCTTTTCTATGTGAAATACTTTTTTTTACTATTCCCTAACTCTGTACTAAATATCGATGACGAATGTATAGCTACAAAATAGACATTCAAAATTTTCTCGTCCTGTTAAATTTTCTTAAAAAAAAAAAAAAAAAAAATCGTTTATACTGGTGCTCGACTGAAGACATTGTGAATAGAAATTGTAACTTTTGAATACTGAAGAAGCATTCTCTTTTCGTAATTTATTTTCTGAAAAGTCTTTTGTGGAGACAAATCATGTAGCAGCTGAACTGAACATCAAAGATTAAATAAAATACAAATAATAAATTGCATTTAATCTCTCGACATACCTGATGATAAAAAACACTTAACAAGAGTAACTAAATATTTTTATAAGCATTTCCAATTGTAAAAATAATGAAAATGCGAAAGGAGACAATAACATTATTAGGATTTCTTATATCACATCACCGGTTTAGACGTGTCTTTTGAATAACTTCAAATAATATCGTTATGTTGGTTTCTTATTTTATTAATTTGATTTTTTTTTTTTAATGACTTCAGTAATTTTACAAAATTATTCAGAAGTCTTGTTTTTTTTTTTTTTTTTTTTTTTTTTTTTTTTTAAATAAATCAAGTGTTTAGTCACATTAAAAGCATAAAATAACCGCTACACTTTAATCGTGATATTGTAAATTCAGTAATATTAAAATACTAACGGCCATATTCACCATTAACTTTATCTTCCGGTTCAATGCAAAAATTTAAAAAGTATCTAAAGTCAGGGTGCAACTTTCTAACAAGTTTGGCACTCTGCTTCTGCATTCTAGCGTCGAAGATTTCATGTAATTTTTTATTGGTTATTTTAAGCTAAAAAATCTTAAAATAACAATGCCGCTAGATGGTAGAAGCAACGCCTCAAATTTTGATGAACAGTCCCATCCTGCTTCATATGTGCTCAACCGGGAGTTGAAGTTATTGATGAATACAGTCGAAAGTGATAGATATCTCTTGAACAATACCACTAGTTTAAATAGATTTATCTTTGTCCCAATGTTCCTTAATAAATCCCTCGAGAGTGCGAAGATGACCGGAGCTATTCTCGAATGGGCAGGTACCGATGAATCCCCATCTCTACTCGCTGCCTTCTGGAAAATTTTCTCTGAATCTTACAGATTGATCGAAGTTACCGGTTCTGTGACCCGAATAGTGACTCTGGTAAAAGACAATTTTATATGAAGATAGGAAAATACACAAATTGTTTTGTAAAGTAAACAATAGTAAAGAAATAACAACTATGTTTTTTAACCTTACGAACTGAGTAGTAACACTAACGTTCGTATTCACCATTAACTGCAACTCCCGATTCAACAGAAAAACTTGAAAAGCGTCTAAAGGCAGGGTTCAGCTTTCTAAAAAAAATGACCGGCTCTTTCTTCCATCTAGCGACGAAGGTTCCATATAATTTTTGATTGGTTATTTTCCACTAAAAAATCGGAAAGTAACTATGCCGCTAGATGGCATAAGCAATGCATCCAACTTTGATGAAAAGTTGTACCTTGACTTTACGCGCTTTTCAAGTTTTCGTGTTCAACCGGGAGTTGAAGTTATTGGTGAATACAGCCGTTAGCCGCATTGCAGAAGAGATTGACTCGTTGTCCGAACAAATAAACGAGTGGTTACGCATACACAAGCCCACCGTTTCCCTCTGCTGAGAAAGTTTCTATGCGTATGCAGACACATATGAGCTGTGTTCAACAAAGCATTCACAATTTAATTGTGCTAGCTAGGCGGATATGTTCAAGTTCTCCAGGATTGCCCTCCGTGGGTGATTTAAGTAGGCCCTCTCTGGGAGCCACCAGGACAATGACTATTAGCACCTTTTGTTGTTCTGATCCTGGAAGAGATCAATTCAGTCATCACCTCTTGCAGATGGATATAGGACAGATGAAATCTCTGTCGGATTATGCTTCATCCGATTGGACGGCCAGTGCCGTCATTTCGTCCATCTAATGACTTTACTTACTTCAGGTGGACCAGGAATCCCTTGAGTTGTGCATAACTATGTGTAAGGGAAAAATGTTCTTGCTCCCTAAAGAAAAGCATCCAACAGTCTTTAAAACTGACTTTCACGCTGCTAACACCCTTAGCTATGCATATCTATTTGCAATAGATGAGTTCTCTGCGCTCGCCAAGGATTAAGTAGACAGACATCTACACTAACTTTCACACTACTTCTACTAGCCAATCTATTTTGACTTGTTCTATTTGTGCACTTCTTATATTGGAACTCACATTCAGGTCCATTTGGTAAAGTAAGGGTTCCGCATATGCTTTCGATCAGGTGCCTAGATTCAGTTGCTTCTATAGGTATCTTGCATCCTGCATTCTGGAGTCCCTGAGGGACATCGCTTTGAACCGTGCAATGTAGTCTGTGTGGGGTTGCTGTCATAACGACTTGACTTCTCTGGTTTAGGATTTGGATTGTTCCATTGTGATCATTTCTTCCACACCAGACCTAGTTAAAGCGGTACCTGTACCTATGCTGATTAAAGTGAATTCCAAACTATTACGCCACTAGGTCGACAATCTGGTTTGAGCTATCTTCTCTGCTAGGCTAATAAGAGCCTGTGACAATTAGTGGGTGTTCATTTACCGTCATTCCATCACCGTAAAAAAATGTGTAAGAATACGCAACATTATTGAGGGAACTTATTTTTCGCAACGATATTGAGAAATGTTATCAGCTGTAGCTGTGCAACAGAGGCATACAGTGGAATGCTACGCAATTACAACTGGTAACATTTCTCTACATGGTTGTGACAAGTAAGCTGCCTCAATTATTGATGCAGTTTACTTGCCACAACCATGTAGAGAAATGTTACCAGTTGTATTTAGGTTCATGTAAAATCAAGTGTCACCAGAATTTCAGAACAAGATTATAAGTAAAACAAATACATGAATTTTTTAGGCTAATTAAAAATTTCCAGAATGAATTTTTGCCAGTTGGGAATTAAAATAAGATGATATTAAAAAAATATATCCCACTGACCCTGAAAGGATTAACAAAGTTTTTTAATGTCTCTACCAAGAATCACCGTAATCTAAACTTTAGATTACAGTAACTCTTGATTAACGGAGATGATTGAGAAAGGCCTTGTTCCAGATTGCCAAATATACTAAATGATTGAATTTATGCAAATTTTGATTAAAATTTTTGAAATTATGATACAAAATGAAAAATTATTATATAACAGGACATTAATTATTTAACTAATACAAGAGGAAGAAAATGGATATAAATGTTAATGCTATTTTAGGCTTACAATTAGCAAGGACAAAAGAATAGCAATTCACTAATTAAAAAAAATAATAAATAAATAAATAATAATAAATAAATAAATAATAATAATAATAATAATAAAATACCTCACTATTTTATGATCAATGAAATGATAAGAATGTGGTTTAACGTTACTCGTCGAAGATATTGCTACGCAAAATTCCCATCACCATTTTTACACTAACGGCCATATTCACCATTAACTCCTGGTTCAATGCAAAAACTTAAAAAGCATCTAAAGTCAGAGTGCAGCTTTCCAACAAAGTTTGGCACTCTGTTTCTGCTATCTAGCGTCAAAGATTTCATATAATCTTTGATTGGTTATATTCACCTAAAAAATCTTAAAATAACAATGCTGCTAGATGGCAGAAGCAACGCGTCATATTTTGCTGAACTGTCCTACCCTGCCTTTATATGCTTTTCAAGTTTTCATGTCCAGTCGGGAGTTGAAGTTATTATGGGGAATACAGTCGTAAATGCTCTGTTATAGTCTTGCGCCAAGTAATTAAGGGTTGTTTAAACGTCTACCAATGCATCACCGTGATTTTTTATTATTATTATTATTTTTTTTTTAGGATATTGTTCAGTTTTTGAACTGCATGTGATGCAAAAGAATATCGTGGTCATTTGAAATTTTATAACAATCCAGTTTTTAATCTTCGATTATCCATTCTTGTGGATATTTTCGTATGAATATCACAAATCTTCTAAGATTTTACTTATAAAAATCAATACTACTATTCTCGTCTCCTGCATTCTGCAGAAATGTCATTTTCGTCATCGATATATTTGCTTTTATTATTTCTTAATTGTATAACACTGCTTTTTAATATGTTCGAAGCAACATGAACATAATAATAATAATAATAATGAAAAAATAACTGCATCCAAAACTGCGATATCTTTCAAAGAAAACGACAAATTATAATATTCTTTTTTTACAAATTTATAGTACATTATTATATCTACCAACTCAAGAGAGAATGTATTGTAGAAATATGCTTTTCATAATGAACAAAATTCTACGGTAAATTGTCTTAAAAATTTGGTTAACATATCATCCATAGATTGAATGTCAGGTGTCCCATTTTCTGGCAGGCATGTAACTCAGAAAGACGTTTCAATTTTCCCAATTCCATTGTTAAAAATAATGGGAATTTATCACCCGTTAATCTTTCAGTGCTAAACATCTGACAATGTCAAAATAATAATAATAATAATGATAACAACAATTGTATTTTAATAACTGTCCCAATCTCACCTAAGTAATTTTCACATTAAACACAAATTGAAGACGAAGCATATATTTTGAATACGAATACATGTATTTAATAAACACATTACTGATACACTCTATTTACAAAAACTTTTAAATCGAACATAATACAATACATTGGACATGGCGTCCTTCGCTTCTCTCGTCACAACTCCCGCTTTTCTTCTGTTGCCACTCTCCAGAAGCCTAAAAGGATGTTCTTTTTCGTTCTTTCTTCTTTTATCAGTCAGCGCCACTTTTTTAACGCTTCACAATGCATTTTATTTACGCACAAACATAGTTGATTACATTTTTAAATCAATTAATCTATTTATTAATTAATCTATCAGTCAGTTACATAAATCGTTTGATGTTTCAGCCTTCCTCACTCATACACCAATGCATACATACCTCCACAACATTCAGTATATCTTAAAATACATATAACAAGTTAAACTGTTATACAACATATCGCATATGCCTATGATCTACAATCCAATAATATTCAATGATATATATGACTTACGATTTGCACCTAAATACGATATATATATAAGCATATTCATAGGATATTATAAACACGCACGTTTTACACGTTGTCTCAGGTAAATAGCGCTCAATCGTTCAAACCAAGTAGACTAAAATGTAAACAGATTTACATACATCAAAGTAAAAATTTAATGTAATAATAAAAATAAATAAATAAATAAATAAAATTTATACTGGGTAAATGTACAAATTTAATCCTCTTAAATTCAGGACAACTTAGATTAATTGCAAAAATAAATTAATTAATTTAAAAAAAAATGAAAATTTTGCATAATTAGAATTATGGATAATTTATGAAGGAAAAACGCTAAATCTAGGAAAATAATACGCACTATCTTTAAAACGGAAACTTCACAGAAAAGAACACAGTACGAAAATTCATTACTTACTTTGATAAGGTTGAGTGGGTTTTACGTCGCACTAGAAATATACAATGGATGATTGAATTAACGATGATTTGGGATTCATCTCAAGGTGTGATCCACAGCATGCCATCATAATTTTATAGCGCCGAAAATATAGAGTGTAGCAAGTGCTTAAAGTACTGCTTAAAAAATTAAGCCTCACAGATTGCGCTGCAATCGAAATTTTTACTCAAATCGTAAACATTACGTAAGGTTTAGGGGTACATACAAATGAAACACTTCCAGCTGCAAAGCCGTTTGCAAGCGTTCCAATTGCATGACTGCAGTCGGCAGCAAAAGTATCCGAGAAGAGGCAAAAATTCCTATATGAAAAAAGCACACTTAACACTGTTTTGTTAAATAAATCCTTGTCGAATCCTGTTCTTAGACTGACTAAGAACAGGATTCGACAAGGATTTATTTGACAAAACTGCATTAAGTGTACTTTTTTTACATAGGAATTTTCGCTAGTGCTCGTATACTTTTGCTACCGACTCTATTTGCAAAAAATTTGCAAAATTTACGTCACCGAAATTGCAAGCGTTTCATTTGTATGTAACCCTTAATTGGCTTTTTTTAGTTTCGCCTGCTCATCAGTCAGATGATCTAAGCGCATAAATAACCAATAAATACATTAGTTTCATTTTTTCAAGAAATAAACTCGATTGCACTGACCTCTAGTGAGAGCCTTAATCATTAAGGTGCTGATTTGCTGGCCGCTTTCCTAATACGTATTCAAAGCACTGTAATATCCTCTGTGGAAGGGTTTGGGTTTGGAGTTTTTTTACGTCGCACTAGGGCTGCGCAATGGGCAATTGGCAACGGTCTGGGACTCACCCCTAGAGGTGGTCCGGATACATGCCATCACAATACGCTGCCGAAGTGATGACGTCACTGACCCTCTCTGGGCACACACCAGTGACTCTTGGACTAATTAGCTCCCATTGACTCTCGGAAAATGACCAATTATAACGGGAACACACTGGTTGGTGTGTGACCAGAGAAGGTCAGTGGCGTCACACTTCGGTAGCGTATTTTGATCCTCCATGGAAGGGATGGCTCTCCCACTTCGGTGACCCCAAGAGGTATAATTTTGATGAGAACATTCCTGTGTGGAAGGGATGGCTCCCCCATTTCGGTAACTCCCATAGGTACTAATTTATAAAATATTTAGAACATTGCAGTTACGACGGATTTTACGCACATCAGCCTCCGTTAATGTACACGACGGTGTTCGGCAGCTCGAGTAACGAATCGACAATCGTTCAATTACGAACTCGGCGTTGTGCCAATCAGGCTACCGCAGTTCCATTTTGATATGAAGTCTATATTGTGAAGGCCACTGAGCTGAAGAACAACTGGAGGAAATGCTAGACCGGTTTTCGCGGACCGTTTTCGGAAGGTTTGTCCTCCTTCCTCTAGTTTCGTTTTCTGAGCAATGTACGGAAGAAAGCATTTGATACCAATGTAAAATTGTGTAAAGGATGTCTGTTCGTAGAACCATAGGCAGAACATGATATTGAAATTTCTAATTTTAATTCTTTAAAGAGTATAATAGTAATGCACGACCCGACAAATGTTGCCTGCCGTACAAGGTTTGACTTTGTACGGCAAATGATAGCAGACGAATAGAGTTCTAACAACCACATGACTTTCTTCTTAGCAACCGTACTTTGCTGAAGGACAACGCTAATTTTACCATGCCTTTGAAAGAGCAGTAGTCGAATATTTTTATGCTTTTACAAATACATTTACAACACTGTGTTACAATATATTTGTAACACTATTCCGCAATGATAAACAATGGGTCAGTGGGGTCAACTGTCCCACAACAAACAAATATCGTCTGCTCCTGACGTCATCAGTTAGAACTCTATTCTTGAAAAACCGGCACGCACGAATACTGAGTAAAGGTATTGGAACCATTTGCTCCAGTTGTTCTTCAGCTCAGTGGTTAAGGCATGTCTCTGGATTATCCAACACCTCCTGTAATAATTCCTCCGAACTGAGTTTTATATCACGGAAGATGAGAAGCATTAAAAATTGCTGCAATTATCCAATTACAGATGTATATTTTCATTCCTATAATAAATAAGGACTGAAAATAAAATATTGTTGGTTAATAATTTACTTTCTACAATTGTCTAAAACCCAGGGGGACATTTGGTCAGCTTGTTATACGTACGCTGACCAGATCAGAGTAACTTTATGATAGAGAAGCGTTAAAAATTGTTACAATTATCCAAATACGAATGTATTTTTTCATTCTTAATAAATAAGGACTAAAAATAAAGTATTACTGATTAATAATTTACTTTCCACAATTTTTTTAAACTTAAAAATATACTTTCAAAATAAAGGTTTTCCCCAGAAAATGGGGACATTTGGTCAGTGTAATTATAGATATTATAGGAAGTGTTGATTGGAAGTCACCGGCCGATCTCCCGTGACGCTCAGTTCGGAGTCATTATCATAGGAGATGTTGGATCACCACTATTGATGAATCCCAGACCGTCGTAATTTGCTCATTGCATAGTTCTAGTGCGATTTAAAACCTACTGAACCTCAACCTCAACGAATAAAAGCATTCTTATGTACAAGAAACAATCTCAGTAGGTGTTGAAGTTGAGTGTATTTTTCGTCGCACTAGTGCTATATAATGAGGAATCGTCGACAGTCTGGATCTCTCCCCTAAGGGTAGTCCAGAGACATGCCATCACAATTTTGATTCTCCCCCCCCCTTTTTGGTAACTCTCCTCTAAAGTATAATTTGAATGATAATATAGAGGACATTGCGGCTACGACGGATTTTACGTGCATCAGCCACCATTAGTACACACGATGGCCCTCGGACAGATCGAGTATCGAATCCGAAATCCTATAATTATGAGTTCAGCGCTGGCCAGGTTAACGCAACCCCCAATTTCAATAGAAAGAACCGATTTACGTTTATGAATAAATTATACTACCTGAATCGATTAATTAAGAACTTGATTTTTTAGGTAAATTTTCCATTTTTCTTCTTTTATCTTAAAAAAGTTACCAAGGGGTGATGATTGAATTACGGTGGGCTTAAGGCCGATAGTCTACTCTCGAGTAATAGGCCTGGGTGGTATGCTCTCCATGAAGGGTCTTTCCAAGGGGTGCTACCCATTATTCACGAGAGTATCTGAGAAAATTAATAAAAAGTAATTCAAAATATTTAGTTAAGTTTTAAACGTAGAAAATCTATTTTTATTTTCAGTTTTCAGTAAATAATCCCCTCCGTGGAGGATCAAAAATTACGATGGCATATCTCCAGTCCATCCCTGGGGTGACTCCAAGTCCAAGATAATCGTTAATTACTCATTTTGTATTTCTAGTGCAACGTAAAGCCCACTCAACACTCTTTTAAACAAATAATACCCTCCGCAAAGGATAAAAGTGTGATGGCATGTCTCCGGTTCACTTCTGGGATGAATCCCAGACCTTCTTCAACTGCCCATTGCATAGTTCTATTTTGACGCAAAACCCACTCAACCTTATCTAAGCTGACCATTCGTCTTCGAATACCGAGGACAGTCCTCGAAAACTATACCTTCGTCCCCAAAAAATTACAACACATTTGCGGACGCCGGTAATAAAGTTATTAATGTTTTATTATAATTAATAACTTTAATATATGTATAATAGTAAATCATGAAAAACGGCAGTTTTTCTAGTGACGCAAGCGCAAAAACAAACGAACGCCACGACACTCAGCGGAAACGGAAAAACGAACAAAAACTGCGACACTTATATATACAGGAATTTTAAGATCAAAGAAACCGCTGAAAGCCGACACTTAATATCTCAGGAAATATGGGAGGTTATGTTCTGATATTTTCAAAATAGACTTTCACCTTCTGTCTGATCCTACCCTGAAATCGCCACATTTCTGCGTGCAATATATTTCGAGATATGAATTGGCTCATTTAAGTTATAAATGGACGGACTATATGTGTAAGAATTTTTTCTCGAATATGGCTCGAGCGAATTTAGTTTAATTTATATATGATATTAATCGCTTTTATCTGATGTGCCTGACATCTCCCTTTTCCCTAGGAAAACTCTTGTTTTTTTTATAACTCAGTTTAAAAATCGAACTATTTTTTACTCCGAAAATACCGTGATGCGGCAGTTTCGCGGACGAATTTCTTCTCTTCCATCTGAAATACTGAATATCAAATAATCGCTTTGGCTCCATCTATCGGGAAGCGTCAAAAATAAACACAAAAAATAAAAATAAAATATTTTTCTTTTTTTAATATGTATATTAAATGAGTTATTTATTTAGGTACTTGTATTTTATATGACATTTGTTTATCAAAAATATTCTTTGTATTTACATTGTTTTCATGCTGATACGTTGTTAACTTTCAAAATTGGTTCTATTTTAAAAGGTGATTGCAACAACAAAAAATTTTTCCTTTATTTTCATAAAAATGATAAATAATATGATAATCATATGCATATATTTGTAATTTTTTCAAAATTAGGTGATAAATCACTTAAACTACGGATTGAAAAAATTCTTAAAACAGAATTTGAAAATAATTAATTTGCTCATTAAGTTTCTAGTATATATAATATATAAATTACAAAATGTTAAGCTATAATAAAATTTTGAATAGATTAAGATTTTTTTTTAATTAAATTCATAACAAACTATACTACTTAAATATTTACCAGTATAAAATTTTCACTTTTTAAAGATTTTTCTATTATTATTTATTTTTCTTTTTTAAATCAAATCTATACCTAAAAAGTTATAATAAGAAATAAATATAAATAAGAAATTTTTGTCATTTTTAAAATGTACTATATTATTCCTTTGTAATGTTGCATGTGTCCATCTTTTTTATTACTTTTTATAAAATTTTGAAATTTTATTTAGTTTGTTATTTTGTTCGAGTATGACCTATAAAACAACACTTTTAATACAGTGTTATAACTCATTACCATGCTCCTTTAATTTTACGTTTTGATCATTAACCCCTAAAAAGTAATGATATCAATACAAAAAACCCTTAACGGGTTAAAAGTTTGTGACGCAGCACTGTACTTTATGGCTATAAGAATTAGAAATACGGGTCTTAAAAATAATGATATCAAATTTTCAGTGACGCTTTGACATTAATTAAATTATACATAGATTTTCTTATTTGAATTTGCTTTTTCCTTTTATTTATATTTACAGTGTAAACGTTATTTTCAACATAAAATAATATATAGCATTTACTCATTGATACCTTTCCATTCACATCTCTTATACTATGAAAGCATGTGTTTTAAAAGATAACGCAGTGGTGTTACATTAAGTGATTTGTTTTTAAATTTCTCTGCAATTATTTTGTTTTGCATATTAAAGTATATGTGCACATTGAAATATTGCTTTTAATTTTCAAATACGCTGTCAAATATATCACTTTCATTAAGCTTATATTATGTACTGAAATATATTTATTTCAATGAATTATTCTATCTTTTGCGTCACGCCATCCAAAACTGTAAGTAAAATATATGGAAATGTTTACTTTGTGTAATTTATCCAAATAAATTGAAAATGCATGCAAATAGATATCGTGATGCAAAGAAAAAAACTGTGAAATTTTTTTCAGTTTTGGATGGCGTGACGCAAAAGATAGACTAATTCATTGAAATAAATATATTTCAGTACATAATATAAGCTTAGTGAAAGTGATATATTTGACAGCGTATTTGAAAATTAAAAGCAATATTTCAATGTGCACATATACTTTAATATGCAAAACAAAATAATTGCAGAGAAATTTAAAAACAAATCACTTAATGTAACACCACTGCGTTACTGGAATTTCATATAATTTCTTTTAAAACACATGCTTTCATAGTATAAGAGATGTGAATGGAAAGGTATCAATGAGTAAATGCTATATATTATTTTATGTTGAAAATAACGTTTACACTGTAAATATAAATAAAAGGAAAAAGCAAATTCAAATAAGAAAATCTATGTATAATTTAATTAATGTCAAAGCGTCACTGAAAATTTGATATCATTATTTTTAAGACCCGTATTTCAAATTCTTATAGCCATAAAGTACAGTGCTGCGTCACAAACTTTTAACCCGTTAAGGGTTTTTTGTATTGATATAACTTTAATAATTAATATAACTTTTATAATTAATAACTTTAATATATGTATAATAAATGCTAATTTATTATATGTATAATAAATAAGCTGAAATAAGTTCTTTTATATGCTTTATACATAAAAATTACTAAAATTTTACAGTTTAAGGTGATTTAATTATTTATTTACTTTTTGTCCTCGAAATTCGAGGACACCGCCATATTTGTTCTGTCCTCAAATTCAATGAAAAAAAAAAAAAAAAAAAAAATATGGTCACTCTACCTTATTCTCAACAAAGAAAAGAATTCTTATGTACAAAAAACAATCGATTTACGTTTATGAATAAATTAAATCATCTCAATCGATCGGCTATTAAGCTCTTATTGTTTTTATAAGAATTTTTCATTCTTCTGTTGTCTTAGAAAAATTTAAAAGTTGTGGTAGTGGTATAACATTCGATTTAAGGCAGACTATCTACTCTAGAGAATTAACCCAGTGTGGTATCAGTATGCCCTCCCTGGAAGGCTGCTTTCAGAGTTATTCTGGCCCGTCTTCACGAAAATTTCTGAGAAAACTGTCTCATCTGCACATGATCAAAATATATGTAATAAAATTTGAATAGAAAAGTATTAAACTTTGCCTTTCGAGCGAATAAATGAAAATTAGTCAATCTGGCTGTTTTCTAATATATACATATATTCTAAAAAAAATGGATTTAATTTCCTGCATAAACATGCAGTTTAATAGTTTCAGCGATTGAAAACATTTTACTCTAATCAAGTTTAAAAGGAATTAAAGAGTTGAGTAATATTTTATAAGTGTATTTTTTTCAGCTGCACATTTTCCTTTCCAAAACTAAACGTTAAAAATATAAGTAATTCATTAGCAACGTTTGCATTTATAGAAGTGAAAGTTAAAATTTAAAATTAATAACTAAGACCTTTTTACAGTCGGCAGCAAAATTATTGAAGCACTAGCAATAATTTCTACTTAAAAATATGGGCACCTAGGTAAGTTTTGTTAAGTAAATATTTACCGAGTCATAATCTTAGTCTTATACCGATTATAAAAAAGTAAGTTAATGATGAAAATTAGCGATCAAATTAAAAAAATATGTATGAAAAGTGTTGATGTGTGCTTCCATAATTTTGCTGCCGACTGTTCGTGCAATACACAATATCGTTCAAAAACGTATAGTGTACACTGACTGAGAATTTTAGTAACAAATGATATTAATTATACCCTTTCTACTATTACCTTACGTTATAATATGATTCTTAAATAATTAAAACTATTGTCTTTCCTTTCATACCTAAGCCAATAGTTTTAATTATTTAAGAATCATATTATAACTTAAGGTAAATAATAATATTTTGCCTACACGAAAATTTCCATCGCTCCTTGAAATGGTCAACTGTAACAACGCAACATTGGTTTGAAGAAGTCATGACGAATACTGAATATTTCCCTTTCACAATAATGTCACTGACGTTAAAAACATTTAAAGGATCGCAGCGCCCTCTCTAGTTTCAACCGGGAAAAATGGATTCTCAGAACTTTCTTCCTTCTTTTTTTTTTCATTCCTCTATATCCTATTTATAGTCACGCCGTGAATATGAATTTGATCTATATTCATACAATGGTAATGAACATTTCTTGGCAGATAATTTGTGTATTCCTAGTGTTTAGCTTTTAACTTATGCTTTAGATATATTTACAGTGACTGTCATTTCAAAACTAATAAAGTTAATTTTACTTTTAACAAAATGATTTTTTAGTTTCAGCAACGTTTCATACAGCATTAATAATCATATCTTAAAATTTTAATTACGTTAATTGATTTAAACGATTTAATTATTATTCGCTAAGTTAAGCCTTAAAAGAAAATCCGATCTCTTAAAATACTAAAAACCAAAAAAAAAACAGAATATTAAAACAACCACAAAGCTAAAACCACCAAGTTCAGCCTACAGAGCTGAGTCTCTTCGGCTGGCATCCTTCCAAAGTGCCCGTGTAGCTGTTGCGAGGACTTGCTCACGTGCTCTGCTGACGGCTGATTGGTCGGGAATTGGGCAAAGGGCTGGCGCGAACCAATGACGTCAGCTCACTGAGCTTGCGTCACACAAGCAGGTCATCCATGGAGAAATGGGTATGCAATGTTTGGCGTAATAGTGCTCGTACTTCATTTATGCCGAAATAGAGCGATAAAAGTCGAAATATGGTCGAAATAAGTCGGAGGGGAGTTTGAAAAGCTTCAAGGTTCACATTTGTTTTTGCAAGAAGGGAAGGGTTTGTTTACTAGGAGTGGTCTAGTTGTTGATTTTACTTAAGAAATTGAAAGGAAGTGTTTTGATCGAGACTGATTTCACAGATGACACATATAACACAATATTAAATTTTTAATTATTTTTATTGATGAGAAAGTAAAGTCCTCACTCATTATTGATTTCTTTCTCAATTTAATTAATGTAATGAATGGCACATTATCATTTTCATCTAGGCTTTTTATTTTGTTAACACTTGCAAAAAAAAAGAGATTTTCTTTTTAATCAATATATTAGCAGATAAATTTTATAAAATTGCATATTAAAAATTCTCTAGCATACGCCTTCGGTATAATACAGCTTTCCTTTCTGGCCTGACCCAAATACAGTAATTTTCGTACATGCTTGTGTAAAACTTGTTAATTTTTATTGTTTTCCAAAAGGTGGGATTTTCGATTATAGTTTATTGTTCACTGCTAAGCCAAAACCAGAATTAAAAAAAAAAAGGGGGGGGGGGTTTAAATACAGCCCGAAATTTTGCCGATTTGTTGAAAGTTTTTTAGATAAACTCCCTTTTAGCATTCAAGTTCATGCATTAAAGTTTGAACTCTCTCCAAAAAATTTTCCGGTTACGGTTTCGGTTACTGCTGACGATATTCTCATATTTGAAAAATTATATCCACGGAAATATCGATTTTAAATAACAAACTTGGTGGAATTTTTTAAAAGCTTTTAAACTAATAATTAGTTTAATTTCTTAAGATTTGATCCGTAGCATTTGAAAAATGAAAATTTTTATTTGTTCGTATGTGAAAAAAAAAAAAAAAAAAAAGGAATAATAATAATAATTTTCTGAATGTATCTGAAAATGTTTCGTTTTGAGAACGGGGGACAATAAAGATATGCTTGTGCTCATAAAAAATTGGATTGTAGAAAATACATTAATCGGAATTTTTATCTAAGTGCAAAAATATATTCTTACCGGTCACCCAACCACAGCTAAACGTTTATGAACATGAACTGCAATCTGCAATTACATGCTTCTCATATTCGCAATTCTATTTCCTAATACGCCATCTGGTGAGCAAATCTTTAAATTTGTGCGGAAATATTTTGGCACGAAATATCGCTTCGCTCGTGATTTTTCTCGTGTAATTTCTCTTTTCTTACAATTTCATACATAACATTGAAATTGTTTACTTTACTTTTCTTTATTTCTGTATTACTATTATTATTATTATTATTTTGTAAATCTTAACTGTATATGAATAAATTTAAGACAGAGATACTCATTTTAATAACATATTTTATTTGAAACAATTTTTGTTATACGTAAATTAATATAAAAAACTGTATTAAAAATTATTTGTAATTAATAACTGTACATTTTCTTTCTATTCATACTTTCTTACTCAAACTTACAAATCGCGCCAACCTGGTTGAGATAATACGTAAGTACCCAATTTAACCCAGAATTTTGAATGATAAAATGCAAGGTATTTTATATATTTTATTGCTACTTTTTAAGTACATCTTTTTCTTTTTCTTTTCTTTTCTTTTTTTTTTTTTTTAGTACATTTCTATACGATTACAATATGGAATTTCGATGTTATAAACGTCGAATCTTCCTATAAAATTTATAAATCGCACATAGTGCATACGCACAGCAGTGCAGTTCAAGAAACAAAATCTAATTCAGTGGTGTTGGTATGTTGATGTTGTGGAGATAAAAGCCGAATTGTTTATACCAGGGACGTAGGCCTGGATGAGATACCCTACATAGGTAGGGGGAAGGGCTTTTCAAAGGGCTTTAGCTCTATTCACGGAACTGGCAGCATCGTGGTATTTTGTGTGGTATTCTTTGTAAGTTTAGATGTTTTTAGTAGGCCAGATTTCTTTAGATTCTTTGTACTAGGCGTTTCACAGATAATGATGTCCATCTGGTGGCAGAATGGTTAGCGCTCTGACATTCAATTCGCAGAAACTGGGTTCGAATCTCGATTCAGAGATGAATATTTGAAGTAGTTCGGAATCCATTTTAAGCCGTAGATCCTGGTAGAATAATCCTTGAGATGCAAAAATTGGCAATAGAGCAAAAAACACAACAGTACTGATAATAAAGCAAATATGAGTTGTTATATAAGCCAACTGTAATATGTAATGTACTTTCTCATATTAAGTAAAAAGATATTTTAAAATGGGAAATAACTTTAACAATAAGATGATTTTTCTGTTTTGGAGAATTTTTGTCATCCGTATGGCATCATTGAGAATGTAAATACATTTCGAAGGATTTGTTTCCGGATGAATTCCGGGGCCGCGGTAGTCCAGTCGGTAGAGCGCCGGTCTCGTAATTGGAAGATTGCGGGTTCGGTACTCGAGCTGGCCAAAGACCGTCGTGTACACTAATGGTGGCTGGTGCACGTAAAATCTGTCGTGGCCACAATATCCTCCATGTTCCCATAAAAAATTATACCTCTGGGGGTCACCGAAGCGGGAGAGCCATCCCTTCCGTGGAAGATCAAAATTGTGATGGCATGTCTCCGGACCACCTCTAGGAGAGTGTCCCAGACCGTCGTCAATTGCCCATCTGCGCAGCACTAGTGCGACGTAAAACCCAACCAACCAACCAACCAACCAACCGGATGAATCCCGAAAATTTGGGAATTTCGTAGTTTAAAAATCATGATTATTGCACATTACACGTGGAAATTAAAAGACTGAGTAGGCGTATTAATAACAATCATACGGCATTTTTTGATAGTTTTTTTTTTTTTTTTTTTTTAAATATGTAGATGTTTTTACTGCCATTTCCCGACTACCGTATATAATGAAAGTACTGTATTCGGTCAAAAATTTCGGTGTCAAACTTTCACCTGATTTACATGGTTTAAGGACTCCTCTTTTAGAGAAAAGGAGAAAACTGGAATTGAGATCGTAAGTCTGTTTCTCAAAGATGGCTGTAATGATTTTCTTCAAAGTTGCTATATAAACACCCTGTTAGATGTCTTTTCTTATGTATTAGTTGGTTAGTTCAGAAAAAGGAATGGGCATCCTGTATAAATAAGTCATTTCGAGATCTCGTAAATGCATTCCTTTAAAAACGGCTGAACGTTTTTCTTCAAGCTCGCCATGTTAACTCCCTTTTAGATATCTTTTCGTATGTACAGAGCCCGATTAAGGCCAGCCGAGGCCCAAGGCCTAGGACGATTTTGGTGCCCCCCCCCCAAAAAAAATAAATAAATAAAAATAAATAAATAAATAAAATAATAATAAATAAAAAATTAAAGCACTTTTTTTTTTCAAAAAGTTAAAGTTGGTTTTTGGTGTGTTGGATTTAACGTCGCACTAGTACTTCGCAGTGGGTAATTGGTGACGGTCTGGGATGTACCCCCTAAGGAGATCCGGAGACTTGCCATCACAATGTTGATTCTCTACGGAGAGGATGGCTCCTTCCCTTCGGTTACCCCCAGAGGTATAATTTGGATTCAAAAAATTAAAAAAATGTAATGAAAACAATAAAAAATTTTCACAAAGTTAAGAAAATATAACTGGATACCAACTTGAAGTTTAGGTTCAGTGGGTTCAACGTTGCATTAGAGCTAGGCAGTAGTAAATTGGCGACGATCTGGCATCTACCCTACGTGTGGTCCGTAGACATGCCATACAATTTTGATCCTCCACAAAGGGGACTGGATTTCAACTAAAGATTATTATCATTAGTTAACTTTCAGTTAATTTTTTCAAGGAAATCTTTGCCAAAAATAGCACTTTAATTTTTTAAAATTATTTTGGTGCCCCTAGATAGAGGTGACCTAAGCCGAGGCCTAGTCAGCCTGTGCGATAATCAGGCCCTGCGTATGTAATTGCTGGTTTCCATCGAATAAATGAGTTTGCCAAGTTTTGGTGAAAATCGAAAGTGGGACTTAAAGTCGTATTTTAAAAACGGCTCTACAATTTTCTTCAAATTTGCTACATAAACTCTTTTTAAGATGCACTTTCGCATGTGTTATTTATTTTTTAGTAGGCTAAATTTCTTTAGGTTATTTTATTTTTTATTACTAGAGATTTCCTATAAAATAAATCAAATATATGACTTAGTTTATAAGTGAACCACAATAGACATTTCCATATTCTAAGTAAGAAAAGATTAGATATAATTTTATTAATGAAAGGATTTATTTAAGAATTTCTGGTTGATGCAAATAATTCAAAATATGAATTTATTTATAAGTCAATCACAATAGGCATTTCTATACTCTAAGCAAGAAAAGATTAACTATAATTTCATTAATAAAGGGATTTTTGTTAGAATTTCTGGTTCTTGATATTCGAGATGCAAATAATCAAATAAATGACTTTTATTTATAAGGTAACCACAATGGACATTTCCATACCCTAAGTAAGAAAAGATTAGATGCAATTTTATTAATAAAAAGGATTTATTTAAAAATTTCTTGTTCTTAGATACTCGAGATGCCAATAGTGTCTATGCTATAATCTTTATTTTTATTTCATGTGATATAAAAAAAAGCTAAATTTTGCAGAAAGTGTAAATATTTTGAAATATTTTACTAGTATTTTATTATTACTTGATAGGCTGTATAATTGTGTTAAATTATAGATTGGATGATTGGTGAATCATGAATAAGAATTTCTCTAATAAATGTTAAAGAGAAATATCAATTATTTTAAATCTACTATCTTAGACTTAATTATATTGTTATTTTTCTTTTATATGATATAAGAGAAGCTCCAGTGAGCAGATAAAGAAAATGCTTTGAAATATTCGATTATTATTTATTACAAATTTACTATTTCTTGGTAGATTTGCTAATGACAGTTTTTTGGTTGCAAAAGTTAGCGAGGGATCAAAAATGAAAATTTGCTAATTAATTAAAGATAAATATTGATTATTCTTAAACGGAGACGTTAAAAAAAAATTATTTATTTACTTTTATTATTTATTTATTTATTTATTTTCGTGTCATAAATGAAGCTAAACAGATATAGTAAGAGAAAGTGCATTGAAATATTTTACTATAACTTTAATATTGCTTTAATAGCTCCTTGATTATATGAAATTTTTTGATGTAGTTCTTAGAGAAATATAAATAATAAAATCTGCTAATTAATATTAAAGAGAAATATCGATTATTACTTTCTCTTACCCATAAGGTAGAGAAAGTATTGTTTCTCGGTCAAATTTTCGAAAGTGAGATTTTGTTATATTTACACATTTTGTGGTTTCCTGAATACGAAAATCATGTTTTTAGCAGTTGGTCTGTGTGTATGTCTGTGTGTGTGTCTTTCTGTTATCAGCATATCTCAAAAACAAATTATGACAGAAAGTTCAAACTTGGTGTTCTAAATGTGTATCATATAAGGATGCTACATTAAACTTTTCGTTAAGATCAAGCAAATGGTTCGTGTACAGGGACATTCAAAAATGTTCAAATACATTATGTCTATGGGGGAAATTGCAGGTAAGTAGAGTTTTACATCTATAGAGTGCACTAAACCAAATGAAACGAATATATATTTTTTGTAATAGAAGATAGTCAACTGGGAAAAAAAATTGTGTATGTAGGAGCCTCGCCTCCCCCCTGGGGGGTGAGTCCCCCCTCGAGGGGAGTAAATTTTCATGATGGGTATCTTTCAAAAGAGCTCGCCAATACCTTTAAAACGAATGGATGAACCATCGATCTGCGATAATTTAAAATAAAGTTATCGATTTTTTTCATTATTAACAAAAAATTTTTTTTTTTTTTTTTTAAATGTAATATTGAGAATAAATTCAACTTTTTTTTTTGGATATTTAGTGTTATACTGCTTCTCTAATATGGAAATCGTCGATAATTTTTTTAAATAATAATTTTAATAAATTATTTTTTAAAAACAGATTTATTTTTTAATAACCGAATTAAATTGTATATAAATGCAGGTGCATTAATGAAACGGGGGGTTGAGGGGGGCGGTAGCCCCCCTCACGTAGAACTAATTACCCTATAAAACTCTTCCGAAACCTAATTTGAATTGTTTAACATAGGTTTACATAACAGTACTCGTTATCTTACCTCTTAATCTCCAACCTGTATTTATAGTATTAAATTTCAGGATAAGAGAAAGTCGTGTGAATGACACACCAGATTATTTTTAATTAATACTTGAATTACCCTAATTACACTAAATTTTTGGTTTCGTTGGTTCGTGGAATATCAACAATAAAAGCTTATATTTATTATTAAAAAGAAATACAATTATTTTTTAGCAGAGATGTTAGAATAATTCATTTCGTTCCTTTTGTATTTTGTGATATAAGAAGTGAAGCTCAACAGATGTAGTAAGAGAAGGTACTTTAAAATATTTTACTATAATTTTAATATTACTTGAATTACCGTACTTAAACTAAATTTTGGTTGCGGTGTTTGGTGAAGTATAAACAATAAAAGCTGACAAATTTTGTTAAAAAGAAATATCGATTATTTTTTTAGCAGAGATGTTGGGATAATTCATTTCGTTGCTTTTGTATTTTGTGATACAAGAAGTGAAGCTCAACAGATGTAGTAAGAGAAGGTACTTTAAAATATTTTACTATAATTTTAATATTACTTGAATTACCGTAATTAAACTAAATTTTGGTTACGGTGATTGGTGAAGTATAAACAATAAAAGCTGATACATTTTGTTAAAAAGAAATATCGATTTCTTTTTTTTTTTTTTTTTTTTTTTTTCTTTTTAAAGCAAAGATGTTAGGATAATTCATTTCGTTGCTTCTGTATTTTGTGATATAAGAAGTGAAGCTCAACAGATGTAGTAAAAGAAAGTATTTAAAAATATTTTACTATAATTTTAATATTACTTGAATTACCGTAGTTAAATTACATTTTGGTTGCGGTGGTTGGTGAAGTATAAGCAATAAAAGCTGATAAATTTTGTTAAAAAGAAATATCGATTATTTTTTTTAGCACAGATGTTAGGATAATTCATTTCGTTGCTTTTGTATTTTGTGATATAAGAAGTGAAGCTCAACAGATGTATTAAGAGAAGGTACTTTAAAATATTTTACTATAATTTTAATATTACTTGAATTACCGTAATTAAACTAAATTTTGGTTGCGGTGGTTGGTGAAATGTAATTAAAAAAATATGCTAATTAATGTTAAAGAAAAATATCAATTATTTTTTTAGCAGAGATGTTAGGATAATTCATTTCGTTCCTTTTGTATTTTGTGATATAATAAGTGAAGCCAAACAGATGTAGTAAGAGAAAGTGTTTTGAAATATTTTATTAAAATTTTAATTTTACAGCTCCGTAATTGAAATTTTTAGATGCTTTTGTTAGTGAAATATAAGTAATGAAATCTTCTAATTAATGTTAAAGAGAAATAATGATTATTTAAAAGTAGATTCTATAGAATAATTCATTTCACTATTTATTTATTTATTTATTTATTTATTTATTATTATTATTATTTGTATGTATGTGAAGGTAAACGGACGTAGTAAGATAAAATGTTTTGATACATTTTATTGTAATATTTATATTGCTTGAACAGCTCTCTAATTATAATAAATTTTTTGATGCGGTGGGTGGTTGGTGAAATATACAGTCGGCTGCAAAATTATTCGAGCACTAGCAATAATCCTTGCCAGAAAAAAGTACACTTAATACAGCTTTGTTAAATAAATCCTTGTCGAGTCATGTTCTTAATCAGTCTAAGAACATGATTCGACAAGGATTTACTTAGCAAAACAGTCTTAAGTGTACTTTTTAAATATAGGAATTATTGGCTAGTGCTCGAATAATTTTGCAGCCGACTGTAATTAATAAAATCTGCTAGATAATGTTCGATTGAACTATTTTAGTATAACATTGAAATTGCTTAAACAGCTCCTTAATTATGGTGAATTTTTGGATGATATGGTTAATGAGTATAATAATCAATTCTGCTGGTTAGTTGGTTGGTTGGTACTAGGATTTTAACATTAAACCTACCACGATGGGTCAAATGACCCATTTTATACTTTTTGTCAGAATTTCTTGCAAATAACATTATCACATCGTCCATGTTTCATATACCAAATTGTGCAAAATAATATATTTTTGCTATACATAGTAATATATATAACATTTTAAAGACGCGTCACTTGACCCGTTGTGGTAGGAATAGCAATATGTATACATGAAGTATCGGTAGGTTTAGCGTTAAGGTCGGTTTACTACCCTAGGATACCAGGCCTATAGATGGAATGCCCTCCATGGGGGGGGTCTTTCGAAGGGGTCCTAGCCTAGCCCGTATTTACGCGAGTTTCGAAGAAAACCACGGAAAATTCCGAACGGCTAGGTCGATAAGCGTTACTTGGGATCGAACTCGGCACTTCTCATCTACCAGCTTTGAGCGAAAAACCGCTCAATCAATTCTGCTAATTAATGTTAAAGAGAAAAATTGATTATTTTTAAGTAGAGACGTTAAAAATTAATTCTCTCTTTATTTTTGTTTTTTCTTGTACCAGTGAAAATATTACTTGAATCACTTGAATTTAATATTACTTGAAATTAATTATTGCTTGAAAAACTCTTTAATTATACCAAATGTTTCGATGCAATAATTTGTGGAATATAAATAATAAAATCTGCTATTTAATGTTAAAGAGGAATATATATATATATATATATATATATATATATATATTTAAGTTAAAGTAATTAACTGCATTATTTTTATTTCTTGTAATATGAGTGAAGCTAAACAGTGCTGTAAGAGAAAGTGCTAGGAAATATTTTAATTTTAATATTGATTGATTAATTCTTGAGTTATACTAAGGTTTTGGATGCAGTGTTTAGTGAAATTCAAACAATAAAATCTGCTAATTAATGCTAAATAGAAATATCGAATATTCTTAAGTAGGTACGTTAAAAATAATTGCCCTCATTATTTTTCCTTTCTTCCTTTATTATTGATTTATTTGTAATAAATAAATAAATTTAAGTTATTTATTTATTTTATGATATAAGGAAAGCTAAACTGATGTAGAAAAGAGTGAAGCTAAAGTACTTTCAAATACTTTATCATAATCTTAATATTGCTTAAACAGCTCCCTAATTATAGTACATTTTTGGATGTAATGACTAATGAAATATAAATAATAAAATATGTTAATTAATGTTGAAAAAGAAATATCTATTGCTAAGCAACGTTGTTAGAACAACAGATTTATTTATTAATGCGTTAGAAATAAAGCTGAATTAAGTGTAGAGAATAAATGCCTAGAAATATTTTGTTATTATTTTATAATTTTACTGTTACGTGATCAATTCATTAATTATATTCGGAACGTCTCCAAAATAATAAAGTAATAATAATTAATAATAATAATAATTAAATACAGTTTTATTAGTACTTTATTTACAATTGCATGAACGAAGTACTTTCATCTAAATAAACACTTTATAAATTTACTATAATATTAATTCATCTTCGGGAAATAAGCATTTTATAAGAAACCCATAAAATTTAAATAGGAAGTATTTATTTAAAAAAAAAAAAAAAAAAAAAAAAAAAAAAAAAAAGTTGCACTTCGGGAGTGCCGACAGAAGTGAAAACTTGTACAATTACGTGTGTATTTCTTGAATCGTCAGGAAATATTTTATTGTGCAGGAAACACTTTTAAATGAAGTGTTTTTTTATTCATTAATAACTACTACTACAAAAATTATATTACAATTATTATTTAATGCGCTATTGTACATGAAAAATAATGCATATTATTTTACATATAAAAATTGCAATCTATTGCTTAAAACGTAAATTTACAAATACTTGAAATATGAAATTTAATTAATTGGTATTCTTTGAAATGAATACCAATGAAACTTATGAATTTTCATCCACAATTTCAACAACTCTTCCATCATCATCATTATTATAATTATATTCCAAGACTGATACTATAGGTTTATGGTAACTAAAATAGGAAACAAACAATTTTGATTCGAATCTATTTAAATATCTTGTAAAGATATTTAAATATAAAAGGTATCGAAAAAATGTTAGATTGTTCGTCGTCGGTAAGGTAGAAATACATTGCATGGGTGCATTAGACAGCATACGAAAAGGCGCGGAATTTAATTTTTTTTTTTTTTTTTTTATTATTATTATAACAGGAAATTTTTTGGTTTTTTTTTCTATTCAAAAAGTTCCGACATGAATATATATCTATGTTGTACGTTAATATACACAATATATGTTTATATTATATATAGTTATATTATCAATGTATTTCAACCCAGACTAGACTCTCGTGTAAACGGGGCCAATATATGTAGATACTTATATACGCAGGTGTCGGTTACGGCAACAGTGTCGCGAGTTCAATGTTTTTTTTTCCCATCTCAAAAAATATCAACATGCATATGTATCTATATACGTACATACACAATATATGTACATACTTATATACAGAGATGTCGGTTACGGTAACATTGTCGCGAGTTCAATGGTTTTTTCCCATCTCAAAAATGCCCAACGCGCCTAAAGAAGTTTTCACTTAAAATAATAATAATAATAATAATAATAAATAAATAAATAAATAAATAAATAAATAATAAAATAAAATATTTTTATATATTAGCAACCTTCGTATTTACTCATTTAAAAATACTATATTCAATTTTCTGAATGCAAGATATTTTTGCATAGAGCGAAAAAGGCTCTCTAGTAGATTTTGGTGCCTGAAGCAAATGTCTGAGGCGCCATTTTATCGTCATGTTCTAACACTCTTTTATAATATAGAAGCCACCTTTTGTGTTATCTAGCTAAAAGACACCGCGGTTGTTTCGTCGCCATAATACCTGACATGAACAAATGTTCTTTTAGCCACATAGTGAAAATCTTTACAATAATATCTTAACAATATGTTTTCTAATGGGATACTGTCGGTAACAATTTATGTAGATGCCGGTAGCTTTTAAAAGCTTAAAGGGAAGCAATAGCTATTGCCACCGACAGCCAAATTCCATGTTATTCTATGTGGAAATTTTTGTTATCAGAATTACTCATTAATTACCTAACGTATTATTTCAATTCTGTTTTCACATTCAAAAGTTTTAAAAGCGTTAAATATATCTTTGCTTAATAATTTGTTTTTCTTTAAATTTTATATTTTATTTTGAAGCTGTGATAATCGAATAAGGGCATTTTCCCCACTTTATAGCTTCAAAATGAAATATTAAACTAATAATAATAATAATAATAATAATAATAATTTTTAAAAATCAACAATAGATAATAAGAAATTTTCATCAGATTTAACCCCACGGAGTTTGGCTGGATACTTTTTACGAACGCACAGTGTCTAATTTCGCAGACAGCTAAAGCCCATATTATTCTACGAGGAATGTTTTTTTTTTTTTTTTTTTTAACAATTTCTCGTTATTTGATGTATATTATTATTATTATTATTATTTTTACTCCGTTTTCACATTCAGTTGGTGTTTTAGTTGGGTTTAACGTCGCACTAGCACTGTATTATGGGTGATTGCGACGGTCTGACACATACCCCTAAGGATAGTCCGGAGACATGCCGTCACAATTTTAATCCTCCACGGAAGAGATATTTTCACATTCAGAAAATTCACAATTTTTAAATTTCAGAAAGTCACATTTACGAATAAAGTAAGTATAAGTGTCGTATTTTTATGTTTAATGTACTATAAAATTACGGAAAAATGCTCAGGCCGTAAAAGATCAAAACGACACCAATACCATAAAATTTACAGTATTTATCCTGATATTTTACTTTTTCCTTCTCTCTCTCTCTTTCTTTCATTTTTTTTTTTTTTTTTTTTTTTTTTTTTTACAGTGTAATTTAGTTGTAAAAAATTCTTTCTCTGTAACTTACAGCCCGATAACCTTATAATTATTTAATTTCAAACATAAGATTTTGAGGATTAATTTTTAATACGTTATAAAAGCTAATTACACCGCCCCCCAAAAAAACTTGATAAAAGCGATGATAAAAATTGGTGTGACTGCCGTAGCAAAAAGTAATACGTTCGTAAAATATAAAAATTTAATACTTTTTCTAGTGGGTAATTTTCTTTTTTCTTTTTTGTACATTATGGTTATTTTACCTTTTTTATTCGCACTTTGATAAAATGATAATTTTTACTTTCCGAACACTATAGTGAGGAAAGTATTGTAATCATGTCAAAAATCCGAATTTGAGATTTTGATGTTTCTATACGTTTTGAGGTCCAATGAGTCCGTTTTCACTATTTTTGCGATGATGTATGTATGTGTGTGTGTGTGTGTGTATGTGTGTATGTCTGAGAGTGAACACGCTAGCGTCTAAACGCTTTATTCGAATAAGCTGAAAGTTGGTACGTATATTGTAAGTCACCATAGTACGAACCCTGTGGATTTTGCTGAATCTAGCACTTTTAGTTTTTTTACAGGGACACAAAGAAAAATTCTTTATCATTATGGCCTATGGGACCAAATTCTTAAAAGTGCGATAGTATCTGAACGCCTTACTCAATTGAGCAAAACATTGATACACATATTATAGGTCACAGATACTCAATCTGTACAGATTTTGGAGAATCTAGCACTTATAGTTTTTTTACAGGGACACAAAGAAAAATTCTTTATCATTATGGCCTATGGGACCAAAATCTTAAAAGTGCGATAGTATCTGAACGCCTTATTCAATTGAGCAAAACATTGATACACATATTATAGGTCACAGATACTCAATCTGCACAGATTTTGGAGAATCTAGCACTTATAGTTTTTTTTACAGGGACACAAAGAAAAATTCTTTATCATTATGGCCTATGGGGCCAAATTTTTAAAAGTGTGATAGCGTCTAAACGCCTTATTAATCTGAGCAAAAAAATTGTACACATGTTATAGGTCACAGTTGCACGAACTGTATAGATTTTAGTGAATGTAGCACGTACAGTTTTTTTACAGGGACACAAAGAAAAATTCTTTATCATTATGGCCTATGGGACCAAATATTAAAAGTGCGATAGCATCTAAACGCCTTATTCAATTGAGCTGAAAATTTATATGAATATTATAAGTCACTGTTGCACTAACTATAATTATTTTGGTGAACACAACGAAAAATTCTTTATCATCATGATCTATGGGCTCAAAGTTCAGTAGCGTTAAATAAAACATCGTGTAATATATGGAGAAAAATATTCAAACACTCTATTATGGTTTTCTCTCTTTTGTTTGTTTAACAACTCTTCTTTCTTTACTTTATCTACAAAACTGTTAATTACTCAATGTTCGGAAAGTCGAGTGGAGTCACTCCAGATTTTGCATTTAACTGTACAGAGCCATGCAAAAGACACTTCTTTTCGACAGTTGCAATGTAATTTAAGTTGATAAATTAAACTTTGTAATTCATTTTAGGAATATTTAATTTTTTATCATTTGAGATAACGTATATTAGACAGCATTTATCAGCATTTTACACACTGTAATATTTTATATTATTGTTGTACTATTTTGTGCCATTATTATAAATAATTGTAACATTACAATTGTTTTTAAAGCAGCTTATAAGCTTAATTAAAAAAAAAAAAATCTTATAGCTGTTACAGTTTATATAAACTTTATTTCTTTTTGCCTCTGAGGTTTACTTTTCCATAGAATTATTCAATCAAATCAAAATTAATATCATTTAACAACTGTTAACGCAATTGATAGTAAATCAAACTTGTACTTGCTCGTATACCGTTTATCTTGGAAGGTTTGCATTAATGACGTGATATTTACGTGCTTATGACGTTCTGAGATCTTGTCCTAAGGACGAGATCTTTTTCCTTACTCCGAGGCCGAGATTATGGGTTCGATCCACTCACGGACATATTATGATCATTGAATGCATTAAATGACGTTTATATCATTTGAAATAAAATAATAAACTGTTTAGCATTTTTTATTTATTATTATTATTATTATTATTATTTTAATAGTTGTATCTTGACTGATTTTCTTGTTTTTGCTACATTACTAAATGTATATATACTACCATATATAGGAACTTATATGCCTCTGCCATATATACATCACTATATATGGTAGGGAAAGTATTTTTGGATTAAATTCGACTTTTGGATTAAATTTTCGGAAATGAGTTTTTTTTTTTTTTTTTTTTTTTTTTTTTTTTAATTAGTAAGGTAAGTGCAATAGTGATGGACACTTTTAGAGCAATCTCTGATGTTTTTAATGTTCTAGTCATCAGAAAATATTTTTAGAAATTTTAAATTAATACATATGGCTTGAAAGACATTCAGAACCACATATATGTTAAAATATATACATTTGATAAAAAAAAAAAAATTTCATGAATTTTTGTTTGACACCCACTCAATGTTCCAGTAATTGACACTGCCAGTTTTTCCTTTTATTAGTAATTCGCACCCTATGTTCCAATGTTTGACATAAAATGTTAAAATTCTTATATGTAAAATATATAATTTTATTATTTTTATTATTTATTAATTATTTCGGGATAGATGTCAATTACTGGAGCATGCCAAGCACTGGAGCACCTACCCTATATATTTTGAAATCCCTGTATCCGGAAATGAGTTTTTATTTTAGCAGTTGGTGTGTGTGTCTGTCTGTGTAACTGTTATAAGTATAACTCAAAAACAGATATTATGAAAATCGATTATTTGAAAATCGAAACTCGGTATTTTAAATTTGTAATATATGAGAATACTACCTAAAACTTTTATAGTGATCAAACTAATGGTCCGTGTACTGGGGCATACAAAAGAACTCTAATACATTACGTTTATGGGGAAAATGTCTCGTCTGTACAATTCAATATCTTTAGAATTCACTAGATGTAATAAGATTAACATATATTTTTATATGCATAAAAGCATGTTTCACATAGACTGCATTATGGATAATATTAAAAAGCTGCTTCTAAAGACACATAAAAGAATTGTGATATGCTAAGGAAGGCTATGGTTGAAGTTGGCTCTAAATGCATTTTAAGTTATGTTACTTTTTTTTTCTCTTTCTAAACTTATGATCACTTTTAAAATATTATTTAGGATATCATTGATTTATGAGCATCATTGAGACTATGAATATTAAACAAATCCGTGAGTTATTCGAAATTTATGAATTACTTAACCTAGCAGATTAGTTAAAATGATACATTACATTAATTTAATTAATTAATTACATTAATATAAAATAAAAGAACTTACTTTGAAGCTTCTTGCAAAGTTTTCGGTGCGGGTCCGCACCATCATCAGGCTTGCTTCTTGCTTCACTGGATAAGATAACAAAAAAGGTTACTACATTGGAATGGAATGGCCAAAAGAAAAATATAAAGCAGATATAAAATTTAATAAAATCACCACCGAGTTCACAAATACTAAAATAACGACATCAAAATAAATTTTGATAACGTTAAAAAGTCGCAAATTAGGAAAACTACTGCTATGCTGTAAATCGTGAAGCTGTGAAAATTATTAAAAATATGCGTAGTTGTAACCAAAATTATCAATCTATTATTATCGACAACAAGTGGCGACACCTAGTCCGACAAAGGAGAAAGCTGAATTGATTAGTTTTTGAACGTCAACACTCCAGTGAAGCAAGCCTGATGGTAGTGCAGGCCCGTATCAAAAACTTTTGACAATGAAGATTTTCAGAATTTAAAAAAAAAAAAAAAGTATGATATACGTTATTTAAGTTTACTATGAAATGCCCCCTATTTAAAATGTCATTAATAGGTCCTGTACAACTGATTTGTGTACAGGGACATAAAAAAAAAAGGCCAATGCATTGGGTTCTAGGACAGACATTTTTATAAATCACATTTGAATAAATTTCTATTGCGTAAATCATATAGAATTTCCCATTTAACAGGGACATTTAAAAAAAAAAAAAAAAAAATAGGCCAATGCATTGGGTTTCAGGACGGACATTTTTATAAATCACATTTGAATAAATTTCTACTGCACAAATCATACAGAAATTGACATTTAATGTTAATATGCTAAAATAATGCTTTGTATAGAATAGGATATGCTTAGCGTTCACATTTACAGGGACTACGCTAAAATATTCAGATGCATTAAGAGGGGACAATACCTAATCTCGCCGGCAGTTTTCGCCCATGTTATTCTATGGGAAAATTTGTTGCTACAATTACACATTACCGAATGAATATTTTTAAATTCTGTTTTCGCAGTCAGAAAATTCATAACCGTTAAATGAGTACTCCTTTTTGAAAAATTCATTTTTTTTAATTTTTACATTTTAATTTTGAGTTCAAAAATGCGATTTTTCACAAAATGAATTTTTCTCATTTTCTAGTCGCAAAATGAAATACTAAAATTTTAAAAAATCAATTTTTGGAAAACAAGTACTAATTTAACGCTTATGAATTTTCTAAATGTGAAAACAGAATTGAAAAATATTCATTAGGTAATGAGTAATTATGTAAACAAATTTTCCCATAGAATAATATGGGCGAAGGCTGCCGGCGAGATTAGGTATTGTCCGCTCTTAAGGTCTGCAATTAAAAAATAAAGGACCGCATTTTCGTTTGCTTTAAGCAATTTTATCATTTTCCAACCATGTTTAAGAGTGATTATGAATTAAATTATTCTATATGTCTGTATATCTGTCCTTCTGCCTATCCGTTGTGTGATAACCAGTGTTGAGCATAATTGATTAAAAAGTAATTGAATTACAATTAAATTATAATTACGATTATTTTACTGTCAATCAATTAACAAGTAATTGATTACAAATTGAATTACTTATTCAATTTATTTGTAATAATTCAATTTATTTGTAATCAATTACTTGTTAATCGATTGACAGTAAAATAATTATAATTGTAATTTAATCGTAATTCAATTGTAATTCAATTACTTTTTAATCAATTATGCCCAACACTGGTGATAACGTAGGCAAAGAGCTTTTAAAATTATACGATACAACAAGCAGGTACAGTTGGAAAGTGTTAAAATCAATGCGCACCGCATGATTTTTCGTTCTTTTTATGTGTGGAATAGTGGAATGGGAATTTTTCGAATTTTAGACTCATAAATTTTAAACTATTATAAACAGTTTAAACCCATTTAATTGTATGGATAGTTGATAGTCTCTTTTTCTTTCGATAGGTTTAATCCCCCCAATTCTATTCCTTATTAAACATAATTATTTCCTTAAAAAAAAAAAAAATCATTTTATACCTCAAAAGTACAGAAATGCATGAAAAAACGCACACAGCATACACGTTCTCTTTCTTCTCTTTGAAATTGGATTAAAAAGAAGCACAGCGTATCATGGCCCGTTAGCTCAGTTGGTTAGAGCGTCGTGCTAATAACGCGAAGGTCGTGGGTTCGATCCCCCCACGGGCCAAGCTCAAATTTTTGTGATTACTGACATTTTTAAGCCCTCTCACATTTCCCCCCCCCCCTTAAATTTACATACATAAAAGTAATACTTATCACTATTGTAATTTTTTGAAATGCGCTTTATAATTATAATTACAACCTTCCTATCATATACTAGTAACCTGCTTTGGTGTTGATGTTGAGGGTAAGACAGATTTACTGCACTATGATCTTAGGGCTGGGGAAAAAAGCCACCATGGAAGGGAGGGTCTTTATATGGAGTCCCAGACTATATTTACACAAGTTTCGGAGAAAACTATACGCTCAAAGTTAAATTTTAAAGGTCTTATTTTACAATCTAAAAATAAAAATATTTTAATTTTTAGCTGAAAATAAGGGTTTTGGAAATTACGCACATTGTTGTTAAGATATATTTCGAAATTTCGTGTTCATTTGTCATTGGAACTCAAATTGTGAACAGTTGTAACTATTTAAACAAAACTTTTATTCTTTTTCTTTCTTTCTTTCTTTCTTAGCTTTCTTTTTTTTTTGTGTGTGTGTGTGTAAATTATCTTACTTTTTACAGCATTTTTTTGCTGATTCCCATTTATAAAACAAGAACGAAAAAGCATGCAGTAATTGCAGAAAAAGCATGCAGTAAAGCATAATGTAGTCAAAGATAAATCTCTAAAATAAAACAAGAAAGAAAAATCATGCAATACGCATTGATTAGTAACACTTTCCGACTGTACGTACTTGTATCATATAACTTTCAATATTATTTGCCTACGTTATCACACAGCAGACAGAGAGAAGGACTGAAAAGTACACAGATTGACTAATTGAATTTAAAACCACTCTTAGACATTGTTGGAAAGTGTTAAAAAGGCTTAACATAAAAAAAAATCCAGCCGTTAGTTTCTAAGTGCAGCCCTTTATGCATCTGAGTATTTTAGAGTAGCCCTGTAAATCTAAAGATTAATCATATCATATTTCATACAAAACACTATTTTTGAATATTAGTAATACATGTCAATTCCTTCAGGATTTTTACAGTAGAAAGTTATTTAAATGTGAGTTTTAAAAATGTCTGTCCTAAAACGCAATGCATCTGCTTTTTTTTTTTTTTTTTTGGTCCCTGTACACAAACTAGTTTTACAGGACCTACTAATATCATTTTAAATAGGGAACATTCCATAGTGAATTTCACTAATATGTATCATTTTTTAAAAATTCTGAAAATATTTACGAATGCTGGGGGAGGGAGACAGACAGATAGAAAGATAGACAATCGAACAGACAAATAAACAAATTAAAATCATATTCACACTTAAAATTTGTTAGAAAGTGTTAAAAAAACTGAATGTAAACGAAAATGCAAATCCAGCCAATTTTTATTAATAGCTGTTAAAGTAACTGAATATTTTTATGTGGCCCTGTAAGAGTAATAATAATCATATTATATTCTATAGAAAGCATTCTTTGTGCATATGAAAAACATATTGCAATTTTATTTAGCTTTGTGCAAAGTTATTAAAATTTGGTGTCTAGAAATACCTCTCATAGAACGCAATAGTTTGGAATACTTTCAAGTGCCCCTATACACAAACCAGTGGTAGTATATTCTCCCTTTTACGTAGGAAACATCCGATAGTGAACTTGAATAACATACATTAGTTTCAAGATATTCCATAAATATTTACGGGAGTTCGAGCGCGGACACACAAACAGACAGATACACAAATTGAAATCATATTCACACTTAAAAATTGTTAGAAAGTGTTAAAAACGCTTAATGTAAATGAAAGTGCAATTCCAGCAATTTTTTATTAATAGCTCTTAATGCAATTGAATATTTTTGTGCGGCCTTGTAAGTAATGCTGATCATACTATATTCTATAGCAAGCATTCTTTTGTAAATATGAATAACATATTTCAATTTCATTAAGCTTTGTGCAAAATAAAGTATTTAAAATTTGGTTTATAGACTTACCTCTCATATATCGCAGTGCTTTGTAACACTTTTGAGTGTCCCTGTGCACAAACCAGTGGTGGTATTTACGCCATTTTATACATTAAGCATTCGATAGTGAACTTGAATAATATATTTCAATTTTAGTAAGATTTGTGTACAGTAAAGGTATTAAAATATGGTTTATAGAAGTATCTCTCAT
The DNA here is from genome assembly GCA_963930645.1 of Salticus scenicus. Taxonomy (NCBI): domain Eukaryota; kingdom Metazoa; phylum Arthropoda; class Arachnida; order Araneae; family Salticidae; genus Salticus; species Salticus scenicus. The sequence goes on along the minus strand of OZ005658.1, from coordinate 213,807,407 downwards.
AGAACACAATGCTTTGGAATACTTTCGAGTGTCCCTGTACACAAACGAGTGGTAGTATTTACTTCATTTTATATATGAAACATTCGATAGTGAACTTGAATAACATATTTCCATTTCATTAAGACTTGTGCACGGTAAAGTTATTAAAATATGGTTTATAGAAATACCTCTCATTGTCCACGATGTTTTGGAATACTTTCGGGTGTCCCTATACACAAACTCATAGAGATATTAACTCCATTTTCAATAGGGAACATCCGATAGTGAACTTGAATGATACATATCAGTTTCAAGAAATTCCATAAATATTTACTGAAGATAAAGCGCGGACAGACAGACAGACACACCGAAGTCATCAACAATTTTCAACCTTGTTGAAAAGTGTTAATGAATATATTTCTTAAAATTATGAACATTCTCATAAAAAATAATGAAAAAGACTGCAGAATCAGGAAATTTTAATTATTTTAACAAAATATATGTATTTCTTTTAACACCCCCCCCCCCCCTAAAAAAAACAAAAAACAACAGAAAAAAAAAAAAAAAAACATCAAAATTAAAAAAATATTTTTTCTATTTTTCGGTGTAGGAGATATGGAATAGGGTCAAAGCTTCTAATTAAGCACATTTTAACATCAATCCGTATTCTCATAAAATAAATTGGTTTTTTAGATTTTTGGTTAATCCAAAAATTTTCAATACTCTGTCTAGCGCTATAAAAATTAAATTCAATGAGTGTTTAAAAATTTTAACTCGTATTAATTTTCCATTAAAAATTGATTTAAATTTTGAATAAATCAACATTGCATGTATGTATATTTTACTAAGTTATAGTCATGAAAAAGCATTAAAGTTAAATTTATTTAAGCTAATTTAGCCTGTAGAATTGAAAGAAATTTTTGGTAAATTTAACCAACTCGTTTAATAAATATTAATGATCAGAAAACCGTATATTTTCAACATTAATATGCATAACACGATGAAAATTGGGTCTTAAAGGGACTTGGCACCATATTCTTATAAAAGCTTCTATTTCCATTTAATATTTATAAATTGAACTACATTAGGAAAATTCAATAATATATATATATTCCGGCAAGATGCTCAAATAATCACTAAAATATGAGAGCTGACAATCCGATAAAAGATAAGTTTTGTTTTGAATATGAATATGAATATGAACATGAATATGGCTAAATTTTTGTAAATGTTTTGACACATCTGCTGAATTTTGATGATACAAAATTTAATTTATTAAATGTAAGTTTTAAATCTAACAGTTTTTTTTTCCTAATAAGTTTTGGTTAAATTAATTTTCTTAAATTTTCTTATAGCACATTTGTTAACAACTAGTTTTGATTTCTATTTATTTGTTAATTTAATTTAATTTAATTAATTAATTATTTATTTTTGGAAACATCACCTAAAAAAATTGTATAGCTGAAATATATATTTATTCTGAGCCATATTCTAAATTAAAGAATTAAATCAACTTTTTTTTCTTTTTTCTTCCATTAAAATTAAAGTGAAAGCCGAACGGACAACTCATAAAACAAACTGAATGTTAAAATCGAATTCATAAATACATTTTTCATGAAATTGGAAGAATTAAAAAGGTGCTGAAATAATCGCTAAAAATGATAAGAGCTGGCAATCCAATGATAAAAGATAAGTTTTGTTTTAAATATGAAAATGGCTAAATTATTGTAGCTGTTCTGACACATCTGCTGAATTTTGATGACACAAAATTTAATTTATTGAATGTAAGTTTTAAATCTAACAGTTTTTTTTCCCCTGATAAGTTCTGGCTAAATTTATTTTCTTAAATTTTCTTATAGCACATATGTTAACAACAGCAGCAATGCAATATTTTATCAGTTTTTTGTCGATATCGAATGCTGATGTCTATTTAGCTGCCAGTTTGTCCGCTTTTATTTCGCAGAAAGTAGGAAAATTGCGTATGAAAGTAGATTTTTTTTTCCTGTACTCTGTCAGAACTTTCTATAACTTTACGGCAGTATTTATGAACTATACTATAATTTTCAGTTAAAAATAAATAATCAAAGTTCTCAATATCTATTTTATATTTTGACTGGTTTATTTTTCAATAAAAATTTAAAATTAATGTTTCTCCTTCAGATGGTTGATGGTTGGGTTTTACGTCGCACTAGTGCTGTGCAGATGAGCAATTGGCGACGGTCTGGGACACACCCCTAGAGGTGGTCCGGAGACATGCCATCACAATTTTGATCCTCCACGGAAGGGATGGTTCTCCCGCCTCGGTGACCCCCAGAGGTATAATTTTTGATGGGAACATGGAGGACATTGCATCCACGACAGATTTTACGCGCACCAGCCACTATTAGTGTACACGATGGTCTTTGGCCGGCTCGAGTACCGAACCCACAATCTTCCAATTACGAGGGCGGCGCACTACCAACTGGGGTTTCTCCTTCAGAAAAGTATTGTACACTACCTACCAATAAGTATTTGGACACTTTCGAATTTAGACATTTTGTGAAATATCTAGAAACGTTTTTTAGGTATCATCTTGAAACTTTGGTAGTGTAAAGAACATGTTACACCTCATATATTTCAGCAAAAGTTGTGTCCTGAAAACGAAAAGAGGACCAGTAAAAAATTAAAGAAAAACCAAAATGTTTTCTATCACCCTGTAAAAAGTAATGTTTGAAGTGCATTTTGGCTATAACATGTGATTAAGAGGAATTTTCTCATTGTCTATATGAATTTTTAAGAGTCTAGTACATATATTCATGGAGATATAATGTTTTTTTTTTTTTTAAACATTGCAAAAAAAATTTTCTACTATTTAAATTATAACACGTAGGGTATTAGAGCCAGAGCAAAAACAGTTTCAGAAAATTTGGCATACTTTATTAGATACAGCATGCTGCGGTCAGAATGCAAAAACGTTAAATATCTTACGAAATATGAGCATTTTTACTAAATAATTTTTTTCTAGGCATGCGCTAACTTTTAAAAAATTTCATTTGCATAATTTAACAGGCAAATGTATAGAGCGATTTATATGAAAACCTAAAACAAATATCGTGTAAATTTAAAGAATTACGAGAGATAGAATGAACCGAATTTCAGTTCTCTCAAAATAAAAGCTGAACTATAAGGGGTTTTACTCACATTTTTATTTTGGATTCAATCAAAGCCCAACGGCAATACAGTATTCGCTGATTGTAAATAAATATTGATAAAACCCCCTACCATCATCTTATTTTTTGTTTGTTTTTTTGCGAAGAAATGAAATTATATTCATTTTATCTCGCATAACTCTTTAAATTTACAAGATATTTGCTTGGGGTTTTCATAAAAGTTGCTCAATACATGCTATTAAATTGTAAACGAAATTTTTTAAAAAGCTAGCGCATGCGTAGATAAAAATTATTTAGTAAAAATACTCATATTTTGCAAGATATTTAACATTTTTGCTTTCTAATTGTAGTATGCTGTGTCAAATGAAGTATGCCAAATTTTCTGAAAATGTCTTTGCTCTGGGTCTAATACCCTACGTGTTACAATTAAAATAGGTTTTTTTTTTTTGGCAATGTTAAAAAAAAAAAAAAAAAAAGTTTTATATCTATGAATGTATGTGGTAGCCTCTTAAAAATTTATGCAGATAATGAGAAAATTTCTCTTAATCACGTGCTACAGCCGAAATGCATTTCAAACATTACTTTTTACAGGATGATTCAAAACACTTTTTTTTTTTTTTTTTTACTGGTCTCTTTTTTTTTTTTTTTTTTTTTTTTTTTTTCAGGACACAACTTTTGCTGAGCTATATGAGGTATAACATGTTCTTTACGCTACCAAGGTTTCAAGACGATACGAAAAGAACTTTTCTAGATATTTGATAAAATGTCTTCGAAAATGTCCAAGTACTTATTGGTAGGTAGTGTATAAATTACTGATATTTTTCCCTCAGTAATTAAAATGTTACTTACCTTATAAATGTATGTACGTATAAAATTGTTTTTTTAGTATATCCGTTAACTTTTCTTTGTAATATTCGTTAAGACTTAAAATGAATAATTTATAGTATTTTCTTATAATGAATTTTTACAATGTAGCCCCATTTTCCTTTCAGTCTGCAATAAAAACATTTACCACTTTTTTTAAATTGGACATCTGAATTAACGTGAGACGGAGCACTTTCTCATATCACGATAGAATTATAAAAAATGAACAATGAAGAATTTATATGTAATTAAGTATATTTACAAGAGTAAAGGCAAATCCGTGTTCTTTTAACGGCCCTCTTCACTCACCGTCGCCGGAAGCCCGAGCCAATGTTATTCAATGGGGAAATTTTCTTGTCAAATAACTTATTAACTAATACATATTTTTAAAGTCTGTTTTCACATTCAGAAAATTCCCAACTGTTAAATTGACGGACCTTTTTTAAAAATGTATTTTTTTAATTTTTAATATTTTATTTTGAAATTGCAAAATGAAAAAAATTCACATATCGAAATTTCGTATTTTGCAGCTTCAAAATAAAATATAAAAACTTAAAAAATATTTTTTAAGAAAAGTCCGTCAATTTAACAGTTGGGAATTTTCAGAATAAGAAAACAGAATTTAAAAATATGTATTAGTTAATAAGTTATTTGTAAAGAAAAATTTCCCATAGAATAACATTAGCTTCGGTTTCCGGCGACGGTGAGTGAAGCGGGCCCTTAAAAAGTAATCATACATCATGCAGTCATAAATTATACACACACTTTCTCATATTATGGTATAGAATTATAGAAAGTGTTACAGGAAACAAAAAAAGTATCATCAAAAAATTATCCACAGACTTTTACTTATCCGTAGGGGGAAAATAGTTATTGTAAAGAAAATACCAAAATCTGTAAGAGACAGATTTTTCTTTATTTATTTTTCTTTTTACTTTCCCTTACTTCTACATTAATTGTATAGAACGTATTGTTTTCAAGTTAAATTTTTGACATTTTTTTTTTTTTTTTTGTTATATTTACACACCTTGAGGTTCCCTGAATACGATAATTGGTTTTTTTACAGTTAGTCGCAGTGTCTGTTTGTGAGTCTTTTATCAGCATAACTTAAGAACTTTTTCTGTAAACGGGGATATTAGAACATTGCAGCTCCAGTTATCGACCGATATGCACCCAAATTAAATCAGCGTAGTTTCATTTAACAGCAATTTTTCCTATTAAGTTTGATGCATTTGTAGATTTGTGATGATTGTCTTCCTATGCATGAAGAAAATTTTAGTAAAGAAGTGCCACTTGTCGATCGATATGTACCAGAGGTTGGTAGACATCAATTCATGTTTAGGGGAAACTAAATATAAAAATTCATCAAATTTAGTGCATTAATTCATTTAGAATTGCCGAAAAAGTTTTGTCACAAACACATACACAAGCATTTTCTAAAAATAGTCAATTCGTGTTCAAGGACATCTCAAAACTTGTAAATCCATTGAAAACAAAAAATTGAGAATTTTTACGAATCCAATATTTTCATCTCCTGAATATAGAAGAAATTAATATTTTATTACATATAAGGGACTTTTAATGTAACCTGCTTAAAGGGTGCCGCAAAATATTAAATGACATTTTGGTTGCGGTGGTTGGTGAAGTATAAGCAATAAAAGCTGATAAATTTTGTTAAAAAGAAATATCGATTATTTTTTTTAGCACAGATGTTAGGATAATTCATTTCGTTGCTTTTGTATTTTGTGATATAAGAAGTGAAGCTCAACAGATGTATTAAGAGAAGGTACTTTAAAATATTTTACTATAATTTTAATATTACTTGAATTACCGTAATTAAACTAAATTTTGGTTGCGGTGGTTGGTGAAATGTAATTAAAAAAATATGCTAATTAATGTTAAAGAAAAATATCAATTATTTTTTTAGCAGAGATGTTAGGATAATTCATTTCGTTCCTTTTGTATTTTGTGATATAATAAGTGAAGCCAAACAGATGTAGTAAGAGAAAGTGTTTTGAAATATTTTATTAAAATTTTAATTTTACAGCTCCGTAATTGAAATTTTTAGATGCTTTTGTTAGTGAAATATAAGTAATGAAATCTTCTAATTAATGTTAAAGAGAAATAATGATTATTTAAAAGTAGATTCTATAGAATAATTCATTTCACTATTTATTTATTTATTTATTTATTTATTTATTATTATTATTATTTGTATGTATGTGAAGGTAAACGGACGTAGTAAGATAAAATGTTTTGATACATTTTATTGTAATATTTATATTGCTTGAACAGCTCTCTAATTATAATAAATTTTTTGATGCGGTGGGTGGTTGGTGAAATATACAGTCGGCTGCAAAATTATTCGAGCACTAGCAATAATCCTTGCCAGAAAAAAGTACACTTAATACAGCTTTGTTAAATAAATCCTTGTCGAGTCATGTTCTTAATCAGTCTAAGAACATGATTCGACAAGGATTTACTTAGCAAAACAGTCTTAAGTGTACTTTTTAAATATAGGAATTATTGGCTAGTGCTCGAATAATTTTGCAGCCGACTGTAATTAATAAAATCTGCTAGATAATGTTCGATTGAACTATTTTAGTATAACATTGAAATTGCTTAAACAGCTCCTTAATTATGGTGAATTTTTGGATGATATGGTTAATGAGTATAATAATCAATTCTGCTGGTTAGTTGGTTGGTTGGTACTAGGATTTTAACATTAAACCTACCACGATGGGTCAAATGACCCATTTTATACTTTTTGTCAGAATTTCTTGCAAATAACATTATCACATCGTCCATGTTTCATATACCAAATTGTGCAAAATAATATATTTTTGCTATACATAGTAATATATATAACATTTTAAAGACGCGTCACTTGACCCGTTGTGGTAGGAATAGCAATATGTATACATGAAGTATCGGTAGGTTTAGCGTTAAGGTCGGTTTACTACCCTAGGATACCAGGCCTATAGATGGAATGCCCTCCATGGGGGGGGTCTTTCGAAGGGGTCCTAGCCTAGCCCGTATTTACGCGAGTTTCGAAGAAAACCACGGAAAATTCCGAACGGCTAGGTCGATAAGCGTTACTTGGGATCGAACTCGGCACTTCTCATCTACCAGCTTTGAGCGAAAAACCGCTCAATCAATTCTGCTAATTAATGTTAAAGAGAAAAATTGATTATTTTTAAGTAGAGACGTTAAAAATTAATTCTCTCTTTATTTTTGTTTTTTCTTGTACCAGTGAAAATATTACTTGAATCACTTGAATTTAATATTACTTGAAATTAATTATTGCTTGAAAAACTCTTTAATTATACCAAATGTTTCGATGCAATAATTTGTGGAATATAAATAATAAAATCTGCTATTTAATGTTAAAGAGGAATATATATATATATATATATATATATATATATATATATATATTAAGTTAAAGTAATTAACTGCATTATTTTTATTTCTTGTAATATGAGTGAAGCTAAACAGTGCTGTAAGAGAAAGTGCTAGGAAATATTTTAATTTTAATATTGATTGATTAATTCTTGAGTTATACTAAGGTTTTGGATGCAGTGTTTAGTGAAATTCAAACAATAAAATCTGCTAATTAATGCTAAATAGAAATATCGAATATTCTTAAGTAGGTACGTTAAAAATAATTGCCCTCATTATTTTTCCTTTCTTCCTTTATTATTGATTTATTTGTAATAAATAAATAAATTTAAGTTATTTATTTATTTTATGATATAAGGAAAGCTAAACTGATGTAGAAAAGAGTGAAGCTAAAGTACTTTCAAATACTTTATCATAATCTTAATATTGCTTAAACAGCTCCCTAATTATAGTACATTTTTGGATGTAATGACTAATGAAATATAAATAATAAAATATGTTAATTAATGTTGAAAAAGAAATATCTATTGCTAAGCAACGTTGTTAGAACAACAGATTTATTTATTAATGCGTTAGAAATAAAGCTGAATTAAGTGTAGAGAATAAATGCCTAGAAATATTTTGTTATTATTTTATAATTTTACTGTTACGTGATCAATTCATTAATTATATTCGGAACGTCTCCAAAATAATAAAGTAATAATAATTAATAATAATAATAATTAAATACAGTTTTATTAGTACTTTATTTACAATTGCATGAACGAAGTACTTTCATCTAAATAAACACTTTATAAATTTACTATAATATTAATTCATCTTCGGGAAATAAGCATTTTATAAGAAACCCATAAAATTTAAATAGGAAGTATTTATTTAAAAAAAAAAAAAAAAAAAAAAAAAAAAAAAAAAAAAAGTTGCACTTCGGGAGTGCCGACAGAAGTGAAAACTTGTACAATTACGTGTGTATTTCTTGAATCGTCAGGAAATATTTTATTGTGCAGGAAACACTTTTAAATGAAGTGTTTTTTTATTCATTAATAACTACTACTACAAAAATTATATTACAATTATTATTTAATGCGCTATTGTACATGAAAAATAATGCATATTATTTTACATATAAAAATTGCAATCTATTGCTTAAAACGTAAATTTACAAATACTTGAAATATGAAATTTAATTAATTGGTATTCTTTGAAATGAATACCAATGAAACTTATGAATTTTCATCCACAATTTCAACAACTCTTCCATCATCATCATTATTATAATTATATTCCAAGACTGATACTATAGGTTTATGGTAACTAAAATAGGAAACAAACAATTTTGATTCGAATCTATTTAAATATCTTGTAAAGATATTTAAATATAAAAGGTATCGAAAAAATGTTAGATTGTTCGTCGTCGGTAAGGTAGAAATACATTGCATGGGTGCATTAGACAGCATACGAAAAGGCGCGGAATTTAATTTTTTTTTTTTTTTTTTTATTATTATTATAACAGGAAATTTTTTGGTTTTTTTTTCTATTCAAAAAGTTCCGACATGAATATATATCTATGTTGTACGTTAATATACACAATATATGTTTATATTATATATAGTTATATTATCAATGTATTTCAACCCAGACTAGACTCTCGTGTAAACGGGGCCAATATATGTAGATACTTATATACGCAGGTGTCGGTTACGGCAACAGTGTCGCGAGTTCAATGTTTTTTTTTCCCATCTCAAAAAATATCAACATGCATATGTATCTATATACGTACATACACAATATATGTACATACTTATATACAGAGATGTCGGTTACGGTAACATTGTCGCGAGTTCAATGGTTTTTTCCCATCTCAAAAATGCCCAACGCGCCTAAAGAAGTTTTCACTTAAAATAATAATAATAATAATAATAATAAATAAATAAATAAATAAATAAATAAATAATAAAATAAAATATTTTTATATATTAGCAACCTTCGTATTTACTCATTTAAAAATACTATATTCAATTTTCTGAATGCAAGATATTTTTGCATAGAGCGAAAAAGGCTCTCTAGTAGATTTTGGTGCCTGAAGCAAATGTCTGAGGCGCCATTTTATCGTCATGTTCTAACACTCTTTTATAATATAGAAGCCACCTTTTGTGTTATCTAGCTAAAAGACACCGCGGTTGTTTCGTCGCCATAATACCTGACATGAACAAATGTTCTTTTAGCCACATAGTGAAAATCTTTACAATAATATCTTAACAATATGTTTTCTAATGGGATACTGTCGGTAACAATTTATGTAGATGCCGGTAGCTTTTAAAAGCTTAAAGGGAAGCAATAGCTATTGCCACCGACAGCCAAATTCCATGTTATTCTATGTGGAAATTTTTGTTATCAGAATTACTCATTAATTACCTAACGTATTATTTCAATTCTGTTTTCACATTCAAAAGTTTTAAAAGCGTTAAATATATCTTTGCTTAATAATTTGTTTTTCTTTAAATTTTATATTTTATTTTGAAGCTGTGATAATCGAATAAGGGCATTTTCCCCACTTTATAGCTTCAAAATGAAATATTAAACAAATAATAATAATAATAATAATAATAATAATTTTTAAAAATCAACAATAGATAATAAGAAATTTTCATCAGATTTAACCCCACGGAGTTTGGCTGGATACTTTTTACGAACGCACAGTGTCTAATTTCGCAGACAGCTAAAGCCCATATTATTCTACGAGGAATGTTTTTTTTTTTTTTTTTTTTTTTTTTTTTTTTTTTTAACAATTTCTCGTTATTTGATGTATATTATTATTATTATTATTATTTTTACTCCGTTTTCACATTCAGTTGGTGTTTTAGTTGGGTTTAACGTCGCACTAGCACTGTATTATGGGTGATTGCGACGGTCTGACACATACCCCTAAGGATAGTCCGGAGACATGCCGTCACAATTTTAATCCTCCACGGAAGAGATATTTTCACATTCAGAAAATTCACAATTTTTAAATTTCAGAAAGTCACATTTACGAATAAAGTAAGTATAAGTGTCGTATTTTTATGTTTAATGTACTATAAAAATACGGAAAAATGCTCAGGCCGTAAAAGATCAAAACGACACCAATACCATAAAATTTACAGTATTTATCCTGATATTTTACTTTTTCCTTCTCTCTCTCTCTTTCTTTCATTTTTTTTTTTTTTTTTTTTTTTTTTTTTTTTTTTTACAGTGTAATTTAGTTGTAAAAAATTCTTTCTCTGTAACTTACAGCCCGATAACCTTATAATTATTTAATTTCAAACATAAGATTTTGAGGATTAATTTTTAATACGTTATAAAAGCTAATTACACCGCCCCCCAAAAAAACTTGATAAAAGCGATGATAAAAATTGGTGTGACTGCCGTAGCAAAAAGTAATACGTTCGTAAAATATAAAAATTTAATACTTTTTCTAGTGGGTAATTTTCTTTTTTCTTTTTTGTACATTATGGTTATTTTACCTTTTTTATTCGCACTTTGATAAAATGATAATTTTTACTTTCCGAACACTATAGTGAGGAAAGTATTGTAATCATGTCAAAAATCCGAATTTGAGATTTTGATGTTTCTATACGTTTTGAGGTCCAATGAGTCCGTTTTCACTATTTTTGCGATGATGTATGTATGTGTGTGTGTGTGTGTGTATGTGTGTATGTCTGAGAGTGAACACGCTAGCGTCTAAACGCTTTATTCGAATAAGCTGAAAGTTGGTACGTATATTGTAAGTCACCATAGTACGAACCCTGTGGATTTTGCTGAATCTAGCACTTTTAGTTTTTTTACAGGGACACAAAGAAAAATTCTTTATCATTATGGCCTATGGGACCAAATTCTTAAAAGTGCGATAGTATCTGAACGCCTTACTCAATTGAGCAAAACATTGATACACATATTATAGGTCACAGATACTCAATCTGTACAGATTTTGGAGAATCTAGCACTTATAGTTTTTTTACAGGGACACAAAGAAAAATTCTTTATCATTATGGCCTATGGGACCAAAATCTTAAAAGTGCGATAGTATCTGAACGCCTTATTCAATTGAGCAAAACATTGATACACATATTATAGGTCACAGATACTCAATCTGCACAGATTTTGGAGAATCTAGCACTTATAGTTTTTTTTACAGGGACACAAAGAAAAATTCTTTATCATTATGGCCTATGGGGCCAAATTTTTAAAAGTGTGATAGCGTCTAAACGCCTTATTAATCTGAGCAAAAAAATTGTACACATGTTATAGGTCACAGTTGCACGAACTGTATAGATTTTAGTGAATGTAGCACGTACAGTTTTTTTACAGGGACACAAAGAAAAATTCTTTATCATTATGGCCTATGGGACCAAATATTAAAAGTGCGATAGCATCTAAACGCCTTATTCAATTGAGCTGAAAATTTATATGAATATTATAAGTCACTGTTGCACTAACTATAATTATTTTGGTGAACACAACGAAAAATTCTTTATCATCATGATCTATGGGCTCAAAGTTCAGTAGCGTTAAATAAAACATCGTGTAATATATGGAGAAAAATATTCAAACACTCTATTATGGTTTTCTCTCTTTTGTTTGTTTAACAACTCTTCTTTCTTTACTTTATCTACAAAACTGTTAATTACTCAATGTTCGGAAAGTCGAGTGGAGTCACTCCAGATTTTGCATTTAACTGTACAGAGCCATGCAAAAGACACTTCTTTTCGACAGTTGCAATGTAATTTAAGTTGATAAATTAAACTTTGTAATTCATTTTAGGAATATTTAATTTTTTATCATTTGAGATAACGTATATTAGACAGCATTTATCAGCATTTTACACACTGTAATATTTTATATTATTGTTGTACTATTTTGTGCCATTATTATAAATAATTGTAACATTACAATTGTTTTTAAAGCAGCTTATAAGCTTAATTAAAAAAAAAAAAATCTTATAGCTGTTACAGTTTATATAAACTTTATTTCTTTTTGCCTCTGAGGTTTACTTTTCCATAGAATTATTCAATCAAATCAAAATTAATATCATTTAACAACTGTTAACGCAATTGATAGTAAATCAAACTTGTACTTGCTCGTATACCGTTTATCTTGGAAGGTTTGCATTAATGACGTGATATTTACGTGCTTATGACGTTCTGAGATCTTGTCCTAAGGACGAGATCTTTTTCCTTACTCCGAGGCCGAGATTATGGGTTCGATCCACTCACGGACATATTATGATCATTGAATGCATTAAATGACGTTTATATCATTTGAAATAAAATAATAAACTGTTTAGCATTTTTTATTTATTATTATTATTATTATTATTATTTTAATAGTTGTATCTTGACTGATTTTCTTGTTTTTGCTACATTACTAAATGTATATATACTACCATATATAGGAACTTATATGCCTCTGCCATATATACATCACTATATATGGTAGGGAAAGTATTTTTGGATTAAATTCGACTTTTGGATTAAATTTTCGGAAATGAGTTTTTTTTTTTTTTTTTTTTTTTAATTAGTAAGGTAAGTGCAATAGTGATGGACACTTTTAGAGCAATCTCTGATGTTTTTAATGTTCTAGTCATCAGAAAATATTTTTAGAAATTTTAAATTAATACATATGGCTTGAAAGACATTCAGAACCACATATATGTTAAAATATATACATTTGATAAAAAAAAAAAAATTTCATGAATTTTTGTTTGACACCCACTCAATGTTCCAGTAATTGACACTGCCAGTTTTTCCTTTTATTAGTAATTCGCACCCTATGTTCCAATGTTTGACATAAAATGTTAAAATTCTTATATGTAAAATATATAATTTTATTATTTTTATTATTTATTAATTATTTCGGGATAGATGTCAATTACTGGAGCATGCCAAGCACTGGAGCACCTACCCTATATATTTTGAAATCCCTGTATCCGGAAATGAGTTTTTATTTTAGCAGTTGGTGTGTGTGTCTGTCTGTGTAACTGTTATAAGTATAACTCAAAAACAGATATTATGAAAATCGATTATTTGAAAATCGAAACTCGGTATTTTAAATTTGTAATATATGAGAATACTACCTAAAACTTTTATAGTGATCAAACTAATGGTCCGTGTACTGGGGCATACAAAAGAACTCTAATACATTACGTTTATGGGGAAAATGTCTCGTCTGTACAATTCAATATCTTTAGAATTCACTAGATGTAATAAGATTAACATATATTTTTATATGCATAAAAGCATGTTTCACATAGACTGCATTATGGATAATATTAAAAAGCTGCTTCTAAAGACACATAAAAGAATTGTGATATGCTAAGGAAGGCTATGGTTGAAGTTGGCTCTAAATGCATTTTAAGTTATGTTACTTTTTTTTTCTCTTTCTAAACTTATGATCACTTTTAAAATATTATTTAGGATATCATTGATTTATGAGCATCATTGAGACTATGAATATTAAACAAATCCGTGAGTTATTCGAAATTTATGAATTACTTAACCTAGCAGATTAGTTAAAATGATACATTACATTAATTTAATTAATTAATTACATTAATATAAAATAAAAGAACTTACTTTGAAGCTTCTTGCAAAGTTTTCGGTGCGGGTCCGCACCATCATCAGGCTTGCTTCTTGCTTCACTGGATAAGATAACAAAAAAGGTTACTACATTGGAATGGAATGGCCAAAAGAAAAATATAAAGCAGATATAAAATTTAATAAAATCACCACCGAGTTCACAAATACTAAAATAACGACATCAAAATAAATTTTGATAACGTTAAAAAGTCGCAAATTAGGAAAACTACTGCTATGCTGTAAATCGTGAAGCTGTGAAAATTATTAAAAATATGCGTAGTTGTAACCAAAATTATCAATCTATTATTATCGACAACAAGTGGCGACACCTAGTCCGACAAAGGAGAAAGCTGAATTGATTAGTTTTTGAACGTCAACACTCCAGTGAAGCAAGCCTGATGGTAGTGCAGGCCCGTATCAAAAACTTTTGACAATGAAGATTTTCAGAATTTAAAAAAAAAAAAAAAGTATGATATACGTTATTTAAGTTTACTATGAAATGCCCCCTATTTAAAATGTCATTAATAGGTCCTGTACAACTGATTTGTGTACAGGGACATAAAAAAAAAAGGCCAATGCATTGGGTTCTAGGACAGACATTTTTATAAATCACATTTGAATAAATTTCTATTGCGTAAATCATATAGAATTTCCCATTTAACAGGGACATTTAAAAAAAAAAAAAAAAAAATAGGCCAATGCATTGGGTTTCAGGACGGACATTTTTATAAATCACATTTGAATAAATTTCTACTGCACAAATCATACAGAAATTGACATTTAATGTTAATATGCTAAAATAATGCTTTGTATAGAATAGGATATGCTTAGCGTTCACATTTACAGGGACTACGCTAAAATATTCAGATGCATTAAGAGGGGACAATACCTAATCTCGCCGGCAGTTTTCGCCCATGTTATTCTATGGGAAAATTTGTTGCTACAATTACACATTACCGAATGAATATTTTTAAATTCTGTTTTCGCAGTCAGAAAATTCATAACCGTTAAATGAGTACTCCTTTTTGAAAAATTCATTTTTTTTAATTTTTACATTTTAATTTTGAGTTCAAAAATGCGATTTTTCACAAAATGAATTTTTCTCATTTTCTAGTCGCAAAATGAAATACTAAAATTTTAAAAAATCAATTTTTGGAAAACAAGTACTAATTTAACGCTTATGAATTTTCTAAATGTGAAAACAGAATTGAAAAATATTCATTAGGTAATGAGTAATTATGTAAACAAATTTTCCCATAGAATAATATGGGCGAAGGCTGCCGGCGAGATTAGGTATTGTCCGCTCTTAAGGTCTGCAATTAAAAAATAAAGGACCGCATTTTCGTTTGCTTTAAGCAATTTTATCATTTTCCAACCATGTTTAAGAGTGATTATGAATTAAATTATTCTATATGTCTGTATATCTGTCCTTCTGCCTATCCGTTGTGTGATAACCAGTGTTGAGCATAATTGATTAAAAAGTAATTGAATTACAATTAAATTATAATTACGATTATTTTACTGTCAATCAATTAACAAGTAATTGATTACAAATTGAATTACTTATTCAATTTATTTGTAATAATTCAATTTATTTGTAATCAATTACTTGTTAATCGATTGACAGTAAAATAATTATAATTGTAATTTAATCGTAATTCAATTGTAATTCAATTACTTTTTAATCAATTATGCCCAACACTGGTGATAACGTAGGCAAAGAGCTTTTAAAATTATACGATACAACAAGCAGGTACAGTTGGAAAGTGTTAAAATCAATGCGCACCGCATGATTTTTCGTTCTTTTTATGTGTGGAATAGTGGAATGGGAATTTTTCGAATTTTAGACTCATAAATTTTAAACTATTATAAACAGTTTAAACCCATTTAATTGTATGGATAGTTGATAGTCTCTTTTTCTTTCGATAGGTTTAATCCCCCCAATTCTATTCCTTATTAAACATAATTATTTCCTTAAAAAAAAAAAAAATCATTTTATACCTCAAAAGTACAGAAATGCATGAAAAAACGCACACAGCATACACGTTCTCTTTCTTCTCTTTGAAATTGGATTAAAAAGAAGCACAGCGTATCATGGCCCGTTAGCTCAGTTGGTTAGAGCGTCGTGCTAATAACGCGAAGGTCGTGGGTTCGATCCCCCCACGGGCCAAGCTCAAATTTTTGTGATTACTGACATTTTTAAGCCCTCTCACATTTCCCCCCCCCCCTTAAATTTACATACATAAAAGTAATACTTATCACTATTGTAATTTTTTGAAATGCGCTTTATAATTATAATTACAACCTTCCTATCATATACTAGTAACCTGCTTTGGTGTTGATGTTGAGGGTAAGACAGATTTACTGCACTATGATCTTAGGGCTGGGGAAAAAAGCCACCATGGAAGGGAGGGTCTTTATATGGAGTCCCAGACTATATTTACACAAGTTTCGGAGAAAACTATACGCTCAAAGTTAAATTTTAAAGGTCTTATTTTACAATCTAAAAATAAAAATATTTTAATTTTTAGCTGAAAATAAGGGTTTTGGAAATTACGCACATTGTTGTTAAGATATATTTCGAAATTTCGTGTTCATTTGTCATTGGAACTCAAATTGTGAACAGTTGTAACTATTTAAACAAAACTTTTATTCTTTTTCTTTCTTTCTTTCTTTCTTAGCTTTCTTTTTTTTTTGTGTGTGTGTGTGTAAATTATCTTACTTTTTACAGCATTTTTTTGCTGATTCCCATTTATAAAACAAGAACGAAAAAGCATGCAGTAATTGCAGAAAAAGCATGCAGTAAAGCATAATGTAGTCAAAGATAAATCTCTAAAATAAAACAAGAAAGAAAAATCATGCAATACGCATTGATTAGTAACACTTTCCGACTGTACGTACTTGTATCATATAACTTTCAATATTATTTGCCTACGTTATCACACAGCAGACAGAGAGAAGGACTGAAAAGTACACAGATTGACTAATTGAATTTAAAACCACTCTTAGACATTGTTGGAAAGTGTTAAAAAGGCTTAACATAAAAAAAAATCCAGCCGTTAGTTTCTAAGTGCAGCCCTTTATGCATCTGAGTATTTTAGAGTAGCCCTGTAAATCTAAAGATTAATCATATCATATTTCATACAAAACACTATTTTTGAATATTAGTAATACATGTCAATTCCTTCAGGATTTTTACAGTAGAAAGTTATTTAAATGTGAGTTTTAAAAATGTCTGTCCTAAAACGCAATGCATCTGCTTTTTTTTTTTTTTTTTTGGTCCCTGTACACAAACTAGTTTTACAGGACCTACTAATATCATTTTAAATAGGGAACATTCCATAGTGAATTTCACTAATATGTATCATTTTTTAAAAATTCTGAAAATATTTACGAATGCTGGGGGAGGGAGACAGACAGATAGAAAGATAGACAATCGAACAGACAAATAAACAAATTAAAATCATATTCACACTTAAAATTTGTTAGAAAGTGTTAAAAAAACTGAATGTAAACGAAAATGCAAATCCAGCCAATTTTTATTAATAGCTGTTAAAGTAACTGAATATTTTTATGTGGCCCTGTAAGAGTAATAATAATCATATTATATTCTATAGAAAGCATTCTTTGTGCATATGAAAAACATATTGCAATTTTATTTAGCTTTGTGCAAAGTTATTAAAATTTGGTGTCTAGAAATACCTCTCATAGAACGCAATAGTTTGGAATACTTTCAAGTGCCCCTATACACAAACCAGTGGTAGTATATTCTCCCTTTTACGTAGGAAACATCCGATAGTGAACTTGAATAACATACATTAGTTTCAAGATATTCCATAAATATTTACGGGAGTTCGAGCGCGGACACACAAACAGACAGATACACAAATTGAAATCATATTCACACTTAAAAATTGTTAGAAAGTGTTAAAAACGCTTAATGTAAATGAAAGTGCAATTCCAGCAATTTTTTATTAATAGCTCTTAATGCAATTGAATATTTTTGTGCGGCCTTGTAAGTAATGCTGATCATACTATATTCTATAGCAAGCATTCTTTTGTAAATATGAATAACATATTTCAATTTCATTAAGCTTTGTGCAAAATAAAGTATTTAAAATTTGGTTTATAGACTTACCTCTCATATATCGCAGTGCTTTGTAACACTTTTGAGTGTCCCTGTGCACAAACCAGTGGTGGTATTTACGCCATTTTATACATTAAGCATTCGATAGTGAACTTGAATAATATATTTCAATTTTAGTAAGATTTGTGTACAGTAAAGGTATTAAAATATGGTTTATAGAAGTATCTCTCATAGAACACAATGCTTTGGAATACTTTCGAGTGTCCCTGTACACAAACGAGTGGTAGTATTTACTTCATTTTATATATGAAACATTCGATAGTGAACTTGAATAACATATTTCCATTTCATTAAGACTTGTGCACGGTAAAGTTATTAAAATATGGTTTATAGAAATACCTCTCATTGTCCACGATGTTTTGGAATACTTTCGGGTGTCCCTATACACAAACTCATAGAGATATTAACTCCATTTTCAATAGGGAACATCCGATAGTGAACTTGAATGATACATATCAGTTTCAAGAAATTCCATAAATATTTACTGAAGATAAAGCGCGGACAGACAGACAGACACACCGAAGTCATCAACAATTTTCAACCTTGTTGAAAAGTGTTAATGAATATATTTCTTAAAATTATGAACATTCTCATAAAAAATAATGAAAAAGACTGCAGAATCAGGAAATTTTAATTATTTTAACAAAATATATGTATTTCTTTTAACACCCCCCCCCCCCCTAAAAAAAACAAAAAACAACAGAAAAAAAAAAAAAAAAACATCAAAATTAAAAAAATATTTTTTCTATTTTTCGGTGTAGGAGATATGGAATAGGGTCAAAGCTTCTAATTAAGCACATTTTAACATCAATCCGTATTCTCATAAAATAAATTGGTTTTTTAGATTTTTGGTTAATCCAAAAATTTTCAATACTCTGTCTAGCGCTATAAAAATTAAATTCAATGAGTGTTTAAAAATTTTAACTCGTATTAATTTTCCATTAAAAATTGATTTAAATTTTGAATAAATCAACATTGCATGTATGTATATTTTACTAAGTTATAGTCATGAAAAAGCATTAAAGTTAAATTTATTTAAGCTAATTTAGCCTGTAGAATTGAAAGAAATTTTTGGTAAATTTAACCAACTCGTTTAATAAATATTAATGATCAGAAAACCGTATATTTTCAACATTAATATGCATAACACGATGAAAATTGGGTCTTAAAGGGACTTGGCACCATATTCTTATAAAAGCTTCTATTTCCATTTAATATTTATAAATTGAACTACATTAGGAAAATTCAATAATATATATATATTCCGGCAAGATGCTCAAATAATCACTAAAATATGAGAGCTGACAATCCGATAAAAGATAAGTTTTGTTTTGAATATGAATATGAATATGAACATGAATATGGCTAAATTTTTGTAAATGTTTTGACACATCTGCTGAATTTTGATGATACAAAATTTAATTTATTAAATGTAAGTTTTAAATCTAACAGTTTTTTTTTCCTAATAAGTTTTGGTTAAATTAATTTTCTTAAATTTTCTTATAGCACATTTGTTAACAACTAGTTTTGATTTCTATTTATTTGTTAATTTAATTTAATTTAATTAATTAATTATTTATTTTTGGAAACATCACCTAAAAAAATTGTATAGCTGAAATATATATTTATTCTGAGCCATATTCTAAATTAAAGAATTAAATCAACTTTTTTTTCTTTTTTCTTCCATTAAAATTAAAGTGAAAGCCGAACGGACAACTCATAAAACAAACTGAATGTTAAAATCGAATTCATAAATACATTTTTCATGAAATTGGAAGAATTAAAAAGGTGCTGAAATAATCGCTAAAAATGATAAGAGCTGGCAATCCAATGATAAAAGATAAGTTTTGTTTTAAATATGAAAATGGCTAAATTATTGTAGCTGTTCTGACACATCTGCTGAATTTTGATGACACAAAATTTAATTTATTGAATGTAAGTTTTAAATCTAACAGTTTTTTTTCCCCTGATAAGTTCTGGCTAAATTTATTTTCTTAAATTTTCTTATAGCACATATGTTAACAACAGCAGCAATGCAATATTTTATCAGTTTTTTGTCGATATCGAATGCTGATGTCTATTTAGCTGCCAGTTTGTCCGCTTTTATTTCGCAGAAAGTAGGAAAATTGCGTATGAAAGTAGATTTTTTTTTCCTGTACTCTGTCAGAACTTTCTATAACTTTACGGCAGTATTTATGAACTATACTATAATTTTCAGTTAAAAATAAATAATCAAAGTTCTCAATATCTATTTTATATTTTGACTGGTTTATTTTTCAATAAAAATTTAAAATTAATGTTTCTCCTTCAGATGGTTGATGGTTGGGTTTTACGTCGCACTAGTGCTGTGCAGATGAGCAATTGGCGACGGTCTGGGACACACCCCTAGAGGTGGTCCGGAGACATGCCATCACAATTTTGATCCTCCACGGAAGGGATGGTTCTCCCGCCTCGGTGACCCCCAGAGGTATAATTTTTGATGGGAACATGGAGGACATTGCATCCACGACAGATTTTACGCGCACCAGCCACTATTAGTGTACACGATGGTCTTTGGCCGGCTCGAGTACCGAACCCACAATCTTCCAATTACGAGGGCGGCGCACTACCAACTGGGGTTTCTCCTTCAGAAAAGTATTGTACACTACCTACCAATAAGTATTTGGACACTTTCGAATTTAGACATTTTGTGAAATATCTAGAAACGTTTTTTAGGTATCATCTTGAAACTTTGGTAGTGTAAAGAACATGTTACACCTCATATATTTCAGCAAAAGTTGTGTCCTGAAAACGAAAAGAGGACCAGTAAAAAATTAAAGAAAAACCAAAATGTTTTCTATCACCCTGTAAAAAGTAATGTTTGAAGTGCATTTTGGCTATAACATGTGATTAAGAGGAATTTTCTCATTGTCTATATGAATTTTTAAGAGTCTAGTACATATATTCATGGAGATATAATGTTTTTTTTTTTTTTTAAACATTGCAAAAAAAATTTTCTACTATTTAAATTATAACACGTAGGGTATTAGAGCCAGAGCAAAAACAGTTTCAGAAAATTTGGCATACTTTATTAGATACAGCATGCTGCGGTCAGAATGCAAAAACGTTAAATATCTTACGAAATATGAGCATTTTTACTAAATAATTTTTTTCTAGGCATGCGCTAACTTTTAAAAAATTTCATTTGCATAATTTAACAGGCAAATGTATAGAGCGATTTATATGAAAACCTAAAACAAATATCGTGTAAATTTAAAGAATTACGAGAGATAGAATGAACCGAATTTCAGTTCTCTCAAAATAAAAGCTGAACTATAAGGGGTTTTACTCACATTTTTATTTTGGATTCAATCAAAGCCCAACGGCAATACAGTATTCGCTGATTGTAAATAAATATTGATAAAACCCCCTACCATCATCTTATTTTTTGTTTGTTTTTTTGCGAAGAAATGAAATTATATTCATTTTATCTCGCATAACTCTTTAAATTTACAAGATATTTGCTTGGGGTTTTCATAAAAGTTGCTCAATACATGCTATTAAATTGTAAACGAAATTTTTTAAAAAGCTAGCGCATGCGTAGATAAAAATTATTTAGTAAAAATACTCATATTTTGCAAGATATTTAACATTTTTGCTTTCTAATTGTAGTATGCTGTGTCAAATGAAGTATGCCAAATTTTCTGAAAATGTCTTTGCTCTGGGTCTAATACCCTACGTGTTACAATTAAAATAGGTTTTTTTTTTTTGGCAATGTTAAAAAAAAAAAAAAAAAAAGTTTTATATCTATGAATGTATGTGGTAGCCTCTTAAAAATTTATGCAGATAATGAGAAAATTTCTCTTAATCACGTGCTACAGCCGAAATGCATTTCAAACATTACTTTTTACAGGATGATTCAAAACACTTTTTTTTTTTTTTTTTTTACTGGTCTCTTTTTTTTTTTTTTTTTTTTTTTTTTTCAGGACACAACTTTTGCTGAGCTATATGAGGTATAACATGTTCTTTACGCTACCAAGGTTTCAAGACGATACGAAAAGAACTTTTCTAGATATTTGATAAAATGTCTTCGAAAATGTCCAAGTACTTATTGGTAGGTAGTGTATAAATTACTGATATTTTTCCCTCAGTAATTAAAATGTTACTTACCTTATAAATGTATGTACGTATAAAATTGTTTTTTTAGTATATCCGTTAACTTTTCTTTGTAATATTCGTTAAGACTTAAAATGAATAATTTATAGTATTTTCTTATAATGAATTTTTACAATGTAGCCCCATTTTCCTTTCAGTCTGCAATAAAAACATTTACCACTTTTTTTAAATTGGACATCTGAATTAACGTGAGACGGAGCACTTTCTCATATCACGATAGAATTATAAAAAATGAACAATGAAGAATTTATATGTAATTAAGTATATTTACAAGAGTAAAGGCAAATCCGTGTTCTTTTAACGGCCCTCTTCACTCACCGTCGCCGGAAGCCCGAGCCAATGTTATTCAATGGGGAAATTTTCTTGTCAAATAACTTATTAACTAATACATATTTTTAAAGTCTGTTTTCACATTCAGAAAATTCCCAACTGTTAAATTGACGGACCTTTTTTAAAAATGTATTTTTTTAATTTTTAATATTTTATTTTGAAATTGCAAAATGAAAAAAATTCACATATCGAAATTTCGTATTTTGCAGCTTCAAAATAAAATATAAAAACTTAAAAAATATTTTTTAAGAAAAGTCCGTCAATTTAACAGTTGGGAATTTTCAGAATAAGAAAACAGAATTTAAAAATATGTATTAGTTAATAAGTTATTTGTAAAGAAAAATTTCCCATAGAATAACATTAGCTTCGGTTTCCGGCGACGGTGAGTGAAGCGGGCCCTTAAAAAGTAATCATACATCATGCAGTCATAAATTATACACACACTTTCTCATATTATGGTATAGAATTATAGAAAGTGTTACAGGAAACAAAAAAAGTATCATCAAAAAATTATCCACAGACTTTTACTTATCCGTAGGGGGAAAATAGTTATTGTAAAGAAAATACCAAAATCTGTAAGAGACAGATTTTTCTTTATTTATTTTTCTTTTTACTTTCCCTTACTTCTACATTAATTGTATAGAACGTATTGTTTTCAAGTTAAATTTTTGACATTTTTTTTTTTTTTTTGTTATATTTACACACCTTGAGGTTCCCTGAATACGATAATTGGTTTTTTTACAGTTAGTCGCAGTGTCTGTTTGTGAGTCTTTTATCAGCATAACTTAAGAACTTTTTCTGTAAACGGGGATATTAGAACATTGCAGCTCCAGTTATCGACCGATATGCACCCAAATTAAATCAGCGTAGTTTCATTTAACAGCAATTTTTCCTATTAAGTTTGATGCATTTGTAGATTTGTGATGATTGTCTTCCTATGCATGAAGAAAATTTTAGTAAAGAAGTGCCACTTGTCGATCGATATGTACCAGAGGTTGGTAGACATCAATTCATGTTTAGGGGAAACTAAATATAAAAATTCATCAAATTTAGTGCATTAATTCATTTAGAATTGCCGAAAAAGTTTTGTCACAAACACATACACAAGCATTTTCTAAAAATAGTCAATTCGTGTTCAAGGACATCTCAAAACTTGTAAATCCATTGAAAACAAAAAATTGAGAATTTTTACGAATCCAATATTTTCATCTCCTGAATATAGAAGAAATTAATATTTTATTACATATAAGGGACTTTTAATGTAACCTGCTTAAAGGGTGCCGCAAAATATTAAATGAAAAAAAAAAAAGGGGCTGTTTTTTTTTTTTTTTTTTTTTTTAAGGACTGAGGACTATTTGTCTCAATTTGGGATTTTTGCGGTGTCATTTTTCGATAGTTGGACATTTATCGAAATCTAAAATTTATCGAAAATATAATTGAATAATTTGAAAGCGATGTTATGGAAAAAAAAAAAAAAAACTAATAGTCCTTTGTCCTAAACTAAATTTTGCTTTTACCAGAATTTCATCAAAATATTTTTTTTTTTTTTTTTTTTTTTTTTTTTTTAAAGAAAAAGAAAAGAAAATTAATAATAATCAGTATCGTTACAAACGATATCGAAAAATTCTTTAAAGTAATTTTCAGTTTGGAAATAAAAAGTGTAAAGTTTAATTTTTTTGGCAACAATTATAAATTAAAATATAAAATTTAATGAAAGTTTAGAAGTTAGAATTTCTAATTTTATTTATTATTAATTTTTCATGCAAAGAAAGGAAAGTTAATTTTAAATATTTATTTATTTATTTTTCCAATTAATTTTTTTTTTTTTTTAATGCTGAGCTTTATTTCTGCCCTGCTCATCACGAATGATTTTCCTCTTCTTGATATCCAATGGGTTTACAATAAATAATTTTAAAAAAATCACTGTTTTTATTACATTAAACTAAACATATTCTTTCTCATAATTAAACAAACAAGTCCTCCTTAATATATTTAGCATTCTGTGTTAACTTTTTTTTTTTTTTTTTTTTGTGAAACCATTTTTTTCTTTTTGAGCCCCACCTGTCCTTCGCTCAAAGCTGGTTGAAGAGGAATGCCGAATTCGATTCTAGATCGTTTTAAAATGTGCTTAGATAAAAATCCTTCCATGGACTCTAGTGTTACGAAATTCTTTTGTGTGTCCATGTAAACCAACCGTAAACATCATAGAGTAAAAACTATACAACTTTTACGTCAGTAAAAACTGTACAACTTATTCTATGTAGTTCAAGAATAATTATTCGAAATTTGACTTAATTATATTGTGTAACATTGTCGAAACACTTTTGTAAAGTCCTGTACATTAATTATTTTGTCTAAGCACACATCTTTCAACAGAAAACACGCCTTCAAGCATCTCAGTAATGTATGTTTATTTCACTTTCTTGAATGCAGTGTAACCACGTTAAAATACGTTTAAAAGAAATTCTCTCCACAGGCCGTAATAATAAATACTTTGGCGTGTCCCTGTATATGAACATACACTAATAGACACCCTACAGACGGATACCTTACTGATTTTAGTTCCCCATCATGCTACAGGTATGGGGAACTTAGGTAATCGTGAAAATTTTCGACCTCGGTTTTTTTACTCTTTTACACGTTTTCAGGTGGGAGGAATCCAAAAATATCAAAATGGGTATGGTGTCCGTATGTAGGGTGTCTATTAATTTGTTAGTCCGTTAGTGTGTTAGTATGCTAGTCTGTGTCCATTTTGAGGATCATAAATATATCAGACAACTTCAAAATAACATTTATAATATACTTGTTTGAACATCATTGACTACAAATATTCTAATAGGAAAATTTCGTAAGTTATTCGGAATTTAAGATTTTATCAACATAGCAAAATTGGGCAGTATTCCATATAAATATGTATTTTGGGGATTGTTGCATTAAAAATAGAAGCATGAAAATAAAACTACGAAATTGACCCCAATACAATAGATTAATAGATTAAAATAAGATAAGTATATCGAAGTGGACGGTAGGTAGCCTATTAGGCGGGGATTTTATTCTGTCACTGTGTCTAACGTTTGGTCAAATTCATTTCTCTTAACATGAATATAATATGTCTTGCACTAGAAATTTATGAGAATATACATATAAGGGGAAACTGAGCAGAGTCCACCTATGCAAACTAGTTGTGATTTACGGATTCCTCACACTTCAAAACAGGCAAAAAAGTAAAAAAAAAAAAATCTGGAGTGACTGCACTCGACTTTCCAAACATTGAATAATTAACAGTTTTGTAGATAAAGTAAAGAGAGAGGAGTTGTTAAACAAACAAAAGAGAGAAAACCATAGTAGATTGTTTGAGTATTTTTCTCCATATATTACACGATGTTTTATTTAACGCTACTGAACTTTGAGCCCATGATCATAATGATAAAAAAATTTTCGTTGTGTCCCTGTAAAAACCTATAAATTCTAGATTCACCAAAATGCTTATAGTTTGTGCAACAGTGATTTATAATATTCATATAAATTTACAGCTCAATTGAATAAGGCGCTTAGATGCTATCGCACTTTTAAAAATTTGGTCCCTTAGGCCATAATGATAAAGAATTTTCTTTGTGTCCCTGTAAAAAAAAACTGTAAGTGCTAGATTCACCAAAATCAATAGGGTTCGTACTATGGTGACTTACAATATACGTACCAACTTTCAGCTTATTCGAACAAAGCGTTTAGACGCTAGCGTGTTCACTCACAGACATACGCACATACATACATCATCGCAAAAATAATGAAAACGGACTCAGGGGACCTCGAAACGTATAGAAACATCAAAATCTCAAATTCGGATTTTTGACATGATTACAATACTTTCCTCACTATAGTGTTCAGAAAGTAAAAATAGTGATAGAAAATTTTCACGATTACGTAAGTTCCCTATACCTAATTTATTTATAATATGGGGAATTGAAAAGAGTCGTTGCTTAAAGGGTACCTAAAAAAATTTAAAGTTACTAATTATTACGCTGTAAATGATTAATATTGTTCAAATAACACCTTTCAGTGCTTATTATTACGCATCGCATAGAGAAATCACATGCATATGGAAAATGACTGTTTCTTACAAGCCCGTTCAGACCTGCGAGAAGTGTCAGCTAGCATAGGAGTAAAACTCGCTCACACGAAGTAGGTCGTTTGCGCTACATTTAACTGGGTCATAAGCAGGAGCTTGCAGGATGCATCGATATTAGAAGTCCATACGAGGAATATCATTGTTTAAAGTAATTTTTTAAAAGGAAAACAGTAGAGATAAATGAAAAGAGGGAAATATAAATCTCCAACTTTATTTCCAAATGTGCACTGAGAAAAAAAAATATACCGCCTTCCTCTAGAATGAATAAGTGGCCATTTTCTAAATCCCTTAACTAGAAATATAGATTTCCGAGCTATGCGCATAAGGCACGCCAATAAACTGAATAGACGAAATTATCGAGAATTTCTAGTGTACACATTTCTAGATGGTGAAACAATATTCCGAATACTCTAAATATTCTGAATCATTTGTATTGCGAGAAATTCTCGCTTGATTTTCTAGAATTTGGTAACAAACCAAGATTAAAGTAGTTGAAACCCGCTTCTTGTAGTCTCATTTATTTGCAGAGATTTTTAAATAACTTTGCCCTCGAGAATATAGGCATACGCTCTAGAATTCTAATAGGGGCTTCTAGAACTCGCTTTCCAAGAGGACTAGAATTTATAAGGATGACATGGAACTATTTTTTCTAGAGTCACAATTTAGATTCTTGATGTCAGTTACAGAATTTTTTCTCAGTGTGCGAGAACCTCTGTGTTTAGAAAAGGGGGCTGAAAATTGTGAGAAAAACAGTTAACTCTTCCACTTCCAAACATTTCATAAAACAATAAATATGATGCATATATCTCTATAGAAAAAATATATATATATATAAATAACTTTTAAAAAATAGGTGTAATAGGTACGAATCAATATAGTTAACAAAACAAAGAGGTGTTTACTTATACACCAAGAAAAAATATATATATTCCGTCTTCATCTAGAACGAATAAGTAGTCATTTTCTGATTCCTTAAACTAGAAATGTAAATTTCCGAGTTATGCGTACAAGGTAAACAAATAACTGGATAGACGTAATGATTGAGAACTTCTAGTGTATACTTTTCTAGACGGTGAAGCCATATTATCAATGTTATGAATCCTTTGTATTCCGAGAAATTCTCTCTTGGTTGCCTGGAATTGAGTCATAAGCCAAAATTATACCTATTAAAACTCGCCTCTTGTTTTCACATTTATTTTCAGAGATTTTTAAATGATACCACATTTTTTTTTTTTTTTTTTTTTTTTTTCTTTTCAGTGTACTTAATGTAACCATGGATGATATTTAAAATTTTAACTTTTTAATAAATAAAAATATGTTAATGTTGAAAGAAGCACATGTTAAAATTAATTAAAATACAAATTATAAATATTAAAAAATAAAATAAATAATCTGGTGTGTCACGCACACCACTTTCTCTTACCCTGAAATTTAATACTATAAATACACGTTGCAGATTAAAAGGTAAGATAACGAGTACTGTTATGTAAACCTCTCTTAAACAATTCAAATTAGGCTTCGGAAGAGTTTTATATGATAATTAGTTCTGTGTGAGGGGGGCGGTAGCCCCCCTCAACCCCCGTTTCATTAATGCACCTACATTTATATAGAATTTAATTCGGTTATTAAAAAATAATTCTGTTTTTAAAAAATAATTTATTAAAATTAATATTTAAAAAAATTATCTTTTATGATATTGCAGACGATTTCCATATTAGAGAAGTCGTATAACACCAAAGTCCATTTTATTCTCAATATTAAAAAAAAAAAAAAAATACGAATGTTTTTTCTTTTTTTTTTTTGTTAAAAGTAAAAAAAAAAAAAAAAAAAAAAATCGATAACTTTGTTTTAAATTATCGCAGATTGATGGTTCAACAATTCGTTTTAAAGATATTGGCGAGCTCTTTTCAAAGATACCCATCATGAAAATTTACTCCCCTCGAGGGGGGACTTCCCCCCCCCAGGGGGGAGGCGAGGCTCCTACATACACAATTTTTTTTTTTTCTCAGTTAACTATCTCTATTACAAAAAATATATATTCGTTTCATTTGGTTTAGTGCAGTCTATAGACGTTAAACTCTACTTACTTGCAATTTCCCCCACAGACGTAATTTATTAGAATTATCTTGATTGTCCCTGTACACGAACCATTTGCTTGATCTTAACGAAAATCTTACTGTAGCATCCCTATATGATACACATTTAGAATACCAAGTTTGAACTTTCTGCCATAATTTGTTTTTGAGATATGCTGATAACAGAAAGACACACACACACAGACACACAGACCATTTGCTAAAAACATGATTTTCGTATTCAGGGGACCTCAAAACGTGCAATTATAACAAAATCTCACGTTCGAAAATTTGACCCAAAAACAATACTTTCTCTACCTTATGTGTAAGAGAAAGTAAAAATATTTGAAACATTTAATTCACTTAATTAATAACCACAATTTAGTTTCTAGATGTCAGTTTCAGATTTTTTTTTTTTTTTTTTTTTTTTACTTTCTCTTACACATAAGGTAGAGAAAGTATTGTTTTTGGGTCAAATTTTCGAACGCGAGATTTTGTTATAATTGCACGTTTTGAGGTCCCCTGAATACGAAAATCATGTTTTTAGCAAATGGTCTGTGTGTCTGTGTGTGTCTGTCTGTTATCAGCATATCTCAAAAACAAATTAGGGCAGAAAGTTCAAACTTGGTATTCTAAATGTGTATCATATAGGGGTGCTACAGTAAGCTTTTCGTTAAGATCAAGCAAATGGTTCGTGTACAAGGACTAGGGACAATCAAGATAATTCTAATACATTGCGTCTATGGGGGAAATTGCAGGTAAGTAGAGTTTAACATCTATAGACTGCACTAAACCAAATGAAATAAATATATATTTTGTGTAACAGAGATAGTGAACTGGGAAAAAATTTTGTGTATGTAGGAGCTTCGCCTCCCCCCTCGAGGGGAGTAAATTTTCATGATGGGTATCTTTCAAAAGAGCTCGCCATTACCTTTTAAACGAAGGGTTGAGCCATCGATCTGCGATAATTTAAAACAAAGTTATCGATTTTTCTACTTTTAACGAAAAAAAAAACTTAGAAAAAATTCGTTTTTTTTTTTTTTTTTTTTTTTTTCTAATATTGAGAATAAAATGGAATTTTTTTGGATATTTAGTGTTTAACTACTTCTCTAATATGGAAATCGTCTGCATTATCATAAAATATATATATTTTTAATAATAATTTTAATAAATTATTTTTTAAAAACAGAATTATTTTTAATAGCCGAATTAAATTCTATATAAATGTAGGTGCATTAATGAAACGGGGGTTGAACACAACTAATTATCATATAAAACTCTTCCGAAGCCTAATTTGAATTGTTTAACACAGGTTTACATAACAGTACTCGTTATCTTACCTCTTAATCTGCAACCTGTATATGTAGTATTAAATTTCAGGGTAAGAGAAAGTCGTGTGAGTGACACACCAGATTATTTTCAGTGTACTTGATATAACCATGGATGATATTTAAAATTATAGCTTTTTAATAAATAAAAATATGTTAATGTTGAAAGAAGCCCATGTTACAATACGCAAGCGAAGTGATGATGTCACTGGCCCTCTGTGGATAGAGCCCCTAACTAAAATAATAAGCCGGCGCATCACCGCCATTTTTTTGCCTCCGAAGAGGACCGCATTCCCGCTTGGCGTCTTCATCGCTTCCCTAATAATTTTAAGAAATCTTGATCTGTAGCTAATCCGGTCAAGATAAGAGCAATAAGCAACAATAATATTCCTAAAAACACATTTTTTTTCACAGTACATTCTCATGATGTCATTTTATTCTGAGGATATCCTATGGATGTACTGGGGTAAGATGTGTTGTTAGGGCGGTTTCTGTTTCTTTTACAAAATGTCGCCAAAACTCAAATACACAGTAATAGAAGGTCTGTGAACACGTTATATTCACTTCTTGAATTATTATAGCAGTTTATCGCTAAACAAACTTCCATATCATAGTTTACTTAGCCAAAATTATGAAATATAATAAAACAAGTTACTCTAAAGAAACGTAAGACGATAAAAAAAAAATGTTTGTCCTTTGTTTATCAGAGAAACGCGCTGAGTACATGTGGCAACCCTAAGGCAACAAAATGCCTGATGCGCCAGCTCGTATATATAGGCGCCTTATCTGTGGATGCAAGAAAAAGATTTCCTATGTTAATTGCACATTGGATTTTTTTGTAAAAAATTATTAAAAATCAAGGAAAATTATTTCCCGATTTAAATCTCCATATTTGGGTTTTGATATGTATTAGTTATCGTGTGCATGTGTTAGATTGAGTTATTTTGCTGTCAAATTGACAAAATTTTAATTTTAAATTTGAAGACTGTCGTCCTTGGCGTTTTTTGTAATTGGCGATCAAAAACGTAATACGAAAATGTGCATGCCAGATGTATATTTTCGAAATATGTATTGTACGAAATATTGTTTCATATTATTCATTACTCTCTTAATATAAATTGTTAAAATAACCATGATTTTTGAAAGGAATTAAATATGTTCACCAAATAATTTGGCGATATTTTTTTTTCTGCCAAGGATGACAGATATGAAACCTATTCCGCTGCAACATATTAGTACCTTATATCAGATATTTTATTTAGACATTTGAAACAAATTTGACTTCAAATTATAATAGAATATTTACCATTTTCCTTTTAATTAGTATATTAGTTGGATATTTATTGCGTAAATATCATCCTTTGGAATGAAATGTTTATGTTTTCGATCGAATATGGAAGTTTGCCATTTTTTTCCCTAGAGTTTTGAAATTTAAAATTCAAATTTTATCAATTTTACAGCAAAAACAATTTAATCTAACGCATGCACACGATAACTAATACATATCTATACCTAAGTATGGGGATTGAAATCGGGAAATAGTTTCCCTCGATTTTTAATAATTTTTTACAAAAAATTCAATGGACGATTAACATAGGAAATATTTTTCTTGCATGTACGGACGGTCAGTGACGTCACACTTCGCTTACGTATTAATTAAAATACAAATTATAAATATTAAAAAATAAAATAAAAATATTTTAAACATTTAATTCACTTGATTAATAACCACAATTTAGTTCCGAGAAATGTTTACTTGATTTCCTAGAATTGGGTCATAAGAAAGTTGTAGTTACGAAAAATCGCCTCTTGTTTTCGCATTTATGTTCAGAGATTTTTAAATAAGATTGACCACGATAACATAGGAAAATGCCCTAGAATTCTAATAGTTGGTTTTGGAACTCACGCTAGCAAAAGTCTTACCCCCAAAAGAAAATTGAATTCGACATCTTTATAATAATCTGGTGTGTCACTCACAAGACTTTCTCTTACCCTGAAATTTAATACTATAAATACAGGTTGGAGAATAAGAAGTAAGATAACGAGTACTGTTATGTAAACCTATGTTAAACAATTCAAATTAGGCTTCTGGAGAGTTTTATTTGATAATTAGTTCTGTGTGAGGGGGGGCGGTAGCCCCCCTCAACCCCCCGTTTCATTAATGCACCTACATTTATATAGAATTTAATTCGGTTATTAAAAAATAATTCTGTTTTTAAAAAATAATTTATTAAAATTATTATTTAAAAAAATTATCTTTTATGATAATGCAGACGATTTCCATATTAGAGAAGTAGTTTTACACCAAATATCCAAAAAAAAAGTCCATTTTATTCTCAATATTAAAAAAAAAAAACGATTTTTTTTTTTTACTAAGTTTTTTTTTTTTTTTTTTTTTTTTTTTTTTGTTAAAAGTAAAAACAAAAATCGATAACTTTGTTTTAAATTATCGCAGATCGGTGGTTCAACCATTCGTTTTAAAGGTATTGGCGAGCTCTTTTGAAAGATACCCATCATGAAAATTTACTCCCCTCGAGGGGGAACGGCGAGGCTTCTACATACATAATTTTTTTGTATTTATATGTATTTTTGTGCAGAAGTTCCTGAGATATAGTTTTACCGTAAATTGCGCAAATCGTTAGAGACCCTAGATTAAAAAGAGACTAGACATTGACGGAAAGTCGGCCATCTTAGTGCCAAATCAGAGCGATCGCCGTAGAACGTAATGCTTTTTTCTTCACTATTGACATTTTACAATACAGCATTTTTTTTTTTTTTTTTTTTTAATATTTATTGGGGGAAAAATGATAGTATATAGCGGAAAAGGATTAAACTGATTAAAATTCATTTGTTTTTCATGTATTTAATTCCTTTTAAAAGAAAATCTACTTTTTATTTTATTTTGTTATACTGGTCGGAATCAAATCGTAATGCAGTGTAAATAACGGGGGCTATAAAATACATGGTTCAAAAACAAAAACATATAATAGATTCTGAGATACAATCATCTTTAAAATCGTAGCTCTTAAATAACAGAAGATCCACTAAATACCCAGATTGAAGTGGCCGGGAAAGACCTTATTGCAGACAGTGGGAACCTGGACCCCCCCCCCCCACCCCCGATGCAGCACGGGCGGAAAAATGTACTGCCGTAGGCAGCGGTACTCGAAGCAAGGTCTAGAGTAATTTCAATGTATATTTATTTATTTATTTATTTATAAATTTTTATTTTCTTTTTTTATTAAGTTTCTATTTATAATGTGATGTTAAAAATAAATACTGATCCAATTCTTTTGAAAATTCATTTAAATATAGTGACCAGCGAAACGGGCCTAGCCTGATAGTAATAAATAAATCATTAAAATGAAAGGACGTTTTGAATAGTTGAAAATATTCTAGTAACATAATGTATCATAGTCGTACATTCATTTGAAACAATTAATAATAGTATATAAAAAAAAGTAAATAATTTAAAAAAAATAATAATAATAACAGTAAGAACTATAGAATAAATTGCCAAAAATAAATAATCGAAAATAAATAATCAAAATTTTAATATATAAATAAGGAATTACGTAAAGAATCTCGCAAATAATAAAAAATAAATCACTAATACATGAATCAAAACGTTGTCTAAAAAAGAAACGTTCTTGCGACACAATCTTGAATACATTTCTAGAATGTTTTGAAAGATACATTCTTTATGGATATATTTATATGTTTTGAAATTTAAATTATATGTTATAACGTCACAATAATAATAATAATAATAATAATAATAATAATAGTAATAGTAACAAAAAAAAAAAAAAAAAAAAAAAATTAAAAAGATTCTTGTGAAGAATAAATAAACAAATGAATAAATAAATCCAATTTCTAGCGCTTAAATAAGAATTTACAAAGTCTCGCAAATAATAAAAAATAAATCACTGATTC
This sequence comes from Salticus scenicus, assembly GCA_963930645.1. Lineage (NCBI taxonomy): Eukaryota > Metazoa > Arthropoda > Arachnida > Araneae > Salticidae > Salticus > Salticus scenicus. The sequence continues at coordinate 213,773,305 of OZ005658.1, read as the reverse complement.
ACTAGTCAGGACGTTGTCTAAAGGAAAATTCTTGCGACGTAATCTTGCATGTATTTGTAGAATGTTTTCAAATGTAAAATTTTTTATGGATTTATTTTTGTATTTTTACTTTTTGAAATTTATGCAATATTGTGTTATAGGGATGCATAATATCCCAAATCAAGATTATAATAATAATAACTATACAAGAAGTTGGCGAAAAAATTTTCAAATTTTTCGTGCGAAGGCAAAGACAAAAATTTCTTAAGTAATAAAAAGTAAATCGCTATTGACACTTAGGACTTTTCTTAAAGAAACATTATAGTGACATGTATGCTACAAATGCATGCATACTTATTACTACAAATGCATGCATACTCTTGCATGCATTTGTAGTAGGTTTCCAAACGCACGTTTTTTATGAATTTATTTTTGAAGTTTTACTTTTTTAAATACGCATAGCATTATGATATTGAGATACATAATGTCAAAATAATAATAATAATAATAGTAATAATAATAATAATTACCCGATAGAAATTGAAAAAAAAATCTTTTCAATATCTTTTGCATACATAAATAATTACGAAAAAAATCTTGCATGTAATAAAAAATAAACCATTAATAGCTCAGTTATGACGTTGTGTAGAGAAACATTTTTTCGACTTAACCATGCAAATGTTTGTAGATTGTTTTCAAACGTGTGTACATATATATATCTTTATAGATTTATTCATGCATTTTTACTTTTTGAAATTCATATAATATCATGTTAAAGAATTACATAATATCACAAATTATAATGGAACATACAAATAATTTCAAGAGTAATAAAAAATAAATTATATATCAGTCAAGACGTTGTATAAAGAAACATTCTTGTGACATAATCTTGCATGCATTTGTAGAATGTTTTCAAAGGTACAGTTTTTTATGGATTTATTTGTGCATTTGTACTTTTTAAAATTTATATAATTTTATGTCATGAAGATACATAATGTCCCAAATAATAATTATATTAACATTACCATAAAAGAAATTGGTGAAAAAACGTTCAAATATCTAATGAACAAATAATAATTTATAAAGAATCTGGCAAGCAATTAAAAATAAATCAGTACTATTACATCAGTTAGGACGCTGTATAAAAGGAAAAAAAAAATTCTTGGCATGCATTTGAAGAATAATTTCAAAATTATATTTTTTTATGGATTTATTTATATACTTTTACTTTTTTGTTAAATTTATATAACATGTTTTAGAGATACTAAATGTAAAATAAATAAATAAATAAAAAGTTATTAAACTTTTAAACGGAATTTGATAAAGCTTAATGTAATATAACAACAATTTAATTTAATTTCAAATTGAAACTTACCTGATAAAAAATTCACATATATGAATAAATCTCCATTCACTAAAAAATTAAATATTTTGAAAATTAAAAATTATTTAAGTTTAAGATAATTGGATAGGAATAATCTTAAAATTTAATTAGTTGTAAATTAATTTTAAATTAATTTTAACTGTCAAACTTACACACTGCAACTCAACTTCGTAAAAAAGCCATTTTCTTAATACGACGATCTGTTTTTACTCATGTTTTGATTTCAATTTTTATTATGGTAAATATTTCAATTATAAAAATTCAGGATGCATTCTTTCTTTATTTCATTTGTTTCATTTCACGGTAATTTTTTCTTGTGGGTTTGTGCTATCTTTTGGTATTTTGCTAAAATACTTACCAAAAACAGAAAATCAACAATTTTCTGCTCAATGCTTTAGGGATAGCACCTGAAGAAGCCCTATCACATTTTGAGCTTTTTATTTAAAACTCATTATTATTATGCTTTAATCCGGAATTCTTTTGCTAATCTCAACTTAAAAGATTCATTTCATTAATGTAAAATCTATCCACCCCCCCCCCCCCCCATAATACTATCTTATAATATTCCTTCTTTTCTACGGCATCTTTTTGCATGGTCCTTTATTACGTTTTCAACAGGTAGTGCGGTCTAATAAATTAAAGTAAGTAACATAGTTAATCTTATAGAATTAAATCAATTTAAGATAACTAGTTACTTTGATGGCATATGTATGTTTCTGTGGTGATTTATAAGACTGACTATTCTTTGTTCTCATCATTTTCTTTTTAATCAAATAAATTATAATATATATATATAATGTTAAGAATTGTAAATAATTATAAAATTTATCATCCAAGAGATACATTGTTAATGCCAACAACATTCAAATTAAAACTTGTAATTTTAAATTAATACTTTCGCTAATATTTACTTATTAATATCAGTATTGTAAGCTATCAAGGAATGAAATTTTCATTCAATTAATTGATTAAAGCCATTATTGGAGATTAAATTTGAAATTAATACTCCCGCTAATGTTTACGTGTTAAAACCAATACATGTAAGCCAACAAGGAATGAAGTTTTCGTCTGAAATTATATATATAAATGAATTATTCACCAGGTAAGTGTTTATCAGTAAGTCAGATTAAAACTTACTCTATGAACAATTCATATATATATAATATATATTGTAGAAAGCTTTTTTACCCAGAAAAAAATTCCATCCACTAACATTTAAGAAATCAAAACTTTAAAAATATTTAATTAACATAGAAATATCTCACCATTCATAAAATTTGTAATCTAATATAGCATTTCTAAAATCGTACTTGGTTAGAGGATTATAGGCGTCTTACCTTTTTTATGTTTAATTTTACATATTTAAGACTTTTCTAAACTTAGTACAATCGTAATAATTAAACTAATCCCTTATTTGACTTCGGTTACTTCATTGCAAGCACAAAATTAAACGTAGTAAGAAAAAGTATTCGTACGTTCTTACGCGTAGCATCTAAAGCTACATCCACTAGATATATAGTTTATTAATTAGCCATATTATTTTGTGAATTTATTTTGTGAACATTTACACAATATATCAGTTTTTATTTATTTATTTATTAAGTCTCATATTCTTTTGCATTTATTCGAAGAACTGTTTCTTTTGTGGGAGAATATAACTGATAACATTCGGGAAAAAAAAAAAAAAAAATCTAAAAATAATTAAGTGACCGCAAAGCAATATCTCATCATTCATTATTATTATTATTAGATTTGGAATAGCATTTTTGAATTTGTATTTTATTGAGGAGATCGAGGTAATTTATCTTTTCAATGTTCGATTTTACATATTTTTAAATTTTCTAAGCATAGTAGAATTGTAATAACTCAACGAACCCAGTTACTCTAAATTTAATACTTTTATACTTGGCAGAAAACTAAATGCAATAAGGAAAAAATATTTTAACACAGAATATTTAAAATATAAATCCACTGAACAGACATACTTTTAATTAAATAATAATATTATTTTTTAATCAAACGCTTATAGAATATACCATTTCAATTTATTTTATTTATTACTTTTTATTATTATTAGTTTTTTTTTTTTTTTTTTTTTTTTGTATTATTTTACATTGATTGGATAAAACTTTTCTTTCGTAGAAGAAGATTCCAAGTATTAACATTCGGAAAAATCAAAATTCCAAAAGTAGGTAATTGATTACATAGGAAAGGCTCATCATTCATAAATTTTGTAATCTAGAGTGGCATTTCTGAACTCGTACTTGGTTGGAAGATCAAAGCAACTTATATTTTCAATATTTTATTTTAAATATTCTAGGCTTTTCTGAGCATAAGTTAAAAATCCAAGGTAAATCGACTACTTCAGTTATTGGATGTTTACGATATCGATACTTGATACAATATTAAATGCAATGTTAGAAAGGTATTAAAAAAAATATATATATATAAAAAGGAGTGTTTTCCTCAATATTTTATTTCATGCAGCACCAGTGTAATACGAAAGCAACAATATAAGTACATATTCTATTTTTTGCTTACTTATTTTGCCTTACGAAAAGATCTCTCTTCAAAGATCTTACGAAAAGATCTATCTTCGGGTCAAAATAAGTCGTATATAATTATTTTGACCCGAAACAATTCTTGTACATTTTTTAAATTTATGCGACCAACGCTTTAAACACATTGTTCAAAGAAAAGATATTTCTTTCATTAACACACTTTATGTATCATGATTGCAATTTTTTTTTTTTTTTTTTACTTAAATTAAACTTATAAAATTAAGCATTAATTTATATTTGATACACAAACAGGCTCTGATGAAATGTTCTGAATACTATAATAAAATACTAGTTTCGTCCAAAAATAAATATACAAGCAAAAAAAAAAAAATTTTTTATTTTTATTGCTTGGTCACATGTTCATAAAAACTAAAATCTTAAACAAAATGCATGAATTACTTTTATGCTGCACTCGTGCCTACCTTTTTACTTTGTGTTTATTAATTTTAACCCAAAACAATTTCTGTGTGTTTATGCAATTCATAGTATCAAAAAGAGATCTAAACATCGTTTGGTATCAATAATTATGATTGTCAAAAAGAAACAAATTTCTGCTGCTAAAACTCTACATCCTTTTACATTCAGAATTTTTGGCTAATTATGCGTAATCTTACTAAATAAAAAATTCATTTACATTTTTAATCTAAAGAGCCTCTGGAAAGGTAGTCTCAGTGTTATAATAGAAAATCGAATTGCCTCCAAGTCAAAAGGTTAAGGCTCCTATACGAGCTGGCGCATCAGGCATTTTGTTGCCTTAGGGTTGCCACATGTACCCAGCGCGTTTCTCTGATAAACAAACGACAAACATTTATTTTTATCGTCTTACGTTACTTTAGAGTAACTTGTTTTATTATATTGCATAATTTTAGCTAAGTAAACTATGACATGGAAGTTTGTTTAGCGATAAACTGCAATAATCATTCAAGAAGTGAATATAAAGTATTCACAGACCTTCTGTTACTGTGTATTTGAGTTTTGGCGACATTTTGTAAAAGAAACAGAAACCGCCCTAACAACACATCTTAACCCCAGTACATCCATAGGATATCCTTAGAATAAAATGACATCCTGAGAGTGTACTGTGAAAAAAATGTGTTTTTAGGAATATTATTGTTGCTTATTGCTCTTATCTTGACCGGATTAGCTTCAGATCAAGATTTCTTAAAATCATTAAGGAAGCGATAAGGACGCCAAGCGGGAATGCTGTCCTCTTCGGAGGCAAAAAAATGGCGGTGATGCGCCGACCTATTATTTTATTTAAGGGGCTCTAGAAAAGGCTAAAAAAAGATAAAAAATTTTATTTTAAGTTTTAATGATCAGTCACATGTGTACAAAAAATAGATAGTTTAAGAAAATACTTAAACTAAATGATGTTCTATATAGGTTGTGTTTGTCTAGTCGCTCTTCCGAAACATGCTCAGAAACTGTCGTACTATAAAGGAAAAAAAAAGGAAACACAACATGGATACAGGATGTAATTAAATAGATCTGTAAATATTGGAATGCAACAGACAATTCAAAAACAAAGCTTGTTGGAAAAAGGGGAAGCGAGGTGTTTGTTTAGCACAAATTAAATGAAATGACTACTGTAATAGAATCAGATGTTCTTCATTTTTGACCCAAAATGTTAAAAAACAAAAACTGGCGTTTCAGAAGAAAAAAATACAAATTTAGCTGTAACCAGTATTATTAGGGAAATAGTGAAAATTAGCAGCAGAACATTGGTTGCAGTCCATCTAAATTGGAGCCCATTTATGAAACGTACACTTGGAAAAAAAAAAAAAATCTGTAATTGACATTTAGAAAAGTAATTGTATAATAATAAAAATAGTTGATTTTGCTAGCTAGTTCTAGAAACCCCTATTAGAATTCTAGAGCGTTTTCTTATATTATCGTGGGCCGCGGTAGCCCAGTCGGTAGAGCGCCGGCCTTGTAATTGGAAGATTGCGGGTTCAGTACTCGAGCCGGCCAAAGACCGTCGCGTACAGTAATGGTGGCTGGTGCACGTAAAATCTGTCGTGGTCGCAATGTCCTCCATGTTCAAATCAAAAATTATTCCTCTGGGGGTCACCGAAGCGGAAGAGCCATCCCTTTCGTGGAGGATCAAAATTGTGATGGCATGTCTCCGGACCACCTCTAGGGGTGTGTCCCAGACCATCGCCATTGGCCATCTGCGCAGCACTAGTGAGACGTAAAACCCAACCATCCATCCATCTTATATTATCGTAGTCAAACTTATTTACAAATCTCTGCTAATAAATGAGAACACAATGGGAGAGTTTTAGTAGCTATAATTTTAGTTTATGACCCAATTCTAGAAAATCAAGCGAGAATTTCTCGCAATACAAAGGATTTATAATATTCATAAATAAAATCTCGCGCTTTACTAGATAAATACTTTGAAATACTAAAATTAAGAGAAAAAAAAAAATGTACAATATTTTTTGACTTACAGTGTTAAAAATAAAAATTTGTACTTCACTAGAAAAAATATTCCAATTCCGTTACAACTTATATTTTGGTGCTAAGTTTCCCCAATAGTGCTTACTGCAAAAATGGTGAAATTTAGGACCAAAATATTAGCTGCAGCTTAATTAAAGTAATTTTTTTTTACTGAAACGTAGGACCTTTTTTTAATAGTCCATGGGCCAGCTAGCCAAATTTAATGAAATGGTATAACCATAGATATAGTTATAAGACGTAATTTGAACAGCGAGAGGGAAAAAGTGATTCCTTTTTATTCGGGAAAAGTCACTCTAATGGCTGTCTTTCCCCGAGTAAATTACACACAGGAATACACACGGATAATTTAGTAGATAAAATTTTTGAATAATTTATTTACTAAAGATGAATGAAAAACTCCAGATACAATTTCAAATTCATTATTCTTTTTTTTTTTTTTCAATACCTTCTAATGGCTGATTCCAAAAAATTTTTTCGGCATCAAAAATTTTATACTCGATAACATGGGGATGATAGATCTATATATATTGCTATATCTATGGTTATAACTTTGGGGTGCTAATTTTTCTTTTCATCATAGTTATATAGGTTTATTAGGATGTCAAAAAACCATGATTGCCATCTCAAAGTGGTTGCTAATAAAAATGGCGGCCAATCAAAGATGGTGGATATTGAGTTTTAAAAAATCAACTTTACCTCGAGAACTATTCATCCGATTTCATTACTTCTTTTTTTAAACTGAAGTTCTATATATGTGTTTAAAATTTTGTTATTGTACTGTTTCAATAAAGTTAACCATTAATGAGTAATTAAAAAATTAAAATAAATTTTTAAAAACTCTGATTTTTTGGTTAAAAAAAAATATTTTTAATCAAGCTTTAAAAAATCATCATCTTTTATTTAAAAAAAAAAAAAAAAAAAAAAAGCTTCAGACGAAAGACAAAGCATAATAATTTATCTTTAATTTGATGCAAAGCATGTTTGGGTCGGATGGCTGAAAACACATGGAAACATAAATTTCAGCTATTTCAAATAAAACGTCCATTTCAGTCGAAATCGATCTTTTACCAAATAAAAGAAAAATCTTCAGATACACTGCTTTAATAAAACCAACCGTTAATTAACCCTCTGACCGCCTTTGAAAAGGGCAATATTGTAATGTTGTTTTCACTGCACAGTTTTTTCAATGTACTGAACTAATGCTTATTTCAATTTCAGATTAAAAATCTAACATCATTGTAATCTTTGTGGCTATTATTTAAAATCTTGAATCTTAAAAAATAATCTAAAATTTCCCTGTTATATAATTTTGAATTATAAGTGTGTTGTGGAAAAAAGAACAGATGAGTAACCGGACATTTCCGTCAGCGGCGGTCAGATGATTAGTATTTAAGGAAATATCGAAAATTTTCTGGTTTTCTTGTGAATTTTTTTATTAAATGTTTAAATTCCTATAGTACATTTACATAAGTAAAAGATTCAGATAAAAGAACTGTATAATTAACTTTACGGGAGCATCATTTTAAACTGTATAACATCTAAACAAAAATTTAAAATAATATTTTTCGTCGCTTTCAGAAGATTTGCACAAATTAAATATGAGGTTCAAAACTGTTTTCACAATCTGAGAGTCTGGTCGCGCTTGTGCACTTTAAGTTGTTAACCATATAAGTACACTATGGAATTAGGCACGATTTTAACCAAGAACAACTTAGAGAGTTCTAGCATTGCTTCAGATGCAGATGCTCCAATCATCCACTTGATGTTTTGTATACCGACTTCATCTGACATCCATCCATGATTGTCTGCCTCTGGTATTTCGGTGAAGCTATCTAAACATCTCTTTCAAATAGCTGCTTGATATTAGCTCATTTAGAATGTTGATATAAGCAATATTCGCATGCAGGAAATTGATCTGAGTCTACCTGGCCTTGTTGACTTTGGAACATATGATTTCATATTCTGTTCATGTTTTCTGTTTTGGTGTTTCTTGACTGCAACCGACTAGTGAACTTTTGGATTAAATTGTAGTCCGAAATCGAAAGTGTAAATTCACTCCCAAGCCTTGAAAACATCAAAATAAATTCTGTATTGTCTTGCAGCAGTATCAACGCTTTTATCTTTCCGTGCCCACAAAACGCACTTACTGTATCACAACCTGTCCACGCATGTAATCCTGGCAATGTTGATTTCATACTACATCCAACAACAGATGCTCGTTTTTTTAGCCTATCTATCTGATTCTCCTACTAGATCAATGTTTTATATATACAGGTTGCTCACTACCAGTGTTGCCAGATCTGGCGAATTTTTTATTCAATAATCACCAATAATTTTGAGAAGTGATATTTGATATACATTATAGACCCTCAGTCTTCGCAGTGATTAGGCAAACGTTACAATAAAAAATTATTGTTGATTATTGATTAAAAAATCCGCCAGATCTGGCAACATTGCTCTCTATGTTTGTGCTAAATGATACATAAAGAGCCAGAACCAACGCATCTGTATCATCAAATACGCATATCACATTCGGAAATTCCATAGTAGCATCCTTTAAGTGCAGCATCATATGCGTACCTGCTTCTTCCATTCAGACTTACTTGCACCTCGAATAAAAATAGATGAACCATGTGTCTCCTCTCCACAACAACTTTGAAAAGAGTCTTGCAAAAATAAAGACGTGATCGATAAGCCAGACAGAAAGTTGTTTGCCAGTACGATACTCGTAGCAGAAAAAAAAAAAAAAAAAAAAGTTTGAATATGCTTGAAGTATTTAGTTATACTTCGGAATCTTTACCTTAGAGTATTTCTAACCCAGATGGATCTATGAAAGAAACTATGAAAGCCGTGCTGAAAAAACACCTAAACAGTTGATCTCACCTACAGATGAAAATATATCTTCACCAGCTACGATAACTGAAGGGATGATATTAATTCCAAAATTCAATGGAGAGAATAGAACATTTGATCAGTTATCTGATGCAATCCTCAATCTAGTCTTAAACACAGGCTACAATAAGCACTCGAATTGATGTTGTGTTTGACACCTATAAAGACAAACGAATAAAACCGGCTGAACGCCACAGTAGAGGTTCAGATTCAGGAATACATTTGAAGAATATTAAAGCCCGTCATGGAATCATAAAATTGAGCTTTGTATGTTTCTCACTCTAACAAGTACATTAAAATAACTTAGTAATGTGTTTCATGAAATGGAAAAACTTGCCTCTTCTCAAGAAAAAGCTGTTACATGTATGATACCACAGGTTGCTGCTATGGAATATCCGAATTTAGTATGTGTATCTGAGGACACAGGCATGTTGATTCTGGCTCTTTATAGATCATCCAGCACCAACATAGAGAGCAACATGGATATAAAACGCGGATCTAGTGGACGAATCAGATTGATAGAAATAAAAGAAAATGTAGCATCTATTGTTGGTTGTAGTATGAAATCAGCATTACCAGGGTTACATGCGTGGACAGGTTGTGAAAAAATAAATGCATTTTCTGGGCAACGAAAGATAAAAGGCGTTGAAACTGTTACAATACAATACACCAAGGATTAAGAGTAAATTTATACTTTCGATTTGGGACCACAATTTAATCAGAGTTCACTAGTCAGTTATATTCAAGGAACACCAAATAAGAAAATATAAACGAACTAAGATACCATTTGTTCCAAAGTCGACAAGGCCAAGAACACACAGCTCATCTTTCTCCATGCGAAGACTGATTTGTGATTTAGTCAACACTCTAAACGAGCAACCGTCGGCAGCAAAATTACTGAAGCGCTAGCAATAATTTATATTTAAAAGATACGCATCTAATACTTTTTTGTTAAGCAAATATCTGTAGTACATAATCTTAGTCTTATGTCTTTTTTTAAGTAATAAATATTTTTTTTTTTTTAAGTTGATAAAAATTAACGATCAAATTAAAAAAAAAAAAACTACATTGAGGTAATTATTAGTTTTTCATTTTTTCACAAACTTCCAAGTATTTAAAGTAAAAGAAGAAAAAAAGCATAGGAGATTTATTTTTGTTTCTTGTTTTTAACACTTTCCAACAAAGTTGAAAAATGCTTATGACTTCGGTTTGTCTGTCTGTCCGCACTTAAACTTCCGTAAAAATATATATTAAAGAAAATATAAAATCTTAAACTGGGGATTAAAACACCAATTGATGGTTTATTAGTGAGCTTATACTAATTTTACAGTATAGTTAAATTTTAATTGTTTTTTTATTTTGTTTAAGAAAATACTGAGTGAGGGATATTCACCTTAACAAATCGACGGCGTAAGTTTCCAACAAAAATCAATGAAGTATTCTAAAATTATCACTAATGATTGAAAATAGAGTCGAACTGTTTAAATAAAAGTGAGATGCGATTATGACAACTTTGTAAAAACTTGGTAAAAAAAAATATAACTCATGAATATAATTTAGAAATAGTAAATGATAATAAAAATCTCATTCCAAATGTCAAAAATCGTAAAGCATTTTATAATTCTCACCAATATTAGAAAGATGAGACAAAATATTTAAATATATGTAAAAATTATTATGACAAATTTGTAAAAAATACATAAAATCGCTTGAATGATAGAAATTATAACAAGAATCTAAAAATTCTCATGAACTGGATGTTCCTGAACTTGAACAAATTCTGTGTCACTGTGTTTTTGAAGTCAGTCTGCAATAACTTTCAAGAGATAATTTTCCTCCTCCTCTACATTTTAATGCCACTTTTCGGTATAATGCACTTTAGTATATAGTTTATTGTCACAGATGAGGTTGGGTGTGGCTTAAGCCCGATTGCCTACATTAGGATTCTAAGCCTATTGGTGGAATGCCCTCCATGGGAATCTTTTTAAGGGGCCCTAGGCTGTATTTACATGAGTTTCACAGAAAACCACGGAAAACTATGAACGGCGAGATCGATGAGCGCTACCTAGGATCGAGCCCGGCACTTCCCATCTACCAATTCTGAGCGAAGAACAGCTCGGCTGCAGGTGTGTACTGTGTGCAGGACAGATTATCTCACAGGCACTAGGCTCAGAGCCTCCCAATTTAGGGGGTGGGGAGTTCACCTCCGAAAGCTGCGAAGTAATTGGTACAAATTTTCACATGCTATATCTAGTAAAAATAAAAAATGATTAAAATCGGCTTCTGTATTAGACTTTAAATGAGATTGCTAAATTTTGTCGCTAATCTCCTAAACTAAAATAACATTTATATTGGAATTGGTTGGTCAATATACTTGTTTTTTGGTAATCTTGAGTATAAAATTAATGATTTTGATATAGGTTCATTAAATATTTGAAAACAGACGATATAATCGAAGGAGAAATTTTAAAAATGAACAAAACAACACTTAAATTGTTTCAAATAAATTTAAAATCTTCATTTTTTTAATGGGCCTGTTTTAAGAAGCTGTGTAGAGCAGGGGCGGGGGGGGGGGGCTTCAAATAACATCAGTGCCCCAGGCCTTCATAAGTCACAGTTGGGCCCTGCGTGTGTAATGTTTTTTTAGATGCCTCAAAATGTTACAAAAATAACGACGGGGGTAGGGCAATTCGCATTACAAAATCCAGTGCGTAAATATTTTGTACAAAAAATCGATCAAATATTCTGTATTTGTCACTAATAATTTGAAAAATGATATTAAATATTTAAATACAAGTGAGATTAGATTATAACAAATTAATTAAAATATTTAATTTGAATAAGAAAAAATATTATAAGATTCTAAAAATTCTTATAAACCGGATGTCTGAACAAATTCTGTGCCAGTGTGTATTCATATAATAATGTCACTTTTTGGTAAAATACACTTTAGGCGTGTAACATTCTTCATTTGTCTCATAATACTTTTGCTATAGTGTCGTGAAATCTCAGTCTGTTTATTAGTACGACAGGACTATTTCTTCCAATCTGGCATTTCGCGTCGTTACCAATTTATAGTGTTCCACTTCGAAAACCCTTAAGTAATATACCACGGTATAGTATATTCTACAACCTTTGCCCATTTTTCGGGTAACAAATGTATACCACGGCGACGATAGAAGCTCTCGTCTTTGGAGGCAATAAAATGATCCGCGTCCGCACGAACTTTTGCAACGACCTAATATAATAAGAATCTAAATATTCATGTTAACCTGAAGTCTGAACAAATTCTGTGCCAGTTTGTATTCGAAGTCAACCTACAATACCTTTCCCCAAAGGCTATTATTTTCTTTTTCTACAATGATGCCACATTTCGGTATAGTACATTTTAGTAGTTGATTGGCACAGGTAAGGTATGTACTATTTTTTTTTATACGTATCACAATATTTTTACCAGCGGCGTGAAATTCTAGTTTGTTTACTTATTTATTTAGGTATTTTTGCAAAAATATCGGTTAGAGGAAGGGCAGTTCATGTTATAAAATCCGGTGCGTTAATACTTTCTACAAAATATCGATCAAATATTCTAGAATTATCACTAATAATTTGAAAATCGATATTAACTGTTTAAGTACAAGTGAAAATGACTAGTAAAAATGCTTAATATCATTCGAACAACAGAAATTATAACAAGAATCTAAAAATTCTTATGAACCGGATGTCTCTGAACCTGAGCAAATTCTGTGCCAGTATGTATTTGAAGTCAATCTACAATACCTTTCAAGGGCTATGTCCTCCCCTCCACTACAATGATGCCACTTTTCGGTATAATGCACTTTAGTAGCTGATTGGCACAGGGAAGTAACGGAGGCCCTACGAATGCAGGTGCGGCTGTAGGGGAACCGCACGGCCTAGTCTGTGTGTGCCAGAAAGGGAAGGAATATTGCTCCCATAACTTGCGCGTCGCGAGATGAAACCGGGCTAGCTTGCATCGGGCGGTGGGAGAGGAGTGTATCAGCTTCTACTACCCTCGATCGATGACTGCGAGGCTGCATCATCAGAAATTTTGCCGCCTGGTTCGTCGGCTCGTAGGCCGGGAAGATGAAGACTGTATACTGCATTGGAATTCTATATTTTTATGACTTACACAATTTTTTGTTTAAAGTTTCAGCTAAAATACTAAATATATTACAGTTCAATCTTTCGTAATTGTTGGAATTAAATTTTCTGCATGAAATGCCTATTTCCAAATACAGGGAAAAAATAGAAGATTTTGTTTTTTAGTGGCAGTTAAAATCAAAGTTTTGAATAGCTAATGCTTATTTTACTTATTTGTTTAATATTCTATTACTATTTGTTATTATTACTATTACTATTATTTTTTTTAATTTATTTTTCTATTTATTATTATTTTTTAAATACGCGTTATATATGGGGACATAAATTATTAAAGATGATATCGTACATATCAATATTTTGTACAGTGCAGCATTTTAAAGATTGGTATTAAAATTGTACACAGCAAAATACATTTAAAAACAATGATATTAAAAACCCGAGCAAAGGAAATAAATTTTGCACAACATTGGAATTCATTTTTTTTTTTTTTTTTTTTTTTTTTAAGTAATTTACACACTTTATTTCCAGTATAAATTTTATTTTGTGAAATTAGAGAAAATTCAGAATTTTGTTTTATGTTTTAACTGACAAAAATTATTTCGTAATTTTCGTCTTTAAATGTTCCCCTTTTTTTTTTAACGTATTAATTTATTTACTTATTTTACAATTATTAATAGAACATTTTGCGTTTAATACGTATTACAAAAAATACCATGAAAATAATAATAATACAGTAAAGCACCGTTTATACGTCTCTCGTTTATACGTCTTTTAAATTTATACGTCCTTTTAGTGAAGTCCCGATTCATTCCTATTCATTTTAATGCAAAAATTCTTCGTTTATACGCCGCTAATATCGGTTATACGTCTTTTCCACTTTCCTAAAATTCGAAAATTTCTGGACCTGTCATTATTTTCCATTCTAAATAAGACGGATTTTTCCTGGAAAGCATCTTAAATGGAGGAACACAGGAAAGATCGAAGAATAGGGATCAAAGAATCAATTGAATTCACAGTAGAATTTTTAATATTCATCTACAAGCAGCAAATCATACGAATATTAAAGATTTTTAATGTTATTAAGTATAACTGTCTGTATGGACATAAATCGTATGCTTATTATTAAAGATACGCAATATATATAATTAATATTCAAAATGTGTTCATATAGTTTTTAATGTAATATAATACTCAATATATGATATATATAATTAGCACCCAGTCATGCATTAATGTAGTATGATTTTTCTCACTTTTTATAATAAACTTTTATTTTTTTTATTTCTATTTTTTTTTAATAATTATTGTTTTTAAAAAAAAAGGATAATATACATGTACTAACTTAAAAAAATTTAGTAATTAGTATTTTCATATAAATTTTGCTTGAGTGTCATTAAATTTGCAGTAATAAAAGTGTTATTATTAAAATTTCGATTATACGTCTTTTCATTTATACGTCCTTTTACGTCAGTCCCTTGAAAGACGTATAAACGGTGCTTTACTGTAATAATAATTTGTTTCACTAGTTAAACACCAGTAGCAGCTGAATTGAAAATTTTCAACCTCTCTGCATCTTACATAGAATTAGACATCTGAAAGAAAAATGTCTTAAGTTATTAAAGACAACTTTGTATGTATACAGTGCCTGATTTATGGCAGGGCATTCGGGGCACGTGCCCTGGGCCCTCACATTGAAGGGGCGCCAAGAAATTGCATCATACATTAAAAAAAAAAAAAAACGAAAAAGAAAATGAAAATGAAAATGAAAATTTCCTTAATTTTGCTATGATGGTCGATGTTTGCCGTTTTTTCTTCAACAGATAGCGATACTACTGTGCTGTTTTATAAATCAGCGGTCATTTAATCCTTCATTATAACTTTTTCATTATTGTAAAAACATAAATTTTCTTGAAAATTTATACTAAGCTCTGAAAAAATAATACTGTAAAGTGAAATACTTTATAAAATTACAATTTTCCTGAAAACTGAATTTTGTTTTTAACACTTGAGTCAATCCTAAAGTGTACGTGGAAGACGTAAAATCTGTTCGAAAATTTGCTTTTTAAAATTAAAATTGGCGATTGCAGAAAAAGAAAAGAAAAACATCCAAGTGCAGCTTATTATTATTTTTTTATTATTATTTAATCCCTTAGTGTATAATAATATGCAGAAAAAATATTTAACTTAAAAATATTTTCTCTGTATAATTAATGTAACATCAGATTGTAAATATTAAAGTACGGGGAGGGGGGCCCGTTAAACATGAGTGCCCTGGGCCTCTAAGTGAGTAAATCGGTCCCTGTATGTATAAGATATTATAAGCAATGCAACAGTTTAAATCAATAGTAGATTAGTAGAGTTAGTATACTGTAAAATATTTTATAAAAATTAAATGTAGAAATAATTTGCTCTGAAATGTAGAAGACAAAATTTGTACAGAATTAGAATTACATATTTTTTACTTGCAGATTTTGTTTTCAGCAAAAAACTCCAATTTGTAAATTTGAATGAAAATTTAGATTTATTTATTTATTTATTTACTAGCAAACCCATGCGAAATTTTAGCACTTTATTTCTTTTCTTATTTACCTTTAAAATTTGAAATTCATAAGTATTATACCAATTTCACCACCTAATTAAAATTTTAATTTACTGGAAGCCAAATTATTATTAGAACCAAATATATATTGTGCAATAGTGAAACCAGAATTATTTAAAGAAATGTTTCAAAATAAAATTCATGGTTGATGATCCAGTTTTCATATTTCCACAGTAAGTACAGTTTTAGTGAAAAACCCTTTAGTAAAGAACTTACCCCTTTAGTAAAGAACCCTTTCAAATTTTTACCGCAAAGAGTGCGGTGACATTTTATTTATTTTGGCATAATTTTTGTTAAAAGAAAAAAAATATATTATTTTGATTATACTTTTTATGATTGCGTTTTTTAGTCAATTTATGATAATGATTCATATTCTGTATATATATCTTTAAAATAATGCTAGGTTAAAAGTGACGCTTGCAAAGATTCTGAAGAAACAACTTTTAAAAATACATTTTTCCATAAAATAATGTCACCAAACAAGTGTCCTCATTTTTTCTTATTAGTTCATCGAGCTGAATCCGCGTGCTTTTGTTCATTTTTAAATATTTTTTTTATTTTTTTTATCCTCGCGTATTTTATTAATTTCACTACTATCGTATCTTTCTTCAAAAAATAATTGTAACTGGTTCACGTTAGAGAAATATTATATAGATTATTTTAATTTTTAAAGGAAATATTTCGTAATTTTTACATTTATTTTATTTTATTTTTATTATTATTATTTTTTTTTTATACATATTTCCAAAAACGGCGAAAAGAGTAAGAGAATTCGTTTAAACACCAGCACTAAGAGATTACAAACAAGTATTCTGTTTAGGAAATATTTTTCCCCGAAAAATTAAAAGAATGTGATAATAATCCGTATTATTATAAAATATTTCAGATAAAATATTTTAAATTTGTACGATTATTTTAACGTTTAATATATACAGTCAGTTCTTCGCTCGACTAGCGGTCGATATTTCGAAATGAACCTATTTTCAGTTTTGCCATATTCGCCTAATCAAAAACACTGGTCAAATGCCGTGATATATAGCTAATAATGGAAAAACGATAATTTAAAATTTAAATCTGCTTTTTATTCAAAATGCAGCGCAAATTCATCAAAATCGTTTATAGTTATTTATCTAACAAGGAAACATTCAAAAGGTGTCGTCTTCAAAAAATATTGAAAAATCTATATGTGATTCTACTAATAATTATTCTTTTTCTTTTTTTTTTTTTCGAAAGTATGCTTTGGAAAAAATGAAAAATTTCAATAATTTTAGAAAAGAAAACTTAATGAAAAGTGGTGTTAAGGATGCATTATACAGATATAAAAACGCACATGCCTTGAAATGTTACTCTAAATCTCAATTTTTCTTCCTGCATTAACTTTTCTTTTACTTTTATAATAGACTTTTAAAAAAATATATAATTAGTAATTTGTAAATTATGAGCATCACCAGAATAATAAAAATGTCGATAAATAGTTTTTATAATGAACAACTTATCCGATTTTCATGTTTGTATGTATAGTTTTTTAAAAGTTAATTCACATGCGAAAAAAAGAAAAGAAACAGAAAAGTGAATACATGTAAAAAGATATGGTTTTAATCTAACACATGGATGCATGTGCATCTTCACCTATCTGTAATGTATCCTTATGACCATTTTTTATTAAGTTTTGTTTCCTAAAATTATGGAAATTTTTCATTTTTTCCAAAGTTTAGTTTTGAGAAAAAATGAATATTTATTAGCTTAAAAATTATTACATATGCTAAAGTTATATAAAAATCGATTAATGATATGATAACGAACATGCCATTCAAATTTTATGTTCATATGTTTATTAGTTTAAAAGTTATGCGCAAAAGAAGAAAACTAGGAAACAGGTTGGTCCTTTAATTCTGAACACCACTGTAGTTATCATTCCTAAGCAGTTTTGGTGGACATGGTAAAATTTAGCATCTTCATCAATTAAATTCAATAGAAAAGAAGGTTTTTGCGCAATTTTGTATTGTCCTGTACATTGTCCATAAATTATATACACATTATATAGTGTATTTAACTATAATATAGTATGAAAAGACACATAACACAGCTTGAAATGCTCTTTCAGCAATTTCCTTAGTATTTCCTAATTCTTTTGTGTGACCCTGTAGATGAATGGTAAATTATTTTCATACCATATTCTATGCGAATTATGCTTTTATGAATATAAAAGATACATGTTATTTTTTTTATTTTATTTTTTTTTTTTTAGTGCAGCCAAATATGTTAAAATGTTTGTGCAAGCTAATTTGACCATAGACATAAATGTTAGCCTTTCCAACAATAACCTTCCTTAACATATCCCAGTTCTTTTATGTGGTCCTGTAAACAAATTTTTAATACTTTTCATAACATAGTCTATATGAAACATAGTTCTTTGCATATAATTTGTTAATTTTATTAAGTTTAATGCAGTCTTAAGATGTTGAATTGTACCTATGAGAAAATTTCGACCATAGAAGTATTTTTGAATTCTTTTGAATGTCCTTGTACACGAATTATTTGCATGATTTAAAAAAAAAAAAAGTTTCAGATAACATCTCTATATGATACAGATATGGAATACTGAGTTTAGCCTTTCTGCTAATATTTGTTTTTTGTATTATGGTAATAACAAACATACAGGAAGATAGACACACATACAGACCGGCTTGTAAAATCCTTATTTTTAGATTCAGTGAACCTCAATACGTGTGAATATATCAAAAACTCAATTTTTACTTTCTGAACACTATAGTGATGAAAGTATTGTAATCATGTCAAAAATCCGAATTTGAGATTTTCATGTTTTTATACGTTTCGAGGTCCCCTGAGTCCGTATTCACTATTTTTACGATGATATATGTGTGTGTGTGTATGTGTGTATGTGTGTGTGTGTGTGTATGTATGTATGTGTGTGTGTCTGTGAGTGAACACGCTAGCGTCTAAACGCTTTGTTCGAATAAGCTGAAAGTTGGTACGTATATTGTAAGTCACCATAGTACGAACCTTATTGATTTTGGTGAATCTAGCACTTATAGTTTTTTTTTACAGGGACACCAGGAAAAATTCTTTATCATTATGGCTTATGGGGCCAAATTTTTAAAAGTGCGATAGCGTCTAAACGCTTTATTAAACTGAGCAAAATATTTGTACACATGTTATAGGTCACAATTGCATGAGCATAATAGATTTTAGTGAATTTAGCACTTACAGTTTTTTTTACAGGGACACAAAGGAAAATTCTTTATCATTATGGCTTATGGGATCAAATTTTAAATGGGCGATAGCATCTAAACACCTTATTCAATTGCGCTGAAAATTTATATGAATGTTATAAATCCCTGTTGTACTAACTATAAGCATTTTGATGAATCTAGCATTTATAGGTTTTTACAGGGCTCAAAGTTCTATGGGCACAAAGTTCAGTAGCGATAAATAAAACATCGTGTAATATATGGAGAAAAATACTCAAACACTCTATTATGGTTTTCTCTCTTTTGTTTGTTTAACAACTCCTCTTTCTGTACTTTATCTACAAACTGTTAATTTCTCAATGTTCGGAAAGTCGAGTGGAGTCACTCCAGATTTTTTTAATTCTACTTACCATACAATGGTAAGAGAAATTATAAATGCATAATTAGAAAATCTTATTTAAAATAATTAAAAATCGAGGGGTAAGAAAAATAATTATAAAAATAAAAATAAAAATATAACCGTTAAAAAACCTCAAAGATTTCATTTCTCTGGGATAAACTTTGATCTAACTCAATATGTTAGCTTCTACCGAAAGGCTCCTTTTTATTTACCTGTTATATATTAAAAATAAATATCCGGGGAGCGAAATATTTCGGAGACGGAATACTGGGGGCGAGGTGTTGGGAGCAACAAGCTGAGGGTGACAAAGAAATCCATGACAGCATTTTAGACTGTTAGTAAAATTACAATATTATAAAATATTTTACAAAGCCAAAGACAATGATTAGGAATAGCATATTTTTTATTATATACAAAAACTGTTTATATATATTAAAATAATGTGGTGTGGCTCTCACACGAATTTCTCTAACTTTACAGATTGCATATTAAAGGATAAGATAAGAAGTACTGTATATTAACCTGTATTATTTTTTACTTTTTTTTTTATTATTTTTTATTTTTTTTTAAATAGTTTTAGAAACAGATTCGACGAATAATTTTATGTGAGGGGAAGCAATTCCCATCTCCTGCCCGTTTGAGTGTAATACATATATTTACAAAGAAGTTAATGCCATTATTAAATTTAAAATTTTGTTCTAAATTATTTCTGCAAAATTTACCTGCACCATTTTATGAAACTTATCAATCTTGATCAAACTACAAAACTTAAAATGCCTCCAATTATTTATTTTTATGCCATCATAACAGACATACATACTGATGTTAAAAACGTAACTTCTATATTCAAAATGCGTAATTATACTAAGAACCAGTTCTAAAAATTTAACTTCTAAATAATTTATCTACCGTATGGATATGAGAAATCAATTTCCTCAATATGGTAAAATGTAGTAATACACTTCCATTGTATTCAATAGGAAATAATGTTTTTGCTTAATATTGGGTAGCAATTAGCAATATATATGATGGTATATTTTTTTTTTAATATATACGCACGACATTGTAT
The DNA here is from genome assembly GCA_963930645.1 of Salticus scenicus. Taxonomy (NCBI): domain Eukaryota; kingdom Metazoa; phylum Arthropoda; class Arachnida; order Araneae; family Salticidae; genus Salticus; species Salticus scenicus. Next base: position 213,752,624 of record OZ005658.1, on the reverse strand, counting down.
ACGTAAGTTTAGTCCTGTATTAAAAATACTCAGCATAAATTGAAATGCACTTCCAATAATTTCCCATAGTGCCAATCTATCCGAATTCTTTTGGGTAGCCTTGTACACGAATGGTTTCTATACCATATTTTTACAAGAAAGATGCTTTTATGCCTATAAAAAATGTATGTTCATTTCATTTTGTTTAATGCAGCCTATAGATGTTAAACTATAACTAGAAATACCGTTCATAGACGTAATATTTTTGAATTATCTAGTATTTCTCTGTACCCGAACCATTTCCTTAATCCCAACGCAAATTTTTAGTGTGGCAGCCCTATATGACAGAGATTAAGAATACTGAGATTGACTTTCTGTACTATTATTTTTTGTTGAGATATGCTAATCCAGACCAATCGCTAAAAAATATGTTTTTAAGATTCAGGGACCTCAATATTTGTAAATATGACAAAAAATTAATTTGGGCAATTTGACGAAAAACAATACTTTCTGTATCATATATGAATGTGTAGGTATGTTTAATCGATTGTCTGCACAAAGGTCCTAGTGTTGGATAGAGTATCCTCCTTGGCAGCGATTCTAAGTCGCCCCAATTCATATTCATGTACGTTTTGAAGAAAACCATGGAAAACTTCGTACAGCTGGGGCAACGAGCGCTTCCATAAATGAGTAAGAGAAATGTTTCATGTGTCAGTTGAAATGCTAATTATTTTATTGTAAATAAATATTTTGAAATTAAGTCAGAAATCAGAAAAGTATTTTGGAGTCTTTGACCAGAAAAAACTATTTTAAATGTATTTAATTAAATATGTTTTGGGAGGATTCTTACGATGTCTAGAAGTTTTCCCTTAACCATTAACAAATATTTTAGGCTGGCAAATAAAACTTACATCTTGGCTTTATTATTATTTTTCTCCCCCTTTCTTTCTTTCTTTTCCTTTTCCTTTTTTTTTTTTTTTTTTCTTCTTTTTCTCCGTTTATCTGGTAGACCCAAGAAGACAAAATTTATATTGCAATTAAATACATACTTCTTTATGATTAGTAAGATATTTTTAAGTCTTTTTTTATGTCAATTTGGCAAAAAAAAAAAGAAAAAAAAAAGTATAATTTTAATGTAATTATCAGATGTTAAAATCAATTAAACATGTCGGCAATGAAATTTTTTTATTTAAGGTGATATGTTTTCTGACCGTCTTTTTAGACGCTGATTAAGGAAAAACTGTTAAAAAATTTCCATCACGTACAGTTTTAACAAAAAATGGGATTATATGAGCCTAAAGCTCAACTTTTACAACTCCCATCTAAGTTATTTCCCGGAAAATCTTGGTGGTGTGTGTGAAGAAAAATGATAACTATTTCATCAAGACACCAAAGAAATGTATAGAAGATATCAGTTTCGATGGAATGTTAATATGTTAGCAGATTATTATTGGATACTGCATAGAGTATCCCCCCCCCCACAAGGCCTTCAATCGTTCACGAGGTAAGGAGCTTCGATGTAAAGATACACGTTTAAAAGATAACGTGTAAATAATAGCCGAACTTAATGCATTTTATACATAAATTGTTTCGAATTTGTTATAGTCTCTAGGTGAATTCTAGGTCTTCATCCTTACTTCGTGAAAATTTCTTGCATTATAAGAAAAAAAAGCCAATAATTTCTCAATTCAGCGCTTCAAAACACATTAGAATCGTCCAACGCAAAGAGGGAAAAAAATAAATAAATAAAAAGTATGATTTTGCAGGCCTGGGTTATTTCACCATGTTTTTACCAATTTCGATTCTTGTTTGTTTGTTTGTCCAGCACAAATCTTGCAATCGATTTTTAACTAACTTTCCTGCTAGTTAGACATTTGAAACTTTCAGAATAGCTCAGAACCCGGTGACAGCATAATATTTCGAAGCCCGATTTTCGAATTTTCGATTAGTTTCTTTTAATTAATTAATATATGAAAATAATAACCTCCTATAGGTTTAAAAAATAGCCATTAAAATATTAGCTATAATTTAATTGTAGCCAAAAAAAAATTACGAGTTCGTTTTCTTTCGACATAAAAATAAATACATTTATTTTAGATAATTTGGAGTGGAAGGCTGATTTTTATACCAACTATGTGAAAAATACCAGAGCCGGGAATCGAACCCGGGCCTTCATCTTAACGCGCGGATGCTGTACCACTGAGCTACCCTGGGTGATAACCAGCTAGGCATTTCTCACATAATATTCATTGGCTGGTTATCACCCAGGGTAGCTCAGTCGTAGAGCGTCCGCGCGTTAAGCGGAAGGCCCGGGTTCGATTCCCGGCTCTGGTATTTGTCACATAGTTAGTATAAAAATCAGCCTTCCACTCCAAATTATCTCAAATGAATTAAGGTTGATAATTAAAGAATTTCTAAATTAAATACATTTAATTAAACGTGAAGGTTAAAACGTTATAGAAAGTTAAATTATATGCATCTCACAAAAATTGATGTCATTATCACTTTAAAAAATTTATACACATTGACAAAGTGCTACAGAAAATTTAAAAATATGGTATATATATAAAAAAAAATTATCTTATAATTATTTTTGTTTTACATTCTATTGCTTCTCAAATTAAGTACAGCCATGAAATTTATCATTTTTACGCATATAGCCTGTTTTAAATGATAAAAATTAATTTCTAAGATGAAAAAGGCTTCTTTTACAGGAAAAACAATGCAAAATAATACCAATTTCAAAATGATCCACGGTAATTTTAAGTTACTTTAAAGCTCCAATTTCTTTACTCTGTGTCTTTTGTATATAACTAAATACATCTGGGCAGTGGATTTTTTTTTTTTTTTTTTTTTTTTTTAAGAGTATGGAGGACTATTAGTCTCAATCTACGGATAAAACGTTGTCGCCAGTTTTACGATGGTTGGACATTTATCGAAATCAAAAATATAATTGAATAATTTGAAAGCGATGTTATAATTTGAAAAAAAAAAAAAAATCTAATAGTTCTCAGTACTAAACTAAATTCTGCTTTTACCAGAATTTCATCAAAATCTTTTTTTACATTTTTTAAAGAAAAAGAAAAGAAAATTAATAATAATCAGTATCGAAACGAACAGTATCGATAAAGTTGAAGAAGGTCTTTTTTTTTACAAAAATACATAATTTATTTAAATTTTTAACTGTTGCCAAAAAAGTTTACGAGTTGATTTTGAATTTTTACGAAATGAAAAGAAATTCACGCGTAAATACTAAAATTGATATAAAACTTTGTGAAAAATTAAACTTGCAGTGTAAAATTGACGTCATTATAGCTCTAAAGGTATTTATTATTACTATTATTATTATTATTATTAAAATTAATCTATTAATTATTTCTTTGATAGAACATTAGCTTAGGAGCTTCTTGGTGGCTTTTAAATTTTAATTCTCATTTCGTTGACGATTTAAATTGGCTGTCACAATTGCATAAGTAAAGAGACTTTGGCGAGAAGCGTCTGAGCTAATTTGGTGCCAAATTTCATATTTCTCAAAGGGGTTCTAAAAGATTTTTTTTTTTTTTTTAATCAAAATTAAGCATCAGCTACAAAAAAAAAAAAAAAAAAAAAAAAAGTTTAAAGCTTGAAGTCTTCATGAATTTTGTCAAACGACTGAATTTAAAATTTTCTAATAAATGAAATTATTTCTTTATTTCAAAATGAATGTCCAGTCTCGTGACAAATACGCTGATTTACATTCATGCAACTTTTTAAGAGGATTGGCTAAAAACAAATTAGCAAAGGGCAATTACAAGTAACTAATCATTCCTGAAATTCGGAAATACCGGTAAAAGAAAAGTTTAAAATTTTGTAAAATATTTTAAATAATGTTTGGTGAGCTGTAGAACGATGTTATTTAAAAATATTACGTAGCTTAGTTGGTTGGTTGGGTTTAACGTCGCACTAGTACTGCGCAATGGATAATTGGTGATGGTCTGTGACACACCCCTAAGGATGGTGCAGAGATATGTCATCACAATTTTGATCCTCTATGGAGGGGATGGCTCCTCCACTTCGGTGACCGCCACCCCCAGAAGTATAATTTATATGGGAACATGGAGGACATTGCGGCCAACCATTTGTATTGATTTTATGTGCATTACTTCTACGTGCACCAGCCACCATTAGTGTACATGAAGGACTTTGGCTCTCTCGAGTATCGAACCCGCAATCTTCCAATTACGAGCTCGGCTACATAGCTTTGTACATTCTAGACTTAAAAGAGGGGTGTTATAAATTTGAATCCTTTGTTTGTCTTTTTCTTGTAGTCATTTCATTTTAACATTTTTTTTTTTTTTTTTTTTTTTCTGGGGAGTCATTTCAGGCAATTCAAGAAAAATGCTTTTGATTAATAAAAAAAAAAAAATGTCATTATTAAAAAGAATTATTTTTCAGAAATTTAAAACACTGTAAATGAAATATTCCAAAACTATGTCAAAAAATGAAAAATTGTCATATAAAATCAGTCTTTGAAATCATAACTACTCGTTTTATAGGCAAATCTATTCTGTGTTTTTATTTATTTATTTTTTTACGTTATTTACAATAGTAACATAAACTATAGTTCGTAATTAAAAAGATTCGGGTTAAACATTTTCTACTGATACAAATAAATATCTATATGTGCGTGTGCGCGCGCAATACACCAAGTTTAAAGAGTGGAAGTCAAAATATACAAATCGAAAAACTCCACTTTTCTGTAAGATATCCGTAAGATATAAAGCAATCCTTATATATTCTTAACTATTGATCATACTAACAAATGTAATAGGCATTTTTATGGGAAATTTTACGTAGATTAATTTTGTAATTGACATTTTTTATCTAAATGTGATAGTTTCCAAGATGTTAATAAAAACTGAAAAGGGCTTCCTTTAAATGCCCTCTGCTCCCCCCCGCTCACCCCCACGGTTGGGGACTTTTAGTATGTTGTTCAGGATAGGACACTTAACCTTATAACTGTACTCAGTTTCAAAGCTATACGATTTTTTTTTTTTTTTTTTTTTTTTTTTTTTATGTTGATCGGTTTTGGGTCTTCGTTATCTGGATTTTTACTCAAACCGCCACTTGCGCCTACTAGCCTTAAAATTATTAAAATCTTACAAAACATGCTGTATTATCCTTGCATATTCCCTATGTATATATTTGTTTTGTACATTACAAAATATTTGACAAGAACCCTTTTAATTGCACACTTTAGTTAATTTTACTATCGCAAAAAAGAATTTTTCAAGAAAATGTGTTATTTCACCTCCCTATATCTTCTAAACTATTGATCATACAAATAAAATGTACTATACATTTTTGTAGAAAATTTCATGTAGATTAATTTTGTAATTGACATTTTTTATCTAAATGCGATAGTTTCCAAGATATTTAATAAAAACTGAAATGTGCCCACCTTAAATGCTCCCCTGCCCCCCACCCACCCACCACGAGCGGGGACTTTTAGTATGTTGTTCAGAACCCTCTTGGCTATAAGTATGCAAAATTTCAAAACTACGCGATTTTTTTTTTTTTTTTTTTTTCTGTTTCTCCTATTTTGACTGGACTATTAGTATTCTACTTTAAATGTTTGAGTAATTCAAAATTAAAGATTGGATAACTTGGCAGAATAAAACTATATTTCACATAAACATTTATTATGAGAGTCATTGAATCGGGAATAGTATAGAATTTCACGAAGACTTAAATACGAAACTGACCCTAATAAAATGAATCAGCAAATTACGATAAGGTAGGTAAATGTACTGAAGAGTAGGGTAGCCTAGTTGGCAAGCATTCCTATCTGCGATCATGCTGACTGATCAACCGAGTTCATTGCTTTTAGCATGTAACAGGTGACTGTGAATATTATGCCAGCGATTTCAGCAAGAAAACATTTTCGTATGGAGAGAGAACATATAATGTATTGCAGGGAGGTCCAAACCTCTCATTATGAAAAATGTTAATTTTAATTAGGTTTTAGCAGTCATGTGAAATTGATATTTTAATCTTATTTTACGAATTTAATTATAAGAAAAACTGAAATATCGGTATTCAAAATGAAATAAATAAGTTAATTTAGGTAAATCACCTGAACGCAATCAGCCATGATGTATATAATATCTGTATTATACTGTATACTGTATATAATACAGTAGAAATTTATGAGGAAAAAACATGTGATAGCGAACTGAGCAGCGTTCTCCCATGCTAACTAGTTAGTACGGAAGACTATTAATCTCAATCTACGGATTTTTACGATACCAGTTATGCGATAACTGGACATTTATCGAAATCGAAAATATAATTGAATAATTGGAAAGCGATGTTATAATTTGGAAGGGGGAAAAAAAAAAAAAAAAAAAAAAAAACTAATAGTCTTCCATACTAAATTCTGCTTTTGCTAAGATTTCATTATTATTATTATTTTTTTTTTTTTTTTTTTTTTTTTTTGAAAGAAAAAGAAAAGAAAATTAATAATAATCAGTACCAAAACAGACAGTATCAAAAAAGGTTTTTTTTTTTTGAGGGGGATAGGGTGAGAAAGTCAAAATGTTTAAATTTTATTTATTTATGTATTTATTTGTTTGTTTTTGAAGAAAATGGAAGAAGAGAGTCACAAATGCAGATTTTTCTCATTTAGAACTTCGGAGTAAACATTTTTTTTTTTTTTTTTTTTTTTTTTAATCTAATTAATCAGGATATTATCTGTTTTTGAAAGAAAAGCTACTTTGATTATTCCTTAAAAAAGCATTATTAAATTATACAATTTTTTTTTTTTTTTTTTTTTTTTTGCTTTTAAAAGCAAAATTTTTAGAAAGTATCGTTTGCAGAAACAGTTTTTAGATATTTTCAATGAATTTATTTGAGCTAAAAATGAAATCCCCCCCCCCCACACACACACACACCAAAAAAAAAAAAAAAAAAAAGCAAACCCGTGTGAAACTTTCGCACTTTATTTCTTTTCTTATTTACCTTTAAAATTTGAAACTCATAAACCTTAAGCCAAATTTCCCACCCAATTTTAATTCCTCAGAAGCCAAGTTATTATTAAAATAAAATTAGAAATTCTTACTTCTAAACTTTCATTAAATTATTTATTTTAATTTATAATCGTTGCCAAAAAAATTAAACTTTAAATTTTACATCTACTTTTTAAGATAGCACGCGATCTTGTTTTATATAAAAATTAAACCATTAAATTCATTTTTTTACTTATTTTTATTTCATATTGCTCGCGCACTTCTTATTTCCTAATTCAAAATTATTAAAAAACAAAAAAACTTTTTCGATATCGCTTGTAACGATACTGATTATTATTAATTTTCTTTTCTTTTTCTTTCAATAATAATAATAATAATAATAAATATTTTGATGAAATTCTGGCAAAAGCAGAATTTAGTTTAGGACGGAGGACTTTTAGTTTTTTTTTTTTTTCTTTTTTTCAAATTATAGCATCGCTTTCAAATTATTCAATTATATTTTCGATAAATTTTAGATTTCGACAAATGTCCAACTATCGAAAACGACAACGCAAAAATCCCAGATTGAGACTAATAGGCCCTCAGTCTTAAAAACAATAACTAAAAAAAGAAAAGATCAGGTATTCTGGTCTAAGGCCCAATTGGTCCGTGCATTAATGAGGCCCTGCATATCACACGTTTTTTAATAACCATTACGTTCTTAAAATTTTAACATAAATCTGACTTGCATAGCATTCTACTGCTTAAGTATATCAATCAATAACGATGATGACGATCGATTGCTGGTCGGTCGCATTTTACTTCTTGGTTAATCACGTTTTCTTCATCTTTTTATTAGTAAAAGTAACAGAAATTACGATAATGATAATTAAAATCACTAAATAATAAATAAATAAATAAATAATGGAGAAAATGGTCATTTATTTACTCTCTCAATTTCCTCATACAGAAAGTGTTGTTTTTGTGTGAAACTTTCAAAAATTCGTTTTTTTTTTTTTTTTTTTTTTAATTCACAGGTTTACAAAATTAAAGTTAACAAAATTTGAGTTGATGATTTTAGCTGAACTTTATTATTTTTGATGTGCTGAAACCGAAAATGCAGCCCATTTTTCTCTGTCACGTACAGATTTTTACCAATACAGGGTGCTTGCCAACACAATTTCTTACATATTCCAACATAACAATAGGTTGGTTGGTTGGTATGGTTTTACTTCGCACTAGTGCTGCGCTATTACAACAATAGTTTTCCATGATTAATTAATCATGAAAACATACTACAAAACTTGCAGGGCCGTGCCCTTAGCGGAAATCTATAAACCCGTGTCCTTAGCGGAAATGTTATCCCCCCCCTCGGTGGCGTGCTTTTAGCATACATGCCTTTAGCGGAAATATATAATAAATTTTAAAATAAATTAATAAATAAAAAAATGAACTCTTCAATTTTCCTCCACACTTTAGCCACATTTAGCGCTGGCTATATTTTTCGTCAGAAGTAACCTGTCGCAAAAATAGGTATACGTACTGTAGAATATCCGTTATTTGATGGAACGGTGATCTGTAACCATGTAAAGTTTAATGAATCACAGTACTCCATACGAAAGCGTACATTATTGCTCTTTTTTGATTTTATTTAAGTTTTTGAAAATATAATTAAGCATTACACTTTTTAAAACAAAAACGAAAAATCATGAAGTACACATTGATTATCAACACTTTCCAACTGTACGTAATTGTTGTATCGTATAACATTCTATGTTCTTTGTCTATATTTTCACACAATGGACAGACAGAAAGACAAACATATAAACTAATTGAATTCATAATCAGTTTGAAACATCGTTGGAAAGCGTTAAAAATGCTTAACACAAACAGAAATGCTGCTCTTAATTTCCTATTTGCACACCTTAATGTATCGAAACATTTTTGCGTAACCCTGTAGATCAAGCATATTATAGTTTATACAAAGCATTTTCTTAGCATATAAACAATTAATGCGAATTTCTTTATGGTTTTTTGATGAAGTTATTTAAATGAGATTTATAAAAATGTCTCCACTAAAGCACAATGAATTGGCATTTTTTGGATGTCCATGTACACAAACCAGTGGCATAGGTTCTATTAAGGCCATTTTAAGTAGGGAATATTCACATTCAAATCATATTCACATAAAAAAAAAAAAAAAAAAAAAAAAAAAAAAGATGTTAGAATTACCGCTTAATGTAAACGAAAATGCAATTCAGCAAATTTCCAATAATAACCCTCAGTGTAACTGAATATTTTTGTGTGGCTCTGTAAATCTAATGCTAATCATACTACATTCTATAGAAAGCATTCTTTTGTGCATTTGAATAACATATTTCAATTTCATTAAAATTCGTGCAAAGTTATTAAAATTTGGTTTACAGAAATACCTCTCATAGAACGAAATGCTTTGGAATGCTTTCGGCTGTCCTTGTACATAAACCAATAACAATATTTACTCCATTTTCCATAGAGAACACGCACACCTTATTTCCGCTAAGGGCATGGCTTCTTCTATTCCTCCTTCTTCCCTTTCACCCCATTCCGCTAAGGGCACGTCACCAAACTTGCCATATAGTTATCTTGGTGGAAGAGTAATGGAAGAAATTATATAGGTAGGCAAAAATCTATACGTGATAGAGAAAAACTGGCTTCATTTTCGGTTTCAACTCACCAAAAACATAAAGATTAGTCAAAATTATAACATCAAAATTTTACATGTCGACCTGCGTTACCCACTATGAGATGTCATGCATACGAAAATCGGGTCATTAGCGGTGTGTCTGTGTGTCTGTCCTATTGTCTGCGTATCTGTGTGTGTGTGTGTTTTATCAACACAACTAAAAAACAGATATTAGCTGGAATTCCAAATTCAGTTTTCTAAATATGTTTTATATAAATACATTAGTCGGATTTTTTTTAATTGAGATGGGACAAATAGTTCGTGAAGAAGAATTTTCCAAAGAATTCAAATGCATTGTGTTTATGTGCGAAATTTCTAGTTAGTGCATCTTCACTTCTTTAGATTGGCACTGAATAAACGAAAAATAGCATGTATTTTTAGTATGCACAAAAACATGTTTCACATAGTATATGATACGAAAAGCATACACTATTTTTTTACAGGGTCACACAAAATCTCTGCTACATAACAGGCTAATAGGAAATTGTTTGAAGTGAATTTCAAGTTCTGTTAAGTGTTTTTCTTAGGAGGATAAATTTATGGTACACGGTGCGTGTACAATTTATTGACAAAATACTGTGCTACACAAATTTAATCAAAATACACTCTTTTCTATAAAAATTAAAAATTGCAGAAAATTCAAATTTAACATTTTGAAGATTGTATCACTTGAAATTTTTGACTGTAAGTATCAGCAATTTTCAATGAGTGGTGTGTGTAAAGTTCTCTGAAAATTTTGAAAACAATTAAATATAAGGTAAACGCACCAGTAGTGGACACTTTAAGGACATTTTCCGGCAATTTCTTGTGTAATTTCCTAAATTTTAGAGCTTCAAAAAATAATTAATATTTCAGACCTTTACAAACTCTTTCTTAACACGACTGTATTATGAAAATTGCTAATTGTAGCATTTATTTATGTAAAAAATCAAAAATCTGAAGAGTTTGAAATGAGCCAGTAGTGGACACACTAAAAACCCAGTAGTGGACCCCTTTGAATTTTTGCTTTAAAATTCAACTCTAAAATTGCTAGATTACAGAATTGTGTCCGCTACTGGATCTGGCATTAAAACTCACATGAGCCAGTAGTGGACAGGGCTGTCCACTATTTGTCAGGATGACATTTTTTGGCACCAGTAGTGGACACCCATAAAAATACTATGTTTTAATACAAGATTTAAAAAATAGCACAATAAGTCAATTCTGCATATTTATTTTAGTCATATGAAAGCAAAAGGTAGAAGAAATCAGTTAAAAAAAGCAGAGAGCGAGCAAATAAAATTCCATTCCCTTATTCAAAGTGATAAGAAGAAAACAGCAAAATCACAAAAAGTGCAAATTTTTTTAGTTAAATTAACATTATTTTAAAACTAATGGCAGGAATTATTTTTTGTTAAAGGGTTTAACAGTAAAGGACTATAACTCCCTTCCTGAACATTGCTCGAATCTTCAGAATTATTAGGTAGCTTATTTTCCGAGTTTAAAATTAAAAGTGTCCACTACTGGTACAGGGTCCACTACTGGTGCGTTTACCTTAATAACCTGAAATGTTTTATGAATGTTACTTATAGATCATGAGTATTCGGCAGATTGACCCATAATTCTAAATTTTATAGAAAAACTAGGCGGAGTTAACAAAAAAGAAAAAAAATATTATCATGTCAGTTTCTATGTTGATGCTGAATATAAAACCGTGAACCAATTTGATTGATTAATGATTAATATTTTTCTTTAATATTATTTTATTAAATTCATTTAAATCTCTAGATTATTATTATTTTTTATTTATTTTCTTCTATATTTATATCAGAAGAAAGTATTGAATTAGTGAAAATTTTCGATATCCGGTTTTCTATGAATTCACATGTTTTGGAATATCCTCAATAAGATGACCATTTTTAGAAAACTTCGGTCTCTCTTTATGCGTGTGAGTACATGTGTGACTGTGTGTGTATATATGTGACAAATTTTGAGGACGCTGTATCTCACGAACTAATGAACAAAATTTAACCAAACATGGTACTATTTCGATCTTGACCTAAAATGGTGTTGATTACATTTTGGGTTCAATCGCTCAACAGGTGGCGCTTTCATTTCTTTCTTTCTTTTTTTTTTTTTGTTTTTTTTTTCTTTTTCATGATTTTTAATATGGTAATGTAGGACAAAATTTCGTATAAACGTACATAATGAGAACTATTTTTAACAAATGATTGTAAAATTAATAAAAATTGTTTATAATATATTAATAATAAACTAGGAGAAAAGAAATTGTGTACTTGTAGAAACGTCGCTCCCACCCCCCTTCTCAGGAGCTGTAAATCTTCAATATGGGTATCTAAAAGAATTCGTCAATACCTTTAAAACGAATGGTTGAACCATTGATCTATGAAAATTTAAATCAAAGTTATCCGTAAAGAAAAAAAAAAAAAAGTTTCCTCATCTGTCGAGACCGTCTTTTGGCATTTAGTGCTATATTCCTCTGAAATTAAAATCGTCTGCATAGATCATGGAAAATAATTTTAATAAATAATAATTTGATAAATAATTCGTACTGCGTGAGTTTGTATAGAAAATCTTGTGGTGGCCGCAATATGCTTGGTTTTTTTTTTTTTTTTTTTTTTCTAATATTCCACAACAATTTTAGCCATTTTGAATTACAAATGGGAACGATTTCAAGAAAATTGAATTATCGTTTGCATTAACCTATGTACATTTAAATAATAAATATAACAAATTTTGTATACTAAATAGGTATTTAAGTCATACATTTTCTTTCATGTCTGAATATGGCAAAATAGATTATTTGGTGCTCTAATTAATACAAGAACTATAATACAAGCACTTGATGGTAATATGTGATGGATAGCATTTTTTGATAATTTTACAATCCATGTTAACAATTTTTCATATTATTTAATTGATTTAGATAGAGCAGACTGTACCTAACTTTACCGACAGCAAAAGCCCAGGATATTCAATAGGAATTTTCTCTTTCTTCTTCTTCTTTTTTTTTTTTACAATTATTCATTAAAAAACGATTTTTCTTTTCTTTTTCTTTCTTTCTTTTTCTTTTTTTTTTCTTTTTCACATTCAGAAGGTATAGAACTGTTAAATTAGTACTGGTTTCCAAAAAATTATTTTTTACATTTTTAGCATTTTATTCTTTTGCTAAAAAATGCGAAAAGTGCACTTAGTTAATTTTTCAGATTTTTAAACTCATTTAAAAAAAAAAAAATCGAGTACTAATTTAACTGTTGTGAATTTTTTAAAATGTAAAAACAAAATTAAAATATAATATAATATAATAACGATTAAACAATGAGTAATTGTTGAAACAAATTTCGTCATAGAATAACATGGGCTTTGACTGTTAGTGAAATTAAGTATTATCCGCTCTCAAATTCATATTTAATATAGAGTTCTAACAGATGCCGTCACGAGCTGACGATATTTGTTTGCTGAGGGACAGTTGACCCCACCGACCCATTTTTTATCATTGCGGAATAGTGTTACAAATTTATCGTAACGCAGTGTTGTAAATGTATTTGTAAAAGCATAAAAAACATTCTACTACTACGCTTCCAAAGGCATAGAAAAATTAGCGTTGTCCTTCAGTAAAGTACGGTTGCTAAGAAGAAAGTCACTTAAAAAAATAATATTATAGTTTTAAAAAATTAAAGAACACGCTTTTATAGAAATGCGAACTAAAAAGCACAAAATATCTATCTTAGTATTAAAATGCAGGGTAAGAGAAAATGTGTGAGTGACACACCATAGTATTTACATAAATTTAATTCTTTAATTAAAATAATTTAGAATTAAACAAAAACCATAAAAAAAAAAAAAAAAACTCCCCTGACTGGTATCGAACGCTAAATCTTTAGGTTCGTAGCGCGGAGCTATACCTCAACGCCACGCCGTTCACGTAGAGAAAGTCTTTTTTTACAATATAGATTTTTTGTTTGCTCCCAGAGCGGTTACAAACATATAAACATACATACATACAGGTGAAGCTAATAAAAGCGTGTTAAAAAAAAAGACTTTTGTGTTAAAAGTGCAAGAGATTAAAAAAAGACAAACTATTTTTAACATCAGTTTAATGTAAATAATAAGTATAATGTTTGCATAAATAGAAAATAAATAAACTTTGCCTATTAAAATATGTATTTAAGTCTTAATCGACTCCTCTACATTCTAAGACACGTATTACTACATGCAGTCGCCGACGGATTCAACTTTGACTTCGACAATAATTGACGATATAGTTTATCAGTAAAATTTACAACTTCAAATTCATGTGTTTGGGTGAGTCACTATATTTGGAAAAGTATTTTGTTTAATTGTCTAAATCTAGAGTCTAAAAATATTGTTTTTTAAATGATAAATAAGTTGAGCTAATGTTTGACATATCTTAGAAATAGAATCTTTCTTCATTCAATATCACCTTTGAAATTGGCAGAATATTATTTTAATCATACTTATGATATTCGTACTTGATCGATTACAAAATTAGATTCCCGATATAATTTTTGATGTATTTGAATGACAATTTTAAATGAGGAAAAATAAGAAAACAGCGATACATCGATGAAATGGAATTATTGATTTCTTGCTCTATACACCAGTATATTTAGTATCCTCGGCGTGGCTGATATTAAAAACATGAGAAATTTTAAATACAGTCGAACCTCGTTACCAAGAATCTTAAGGGGGATAAAAAAAATTGTTCATGTTATCAGTAAATCATGCTATCAGTATCTAACATTCATATAACTGAACTAATCTTCATTTTGACGGGGATTGTGGAAACAGTTCATGTTAAAAGTAATTCACGTTAACAGTGTTCACGTTAACGAGGTTGACTGTATGAAGTTATCACTTATTACTTAATAACTTCTAATAAGATTAGACTTTCCTATATTTTATGTGTAGTAACAAAACCACTATATATAATATAATACCACCACGCACATAACAGTAATGTTACATATCCGTTATCAGTGGTTTTGTTATAACTTTCTTCTCTATTCAATAACAGAAAGTATTGTATTCGTAATAATTTTCGACTTCCGGTTTTTAATTGATTTACACGTTTTGAAAGATCCAGAAGACGGCCTGACCATTTCTATAAAATATCTGTCTGTGCGTCTGTCTGTGCGTCTATGTGTCTTTGTGTCTGTGTGTGTGACAAAACATTTGTGGCATATCCAGCTCAAGAATTAACGCACATAATTCCATACAAATTTATATGTAGTTGCACCATGACATATATTAGTGACGTAATTTTTAATATGGCAGTATAAGGCAATCGTCTGCATTCATCGTTGATAATAATTTCATTAAACAATTTGTACAAGAAAATATAGGAGAAAGTTTTGTGATAGCGATATTAGTTTATATTAACACCGAAAAAGTTAATGATGTCGTCGATATTGAATTTCGACCAAATCAGACATTTTTCTACATCTCCAAGGGGAATGTTGCCTTCCGAAAAACCGATTCGAAAATGCTTTACATTTTGATGCTTGGGGAAGAGCCATTCATATTGCGCCATAAGCATATTATGACATAATGGCACATTTGTTTGCAAATATGCTCTTTAAATTTAAGCAATTTACGATACCAACATAGTTTAAAAGTCGTATATTTGTATTTGTCTGTCTGTTTGTCTGACTGTCCATTTACCTGCGAACTAATTGCCACAAATATCTTTAAAATGTTTTGAAACTGACATACCTTATTCAAGTTTCACAAAAGTTCCAAACTTATAACAGTCTTCCTTTTTGGTCGGGGGTGGGGGGGTTAAAAAAAAGTTCATATTCGACTGCTACCAATATCTTCTAAGACTTATGAAACTTAGCGCCAAAAAATTGGTTGCGCTGCCAAATTTGCTTATTTTTTTTTTTTTTTTTTTTTTTTTTTTTTTGGCGGGGGAGGGGGTGAGGGAGAAAAGTTGAACTATTTTTAAACTGTAAAAAGTTAAGTTTTATTTCAATTTTCCATACGCGTTTTAAATTCAATATAAATTATCCTACGCCTTATTTGCAGATCATTTTAAATTGTACAAATCTTATAAATCTATGGATTTCGTAATGCAGCTATTCAACAAAAAAAAATATTATATGCAACATGAAAAACTTAATAATAATAATAATAATAAAATAAAGAATAAATATTATTATTTAAAGCAATTTGTCATGATAATAATTTAACAAACCCTTCCTCCTATCTCATAAGTTTAACGAAGTTATTGTTATTTTCCTTGATATTTTCTATTAATTTAAATTTATATAACTTTCAACACCTATTTTTAATTTTAGTCTAAAATATCTATATACTTTTAAAAAGACGGTTTAAAATTTTCCATTACGAACTAACATGGTAAACGTTAAAAAGAAAAATAAATAAATATTTTTTAACAGACATCACATAATTAGAATAGTACATTCCTAATTAATTTCGGTGTTTATATCGATTAGTCTGCAGACTACAATTTTTATCTCCAGGTTAATTATTCATTTTTAAAACTGAATTCATAATAATTTTTATCCTAAAACTTAATTTAAATTCTTATATTTTATATTCGCTAATTATTTAAAATGCTATTTCATGAGGTGCGACAAAAGAACGTTCTCTTGCATTGATTATAGTGAAGAGTCTTATACAATTATAGGATTTTCAGAAAGTTTTAAAACGTATATTACTTTTAATGATCTCAATTGTCTAAATTTTGAAATTATTGGTTGAAGTTTTTAAAAATCTAATACTGTTAAAAAAATATGTTTTAAAATTTGAATTTAACATTTTTTAAACATAACACATCACACATCTGTAGTTAAAATGCAACTTAGCAGGTGGTGTAAACATGTGATGCCAGATGGTCGAAAATTATTTCCCCAAACAGGTCTTCAAATTTCCCCAAATCAGGGTTTTTTTTTTTTTTTTTTTTTTTTTTTCGAAAAAATCCCCAACTTGATTTCTGCTAAAAAGGGAAAAAAAAAAAAATCAAGCAGATTTAAGTGGATTTGAGCTCAGATATTTCCCCAAATGAAAGTAATTTTTGAAAAAATTCCCCAAATAACAATAAAGCTATTGAAAATCCCTGGTCGTAGGGATAAATCATTACGTTGCCAACATTGACAGAAAGTTGAAAAACTCCCCAGATTTGTTCCCCAAAATTTTAGAATTCCCCAATAAAGTCCCCACAAACATTTGGTCCCCAAAATTGTCCCCAGAAGCCTCAAAAATCCCCAAAATGGGGACAAAATCTCCAATCTGGCATCACTGGGTGCAAATCAAGTTCTGAAAAATGCATTATATATTCTTCGACTACATTTCATGAAACCATGGAAGCATCTGCGCAAGTGCTAACTCAACGAGTCCAATGCTAAAATAGGGGTGACAGTCATCTGACTCAGAGAAAATGAGTAATAACAGAGCGCGAAATTATTGGATGTTTTCCAAATTTCAAACTGTCGGTCTAGCTGGCATCCCTTAAACCTTTTGGACGCGTCCTCACTGCTAGTTTTAGGATATGTGGTTGCACTGTATTGCATCTTATCACGCTTTTAACACTTTTCAACAAAATTTAAAGATGTTTATGACTTCGGTTTGTCTATATTCAAGCTTCCTTAAAAATTTCTAGAATTTCTTGAAACTGGTATATGCTATTCAAGTTTACTATGGCACGATCTTTATTGAAAGTAAGTAATAGTGATGGCACTTCTGGTTTGTGAATCGTATTTCACAAAAGAATTTCAATACATTGCAGCCTATGACAGGTATTTCTTTAAAGTTATTAAGTTTAATTCTTTTAAACTGCGCAAAATATGACGAAATTAATATACATAAAATGTGTGTATATAATCATGTGCATTAATGATTGTATTACAAGTTTGTTCAAAATATACAGATGTGTTGGAAATTATAAATGGAAACGGTTCGAAGGGCATTTTAATTGTGCTATGAGATATTAATTTTACCATGTTTTTATTAACTTCTATTCTTGTTTGTTTGTTTGTTTGTCCGGTACAAATCTTGCAATCGAATTTTAACTAACTTCACTACTAGCTAGACATTTGAAACTTTCACACTAGCTCAGAATCCGGTGACAACACAATACTTCGAAGTCCGATTTTCGAATTTTTGATTAGTTTTCTTATAATTAATTAAAATATGAAAATAATAACATCCTAATAGCGTTAAAATAGACATTAAAATATTAGCTATAATTTAATTGTTGCCAAAAAAAAAAAAAAAAATTACGAGTTCATTTTTTTCGACATAAAAATAAATACATTTAATTAAACGTGAACGTTAAAAAATTATAAACAGTTAAATTATACATCTGAAAAAACACTTTAAAAAATTATGCACATTGATCTATGATTCATCAGAAAATTTAAAACATGGTATATAAAAAGTTTTTTCTATCTTATAATTTTTATTATTATTATTATTATTATTATTATTCTGAGTTTTAGCATACAATATCGGGTGTATCCTATTTTAAAAAAATGTACAGGGGTACATAAAAGCAATTAATTTTCTATTTTCCCTTTTAAAAAATCTATGAATATAGCTTATTGACATGAATATAGCTTATTTACTGTGACTATGAATATAGCTTATTTACATCCTCCATAATTGAAAATCCAAAACTATTTACGGACACTAGAGATAGACCGATGGGCAGATAGACAGACAATAGACTAATTCAAATCATAATCGCTCTCAAACATTGTTAGAAAGTGTTAAAATGAGTAATAAAAATGAAGATACTATTCCAACGATTTTCAAATATAGCCCTTAATGTATCTGAATATTTTTGTGCAACCCTGTAAATTTTAATTAAATTTATCTTTTTATTTATTTATTCGTATATAGATTTTTATTTTTATATACTACAGAAATAATTTTTTGTACATATGAATAATATATTTCAATTTCATTAACATTTGTGCAAAATAAAGATAACAAAATATGGTTTATGAAAAAAACCTCTCATACTTCCGGCTGTCCCTGTACACAAACCAATGGTGGTATTTTTTCCATTTTCAATAGAAAATATCCTATAGTGAATTTAAATAACATATAACAGTTTCAAAGATTTCCGTTAATATTTGCGGGACTTAGAGCACGGACAGACAGACAGACAAATCGATGTCATAAGCATTTCAATTTTATTGGAATACACTTAGTTCCATTTTTCTCATTTTATAACTTGACAACATTAAGAATTTTTTCTTAAATTTCTGACTGAATTGTAGTTCTAATCTTGCAAACTCAACTGATATAGATTTGATTGCGGTATAAAAATAGTTTTTATGTCAAGTTTTAGATGCTTTTAATTCGTGAAAATTTACATTGTTGAGTCATAAGCAAAAAATTATACACATCACTTCTCTGAACATTATTATGCGTCAATGATAAGAATAATAAACTAATGAAACATTAAAAGAAAAGGGTAATGGTGACTTTTTGAAATTTATCCTTTAAATTTATATCAATATATATTAAACTACCTTCTATTTCTGAATTATATCACTAGAGTTTTTTCTTAAATTCCTGACTAACAAGGAAACATTCAAAAGCTGTCGTCTTCAAAAAATATATGTGATTCTACTCTTCATAAAACACCAGAAAGTGAAATTATCGGCGGAAATGAATTACAGCGACCACAAGAAATTATCAAACTTAAGCATATTTGGCGATTTAGGGCTGTTAGGCTTTCAGTTCGTTAACACCGAGATTGCCGTGTACGTTTCTCCGCCAAGTACTCAAAATCAATCGCCAAATATGCTTAATATTATTATAATATACATTTGCTAACTTAAGAAACTTTTTTAATTAGTATTTTCATATAAATTTTGCTTAAGGGCCCTCTTCACTCACCGCCGCCGGAAGCCGAAACTAATGTTATTCTATGGAAGGTTTTTCTTTACAAATAACTTATTAACTAATGCATATTTTTAAATTCCGTTTTCACATTCTGAAAATTCTCAGCTGTTAAATTGACGGACCTTTTTTAAAAATGTATTTTTTTTTTTTGAAGCTGAAAAATACGAATTTTCAATATGTGAAATTTTTTCATTTTGCAATTTCAAAATAAAATATTAAAAAATAAAAAAAATACATTTTTAAGAAAGGTGCGTCCATTTAACAGTTGGGAATTTTCTGAATGTGAAAACAGAATTTAAAAATATGTATTAGTTGATAAGTTATTTGTAAAGAAAATTTCCCCATAGAATAACATTGGCTCGGGCTTCTGGCGACAGTAAGTGAAGAGGGCCGTTAAGTGTAATTAAATTTGTAGTAATCAATGTGTTATTATTAAAATTTCAGTTATACGTCTTTTCAGTTATACGTCTTTTCCTTTTACGTCACTCCCGTCAAAGACGAATAAACGGTGCTTTACTGTAACAATAATTTAATTTAATTCTAAGAATTTTTAACTTATCAGCCGAAAAAATTATTTTCTAAAATTGAAATTACAATGCAACTGTCAAAGATTGAAATCTCTTTTAATAATAATAATAATAATAATAATAATAATAATAATAATAATAGAAGGGAAAAAGGTGAAATTTTCCTGTAATTTTATTTATGAGATTTTTCTGAAAATCGTGTATGCAAATGCTATCACGCTGTTGTTTTGCGCGGGAAAGGCTAGTATATATTAATCTACCCTCTGTTTCTGTATTACGTAATTTTTGAATAATATCACATAGAAATTTTTCTTAAATTTCTCACCAAATTACACTAATCTTGCGAACTCACTTAACATCAATTTGGTTCCGATACAAAAAGGAATTTTTACAACTTTCGGATACATTTAATTACCGAAATTTTACGTTTTTGAGTCATGAACTAAAATTATACACGAAAAAATTACGTTTTTGAACATCATTATGTGTCAATGATGAGAACAATGAACTGTTGAATTGTTAAAAAAAGAGATAATGACAACTTTTTATTCTGCAAATTGTTTAGTAAATAAACACTTCATTCAAAAACTCACAATGGTAAAGGAAAGTGCTATGAAGATGTCATCACCCTTTTATGCCAAGTGTTTGGGCACGCGATTTCAATTGAAGGTAACTGTACTTTTCCTCCAAAGGTCAATTGAAAACGTTTGGAAGGTCAGAGGCCATAACAGGTTATATGGACAGTGGCTATAACCTTGAAGCTCGCCAGTGTGCCTGCTCCCCCCGCATATAACAATGACTACCTGTGTCAAACTGTCAGGTATATTATGCTACCGCTATCTGTTGTAAATGTGCATGAGTCAAACTAGGACAACCTGTAGTTCGCATTTCTTTTCTTCCAGTCCTGTCTTGTCTTAGATATAATTGCAGACATGCAAAAATTATTAGAATAACTGTGATTTTTTAATTTTTTTGGCATTTATTATTATTATTAATCGTAGTATCTTATTAAGAAAAAATAATTTCACTTGTTTCCCTTATTATTGTTACTATTATTTGTAACCTATCATTCAAGAAAAATAATTTAACTTATAATTATTATTATTGTAATTGTTATTTTTAATCTACTATTCAAGAAAAATAATTTCACTTGCTGATGTAATTTATCTTTCATGTTTTAAGAATAGTTCGGAACAGAATTGTCCAACCCAAAAGACATTGCGGGCCGCTTCAGAAATGCATTTAATCCCAGTGGAGCTACCATACATCCACTCACAAGAGAAATGTGAATCAGTAAAATTCCTATTGAAACCAAACCAAGCTTAAATTAAACAGCGTGGTCGAAAACATAGGATAAAGTGTAAAACTCATCCATGGGCCCAGATAAGGCCCTAAAAAATTTAGTCACGTTTATCAAAATCAATGAAACATAATTAGCAGGCAAGAAAGCGTGGCACAGTGTCAAAGTGTTTGACATGAGACAAGAAGGTCTTCAGTTCGATTCCCGTCATGGTCGAATTTTTATTTTTATTATTGTTATTATTATTATTATTTTACATAATACCAATATTTGGTTCAACATAAAATTATCAAATTATGGTAAAAGGTTAAACCCTGCAGCGACTTCACTACCAAGTTTTGGTTCAAACTAACACCAAATTTTTAACAGTTTATGGGGAAATTTTTCCTCAGAATTACTCATTAGCCAATGTATTTTTTAAAATTTTAGTTTCACATTCAGAAAATTCAAAAACGTTAGTTTTAAAAATTATTTATTTTCTAAAAATTTATTTTTACTTCTTATTTTAATATTTAATATTTAAACTACAGAAGGCGAACAATACGTCCAGTTATATTTTTTAGCTTTTTATAGCTCAAAAATGAAATTTAAAAATTTGCATAAAAGATCAATTTTTTGAAACAAGAAATAATTTAACAGTGAATGTGAAAATTGAATTTTAAAATATACATTTTGGCAGTGAGTACTTTTCATCTCATATTCAAATTTTTCATAAAATAATATTACATTTGGCTATTGAGGACGATAGGCAAGGCGTTATTCTCAAAAAGGGGGAACTCTTCATTTATAAATAATATTTGTCAATATAAGAAGGAATTCAGAAAAGCAGTCCCCACTCCCTTTTGTTAAATTTTTATTTTACACACACACACATGTATCTACAGTCGGTAACAAAAGTGTCCGAACACTAGCAAAAATTCCTATGTAAAAAAAGTACACTTCATACGGTACTGTTAAATAAATCCTTATCGAATCGTGTTCTTACACTGACTAAGAACAGGATTCGACAAGGATTTATGTAACAAAACCGTATGAAGTGTACTATTTTTACAAAAGAATTTTTGCTAGTGTTCGGACACTTTTGTTACCGACTGTATATATATGTGTATATTAAATTTCTTTTTAACGAGTATTCATTGATAAAATTTGTTAAAAATTTCCAATAATTACTAAATTGAAAATTTTAGCAAAAGTTATTAAGGAGAAATTATTAAACAAAACAATTAAAGCAACAATTATTAAATGGAAACTCTAAATATTTCGTTTTGAATTAATCTTTGGTAAAATTTGCTTTTAACTAGTCTTTATAAATTCCTCATATTTTTTATTCAAAAAAGGTTGGGAATTCGGCATTAATAAATAATATTTCATGAATATAAGGGAAGAGTTCAGATTTTAAATAATCCCCTAAAAAAAAAAAAATTAAACCTGCTTTTGGTGATTAACCATTGTTGAAATTTCATAAAAATTTGCAACAATTATTATGTTCATGTTCTTATAAGAGTTCAAAATTTTTAAATGTATGTTCCACGTGTTTTAGAGGTAGTGTATCTTATCTTCCAAAATAGCTTATCATTATTTAAGATAAAGTTATCTATAACGAAGATTTTTCCATCTCAGAGTCGTTTAGTGAAAGCAGTACTCTTCTTCTGGGACTTGTTTCCAATCAGTGATTATTATCTTCAAAGAGATAAGAGATAATGCTGGCATATTTCTTACTTGTTGAATATTTCGATTATTTTTTAAAGGGATCGGAAAACTGTTGCGGTGGTATTTAGTTTCAAATGTAATTTGAAGTATGATTGAATAAGTTTAAAATAATAATTTAATAATAATAGAGTTGCAAAATGCAAATTAAGGCCTGTTGTCTGTGAAGGACCTATGCTTGGGTGAATGTTCTCCATAGAGGTCTTTCTTAGGGGTACTAGCACAGGAAATATTTCTAAAAGGATCTTTTTAAGAGATTTCATTCTTGTGAATACATTGTTAAAAATGAAATACTTAACCCGTTAGCAGTCGCTATAGACAGCGCCACCTATTACAGATTGTGCACTTTTTATTTAAATGTCACCAATAATTTTAAAAAGTGATGTGATCGACGTTTCTTCGATTTTACTCGCGTTTTCTATATATAAAATGACACTTCTAAAAATTTTTGGTGGCTATTGAATAAAAAAATCTGGCAATAATGAAGGATGGGCGGCAAATCGACCAACTAGCGACTACTAACGGGTTAAAAATGAGAAGATAAACCTTCTTATATCTTTTTGAGAAGATTTTTCTCAAAAAATGTGGGAACCGTTGCTTTCTCAAAAATTAGATTATTAGTAAAAATGAGTACAATTATTAATAATTTGGTTTCATGAAAGGCGTTACGATAAATGCTTTTAATTTGTTTTATAAAGCCCTTGAATAATGTACACTATTAAAGCACGTTTCTCAATTATAAGCAGAATTTTCTTATTTTTTGGAAGTTTCTTTTCTTATATCTCCGAGTAAGAATTTCTTGTTTAGCTATTTATTTCATAATTAGTCTTGTAATATTATAACGAAGGTAGATTCATTTGTTAACGCCGTCGCTCTGAGGTAAAGTATCAAGCTATGAAACCAGAGATTGTGGGTTTGGTCCCCTTCAAGGTGAGTTATTTAAAAATGGTTTTTGTTTAAATCTAAATTGTTCATATTTTATTTATTCATTGTGTTAATTACGTTTATGTTAATTATCCAGTAAATGTTATACAATTTCTAGACCTTTCCGAATTTTAGAATATTCTGTTCTAGAAAATTCAGCAATTGTATATTAAATGATGTAAAACTTGAAGTGAATAGTTAAATGAGAGAAAAAAAATCTTAAAAATGAGAAATTCCTATTTGAAACTCTTATAATAAACGAAACTTCTCAAAAATGACAAGGTCTGCTTATTTTTCAGAAGTGTGTTTTAACAGTATACAAGAATTTCGAGTAAACTACGGAAAACTCAAAACAGTTACACCGATGAGCGTGACCTGGGTTAGACCCGGAACTCTCCTCCTACCAGCTTCAATAGTAGCGCACGGCCACAAGTGGGATTAAAAATAAAAATCCAATATCTTAGAAAAAATCAGTTACAAAAATATCAATAAATTAATCACGTTATTAATTTTGTATAAAAACTCCGAAAATGAATCCTATAAGTTGCAAAAACACTCAAAAACTGTTTAGGATCGAAATAATTATGTTACGAATACAGCGTGGAAGCACCAACACGCGTTTATGGTCATTGAGAACAATGAAATTTGGGACATAAAGTTTGGAAATCAGAAAAATTTAGAGATAAAAAGTCAGGTTGAGAATTAGAGGACCATTATGATTTATTTATTTATTTATTATTATTATTATTTTATTTATTTATTTATTGACTGGTGAAGGACAGTAGTTAACATTTTCTGCTCGAAACTATTTTCAATTTACGGCATTAGCTTACAAAATTTTTATTTATTATCATTTAACACTAGAAATTCAATACATTTTACTACAAGTTACTAATATTTACTACAGTTACTAAGTTTACTACACGTTACACTTTACATACAACTTTATAGATGCACTTTATGTATGTGTGTGCTTTGTACATATAAAGATAGTATTTATAATTGAAAATAATGAACATTCTAAAAACATTTACTCAATTCCAATTTGGGTGATTCTCTAAATAAAAGGCCATTTTAATACAAGTGGTGAGAAAAAAAAAAATGTCACTTTTTTTTTTTTTTTTTTTTTTTTTTGTAGCAAGAGTAGAACTACTCGATTAGAGTAGTACAGTAGAACTTTTCGATTATCAGACCCTTGTTTAACAGAAACCGTCATTTTTCTAAGCTTTTTTTTTTTTTTTTTTTTAGCGTCACTTTTCCGAAACTTTTTGTTAACCAAAATTAATTTTTTAAGCCTTTTTTTTTTTTTACTTTAACATTTCTTGTGTATGAAAGCGTTCTTTCCGAACTACCACTACAAATAAATAGTTTGATTCCCCTTTCTTAAAATTCCTTTGAAATTAACGCCATATGAACTTTCCGTTTCAATCATTGTAAGATTTTTGTTTCAAAATTAATTTTTATATATAATTTGTTCATATAAATTAATTCATATAAATTATTTAGCAGTTTAAATAGTCATAATAACAGTTCGATGACGATATTACGTATTAAACTAGATGATTATTGAAAAATTCTCTTTTATCCGGAAATTTCGATTATCCAATGAAGATTCGATCCCAAATACGTCAGATAATCGAAGTTCTACTGTACAGTCGGTAACAAAAGTTTCCGAACACTAGCAAAAATTCCTATGTAAAAAAAGTACACTTCATACGGTTTTGAAAAATAAATCCTTATCCAATCATGTTCTTACACTGACTAAGAACAGGAATCGACAAGGATTTGTTTAACAAAACAGTATTAAGTGTACATTTTTAACATAGGAATTTTTGCTAGTGTTCGGAAACTTTTGTTACCGACTGTATTTGAAAAGTACTGATGTATAAATTTGATAACATGACGTGCTGAATGATTTAAAATATGAGTTGCAAGAATTTCTTGGAAATAAAAAATAAGTACGAAGACATAAATATTAATAATAATAATAATAATAATAATAATTTCATACGTAAAAATAGCACATGATGTGTTTCGATTAAAAGTCAAAGTTAAATTTAACAACAAATAAATAATCTCAAACAAAAATATAAAGTCTGTTACAACTGAAATCATATTTTCATGATTCCTTATTCCTTCATATTACGGAGTAGCTGAATTCTGTTTAATATTCCATATATAACAAACGAATTTTTATTCTGTTTATGGTTTTCATTAACGAGTTATTATTTTTTTTACTTTCTCTTCCACCATAAGGTAGAGAAAGTATTGTTTTTGGGTCAAATTTTCGAAAGCGAGATTTTGTTATATTTACACGTTTTGAGGTCCCCTGAATACGAAAATCATGTTTTTAGCAAATGGTCTGTGTGTGTGTCTGTGTGTATGTCTGTGTCTGTGTGTGTGTCTGTCTGTTATCAGTATATCTCAAGAACAAATAGTAGCAGACATTAAAAACTTGGTATTCTAAATGTGTATCATTTATAGATGCTACAGTAAGCTTTTCGTTAAGATCAAGCAAATGGTTCGTGTACAGGGACAATCAAGAGAATTCTAATACATTACGTCTATGGGGGAAATTGCAAGTAAGTAGAGTTTAACATCTATAGACTGCACTAAACAAAATGAAACGAAAAAAAAATTTGTAATAGAGATAGTCAACTGGGAAAAAAATTTGTGTATGTAGGTGCCTCACCTTCCCCCCCCTGGGGGGGGAAGTCCCCCCTCGAGGGGAGTAAATTTTCATGATGGGTATCTTTCAAAAGAGCTCGCCAATACCTTTAAAACGAATGGTTGAACCATCGATCTGCGATAATTTAAAACAAAGTTAACGCTTTTTTTTTTTAATACTTTCAACGAAAAAAAAAAAAAAAAAAACTTAGAAAAAAAAATTGTATTTTTTTTTTTAATATTGAGAATAAAATGGACTTTTTTTTTGGATATTTAGTGTTATACTACTTCTCTAATATGGAAATCGTCCGCATTATCATAAAAGATTATTTTTTAAAAACAGAATTATTTTTTAATAACCGAATTAAATTCTATATAAATCTAGGTGTATTAATGAAACGGGGGGTTGAGGGGGCCGGTAGCCCCCTCACACAGAATTAATTATCATATAAAACTCTTCCGAAGCCTAATTTGAATTTTTTAACGTAGGTGTACATAACATCGTTATCTTACCTCTTAATCTCCAACCTGTATTTAAAGTATTAAATTTCAGGGTAAGAGAAAGTCGTGTGAGTGACACACCAGATTATTTCCATTATTTCATTTTTCATTATTTTTTTCATTAATTCATTTTCATTCAGCCAGAATTTTTGACATTAAATCAATATAACTAACAGACGATGGTTTTGGCTTAAACAGATTCAATGAAAATTTAACAAATTTTACCATAAGGAATAATAATACGTTTTGAAAAACTTTATCATATTAAGACCAACGTGAAGAAAAGATCAAATAGCAGCAATAAAATTAACATATTTATTAAAAAGCTTCGTACAATGAGAACAAAATAGAAGAGATACACAGCAACAACGTGTTGCTATTTCAAAAGAGAAGAAATATTTTTTAAATATTTTTATGGTTGTATGCATTTTTATAAGATTTCATGAGTTTTCTTATTGTGACCGCCTAAATCCGTATTTTTTTTTTTTTTTTTTTTTTTTTTCCTGAAACTAATCAAGAGTTAAACAAACATGTAGTTTACCTAGTCAATTCATTACTTTATAAAACAAGCCTACTAAAAAATAATAATAAATACAATAATGTTTTCTTTTTTTTCTTTCTTTTCTTTTCTTGCTTTCTTTTTTCTCATTTTAATAATAGAGTAGAGTAATTCATATTCATCTGCAAGCTACATTAAAAAATAAATAAATAAAAAAAAAAAAAAAAGAAAAAAAAAAAAAAAAAAAGAAAGAAGACGCATAAAGCTAGGTTTATTAAAATAAAATAAAAATTGAATTTAACTAAATATTGTTTTTATTTAAATTCTTTAACTTTCAATCAAATTTAGCGATTTTTTGACTCTGAACTCATAATTACTATTTGTAGCAAATTTTTAACTTTTATCAAAATCAGTTTAAAAATAAGCGATTAAAAAAAAAAAAAAAGATGTATACTTTAACAACAAC
The DNA here is from genome assembly GCA_963930645.1 of Salticus scenicus. Classification (NCBI taxonomy): domain Eukaryota; kingdom Metazoa; phylum Arthropoda; class Arachnida; order Araneae; family Salticidae; genus Salticus; species Salticus scenicus. The sequence goes on along the minus strand of OZ005658.1, from coordinate 213,724,443 downwards.
ACCAAAAAATAAATAAATAAATAAATAAATAATAGAAAGAAAGAAAAGAAAAGAAATAGATTTATAATCTAACATGATTTAAAGGCTAGCCAGCTCGCAGATTTTACCAAACGTGATTTGGTAAGTTTGGAGTTTTTTGTCTTAAGTCTAATTGACATCACGAGTACCTGGACCTACTTTAGGCACCCTAGTCCAGTAGCATATCTTTCCTGGCTACATCCCATATAGCACAGTTTGACAGCTGTGACAGCTGACCAGGTGCAAAAAAATATCATTAAGGACTTCCTTTTCTTAAACAGCTTTACCCAATAAAAGCCGAAAAATAATTTGCTATACGTCCCCCGAAACGTTTGCTTCTTACCCCGCATTCTTTAAAGAGGATCGTTTCCTGTATTGGTAAATGCTAGTCAATGCATTTAAGAAATATTATGTTTACTTATATATCTTTCATTTGCTGAGTGTTTCAAATGAATTAAATTATTCAATATACAATATATATATATGTATAAGTATTTTACCGTATGTTATTTATTTCAATATGATGTATTTATTAAGTTCGATTAGCTAAGCGCATTTACACTAAATAATGACAAATATTCTCTCTCTTTCTGTCTTTCTCTCTCTCTTTTCTTTTTTTCTTCTCAAATGAATAAGACGTACATGACTAATTATTATGTATTAATAACTGAATTGCAAGTTGATATCTCTTTATAAATTCTTTCAAGATATTTAAACTTCTATAAATCTAAAGTTTTGTTGATTAACTATAACACACGCCTCCCTATATATATATATATATATATATATAAACAGATTTACAGAAATTCGTCTAATTTTGCATACAATAATCAACCGATGCCCATGAAGACGTATTAGGTATATTATATGCTTTTATTATTTGAATTCTGATTATTTCTTTTTCTTTTTATTTAAATTTTCACTTTCCTAATGAGATATTTTTCAGCACTTATATTTCCTTTTGTACAATGTTTCAAAAGGTTTAATATTATAGATATATATAGATACACACGCACACAAAAGGAAAAAAAAAAAAAGAAAAGAAAGAAAAGAATTTGCCCGTGCTTTAATGAATGAATTTGTATATTTGCAGTTAATAAATTGATTTTTTATTTTACTTTCGATAATCTTAATATAAATAAAAGTCATTGTTTGTTTGTATGTAAGGGAAAGAGGCTAAAATTATACCAAACAAATTTCTGCTTATTATGATAAAATCTTTTAAAATAGGTGTTTTGAAATCTCTCAACCTCTTGAAAACAAAACGCGACACGCAGAAAAAAATTCAGTCAACCTGACCAAAACCCGAATCGCAAGAAAAAATAGTATGTTGTGGCCACCACAAGACTTTCTTCTATATTTTCCTGTACAAATTCACTAAGTGCGAATAATTTATTAAATCTATTATTTATTAAAATTATTTAACATGATAAATGCAAATCCTTTTCATTTTAAGGAAATCTAACACTAAGTAGCCAAAGGAATACAGTTTTATCTCCTATAAATAACATCTTAAAAAATGCGTTTTTATAATGATTTTCTCATATATCAAGTTTCGTACAGTTACATGCCACAAACGTTGAGATATAGCCATCACTTATTGATGAAATTAGCAGCATAGGAGCGCCACCTATTGACCGATAAGCATCCAAGTTGAGTCAACATAATGTCTCATAATGGCCTTCTTACATATCAAGTTATGTTTGATGATACGCAATAGAATCCGAGACACAGCCTTCCATTAAATTGTGGAAATCGCTGTGTAGCAGCGCCACCTGTTAATCGGTTTATTCCAAAAGTTGAGGGCACTAATTTTTGTTAAGATGCATCTATCTACATACAAATTTATGTGCAATTCTGTGCAGTAGTTTCTGAGATATAGCCATTCCTTAAATTGCGGAAATCGCTGTATAGTACAAAATATGTTGGTCGATAAGCATTCAAATTGAATAAGCATAATATCTTATAATGGTTTTCTCATTTACCAAGTTTTCTTTGATTATACGCAATAGAACCTGAGATATAGCCTCCCTCGTAATTGCAGAAAACACTGTGTAGCAGCGCCACCTGTTGAGCGGTTCACACCAAAAGTTGACATGCACTAATTTTTGTTAAGGTGCACCTACATACAAGTTTATATGTAATTCTGTACAGTAGTTCCTGAGATATACAAACTTTGTTTAAATTTTATTCATTGGTCCTTGAGATACAACATCCACAAAATTTGTGATACAGACAAACATTTTCTAAAAACAGTCAAATCGTCTTCAGGACATCCCAAAACATGAAAATACATCGAAATGTTACACGAATCCAATACTTTTTCTATATATACAGACAGAAGAAAGTAATAATAGCTTAAAAAGAAAGAAAGAGATTGTTTTTAAACCTCGATTCTGATAACCGTTAATTTTTTCAGCGTCATGATCGCTTATGTTATGTCGGATCTCGGTCACCACTGCATGAGGCAGCGCCTTACCTGGGCAATCAATATTGAAGTTTATTGGATGTTAATTGCTGCTATTATTCCGTGGTTTTCTATGAAACGCGCTTATAATACGGCTTAAGTTCCTCTAGATTTCCATGACAGCATCACAAACAGGCGTGGGAATAAGTGTTGTCAATCGGTATTAATTCGCAAATTTAGAAGAAAGCGCAATTTAAAAGTCTATTGTGCAATGCCTTGTTAAACATGTTTAGATTAATAGCTATATAAGAATGAAAATTGTTCTTAAATATGTAGTTCTTTGTCTAAATTATACTCAAAATCTTGAAAATTCGAACACTGAAAAAAAAAAAAAAAAAAAAAAAAAAAAAAAATCACAGTATTCTGATAATTCAACGTTTAACTTAAAATTACCCTAAAATAATAATATTAGATAAGATTTATAAATACTGATTTTCAGCAAAATGACGCTTATCTATATAAATAAAGAGAAGTGTCTGTGTGTGTGTCCGTCGCCACTCTGGTGCTCACACTACCGATCACAGAGCTACAAAACTTGTCATATGGGTACCTGGGACCCTGTAGGTGTGCACCTCATCGAGATTTTTTCGAATTTCAAATTTGAACTTTTTTATTTGTTTATTTGAAATATTGACTTTTATTTTTCATTTTTCATGAATTTATTCTTCCATTCCAATCGTCTGCGTAGCTTAGCAACGGCTATTATGCAATTTATTATTTATTTAATACATTCATTTGAAGGTGAAATCGTTTTTATTTTTTTAATTTATTATATATATTGAAAATAAAATGGCAATACAGTAGAAAAAATTAAGTATATTAAATTTAAAATTTAAAAACTTATTTATAAAAGTTATGTTTATGCATAATTTTTATAGTATAATCTTTTATTTTTAATTTTTTAATTTTACTCCTTAAAATATATATATATATATATTTTTTTTTTCTTTCTCTGTCTTTTTCCTTTTTTCTTTCATTCATTATTATTATTATTTTTTTTTTTAATGGTATTTATCGGGAAAAATGGTTGTATACCGTAGAAACAATTAAAGTGATGTTTTTATGAATTTAATTCCTTTTTTAGAAAAAGTATACTTTTTATTTCATTTATTATATTATTCCGATTGATATGATAATATAGTGGAAATAGAGGGGGCTATAAAATACATGGTTCAAAAACTAAAATATTTAATAGATGTTGAGATACATTTACCTTTAAAATTGTAGTTTTTTTTTTTTTTTTTTTTTTTTTTAATAATAGCAGATCCACCTGTCGTCGATAAATATCCAAAATGAAATGGCCGAGAACGACATTTCTGCAGGCAGTGGAAACCTGGACCTGCTGCAGTGCAGGTGGTGAAAGAGCTGCCGTAGGCAGCAGGTACCCGAAGCGAGGTTTAGAGCGATTTCAATATATATCTTTTAATTTTTATTTATGATGGGATGTAAAAAATAAATATTAATCCAACTCTTTTGAAAATTCATTTAAATATAATGAGCAACGAAGCGGGCGTAGCCTGATAGTTTTATATAAAAAGGAGAAATAACGTACACATAAAATAAGAGACTAAAGTTTTAATGTCTGTGTTCGCCTTAATTTTATACCTACAGTGCGATTATAGTAGATCTATATTTCATTTCTTGAAAAATAAATAAATAAATAGCATTATAGATGTTTATGTAATTTCTCTGTCTCTCTCTCTTTTAATACTTCCCAACAAGTTTGAAAAGTGTTAATGACTTCGGTTTGTCTCTCTGTGTCCAACTTTTTGTCTGCGTTCTAACTTTCGAAAATAGTCATGAAATTTCTTGAAACTGGCATATGTTATTTAAGTTGACTATTGGATATTTCTTATTTAAAATGGTGTGAATACCTCTACTGGTTTGTCTACAGGGACGCCTAAAACATTCCAAAGCATTGTGTTCTATGATAGGTATTTCTAAAAACCATATTTTAATTACTTTGCGCAAATCTTAAGGAAATTGAAATATGTTATTCAAGTTTACCATCAGATGTTTCCTTAAAAAAAAAAAAAAAAAAGTAGAGTACATACCACCACTGATTTGTATACAAGAATACCCGAAAGTGTTCCAAAGCATTCCGTTCTATGAGAGGCCTTTCTATACACCAAATTTTAATAACTTTACTTTTCACATAGCCTAATAAAATTGAAATATATTATTCATATGGACACAAAAATATTTTCGATAGTGTATAGTATGATCCGCATTAGATTTGTAGGGCCACACGAAAATATTCAGTTACATTATGGGCTATTATTGGAAATTGACTGGAATTGCATTTCCGTTAAACATTAAGCAAGTTTAACCCTTTCTAACAATTCTTAAGTGTGAATATGATTCTAATTTGTATATATATCTATCTGACTGTCCATCTGTCCGTTCCAAGCGTCTATAAATATTTTTGAAAATTTTAAATAACGCTACTTTGTTGTTCAAGTTCACTATGGAATGTCAACCGTTTAAAATGGTATTAATAGGTCCTGTACATAGGCTTGTGTACAAGGCCACCCCTCCCCCTCCACCCCCCCCCCCCCAAAAAAAAATAAATAAAAATAAAAATAAATAAATAAAAATAAACAAAATGTATTGCGTTTTAAGACAGATTTTTATAAACCCCATTTAAATAAGTTTCTACCGTTAAAATCATAAAGAAATCAACATTTAATGCCAGTATACTGAAATAATGCTTTGTATACAATATGATATGGTTGACCTCGAGATTTTTAGGGCTGCATAAAAGTGTTCAGATCTATTAAAGATTTCAGTTAAAATCTGAAGACTGCATTTTCTTTCTCGTTAAACATTTTTAAACAATATTTAAGAGTGACTATGAATTCGATCTCAATATGTATGCCTTTCAGTCCTTCTGTCTGTCTTGAAGGGAAAAAAAAAAAAAAAAAAAAAAAGAGATTACTGCATGTATATATTTTATACATAGTTAAATGTCGTTTCTACATCTTTCATATATTAGTCTTTTACGTTTTATATATCTATTTTTATACACAGTTAAATGCCGTTTCTACATCTTTCATATATTAGTCTTTTACGTTTTATATATCTATTTTGTACAGGTATAGTTAAAATTCTTTCCTGTTGAATATAATACAAAATTGTTTGGTTTATACGCTTCGAATATCGATTATAAATCTTTTTTTCTCTTTTCTAGTATTAGTGAAATTTCTACGTAAGTCCTTATTCCTTATTTCTTCAGTTATTAATTATCTTAAATTTTGTGAGAAATTTCATTATTATGTTTATTATTGTTATTCTTTTTAAGCCGCTCTAAGGAGAAAAAAAGCAATAACTTTATTCGTAATGCTAAATTTAATACCCATAGAAATATCAGTGAGTCAGAAATTTGTTTATTAAAGATATTTTGCAATTAATGTCTATCATCAATGCTTAATATTTATCAGTAATATTTTTTTATTCGTGTTCAAGTTAAGCAATCATAATTACTTTTATTTTAAAATTTATTTACTATCTTCAAGATAAATAAATAAATAAATAAATATATGTATATATATATATATAAAATAAATATATAAATAAATTAAAGTAAATATAAACACGTATATTTTGATTTTAAGTCTTTTTAAATATCGTTTTATGCAAATTCCTTGAAAAATGTATATAGTTATTTCAAACTACTAAAGAAATAACTTGTCTCTGTTATCCTTCATACATGTGGCGATTCTTATCTGTTTCATTTTTCTAAGAACGCACCTGTAAGCATGTTAAGGGGTTTTCTATAGCTTTAAAAGGAGAATATATAGGGACAAGTTCTTCTCCGTTAAAAATCCATTGTCTCTTTACAGAAAAGGGCAAAAAAACCATTAATCCTCATCGATCACTTGAGCTTGTGAAATTTGGGAATACACGATCTTTCCTGGGGGGGGGGGAGGGGGGAGGTCTTCCTAAGGGGTGCAATCTCGTATAATTACGCGAGTTTTGGAGTAAGCCATCAAATAGGATATGGAAACTGGAAGATTGCCAGCTTACAAATTTTAAAATATCAATGCAAATTTGTTTGTAAAAACACAGTTTAATTAATCTTTAAAAATCTGTCAAACAAGTTTCCACCAACCTTTAATCAGAACCAACTCGATTAATTCAGCGTTCTAATTAAAAAAAAAAAAAAAAAAAAAAAAAAAAAAAAAAAAGTTAAAATTGTTCTGCCTGTTTGGAAGTGAAGTTACAGCGGCGAAAACAGACAATGACTTCAAACTTATAACATATCCTTCTTTTTCGGTCAAAAGTTAAAAGGAAAAAAATAAATAAATGGAATTTTTCAAATCATGTGACTTTACATTGATACGAAGCTAGCTTTTATCACCCTTTCAAAATTATTTATTCACTTTAGTTGGTGTATTTCAGAGAACTCCTTTTACAGCAATGGAAGTTTTTTTTTTTTTTTTTTTAATTGGTAATAACCGCTGTTACCGATGTTTATTTTAATTTATATTGTTTCCAGCATCGTAATATAGGCTCATAACGAATTATCATACTGAGAAAAAATTCTGTTTGGAAGTGAAGCCTGTTTGGAAGTGAAGTTACAGCGGCGAAAACAGACAATGACTTCAAACTTATAACATATCCTTCTTTTTCGGTCAAAAGTTAAAAGGAAAAAAATAAATAAATGGAATTTTTCAAATCATGTGACTTTACATTGATACGAAGCTAGCTTTTATCACCCTTTCAAAATTATTTATTCACTTTAGTTGGTGTATTTCAGAGAACTCCTTTTACAGCAATGGAAGTTTTTTTTTTTTTTTTTTAATTGGTAATAACCGCTGTTACCGATGTTTATTTTAATTTATATTGTTTCCAGCATCGTAATATAGGCTCATAACGAATTATCATACTGAGAAAAAATTCTGTTTGGAAGTGAAGCCTGTTTGGAAGTGAAGTTACAGCGGCGAAAACAGACAATGACTTCAAACTTATAACATATCCTTCTTTTTCGGTCAAAAGTTAAAAGGAAAAAAATAAATAAATGGAATTTTTCAAATCATGTGACTTTACATTGATACGAAGCTAGCTTTTATCACCCTTTCAAAATTATTTATTCACTTTAGTTGGTGTATTTCAGAGAACTCCTTTTACAGCAATGGAAGTTTTTTTTTTTTTTTTTAATTGGTAATAACCGCTGTTATACCGATGTTTATTTTAATTTATATTGTTTCCAGCATCGTAATATAGGCTCATAACGAATTATCACACTGAGAAAAAATTCTGTAACTGACATCTAGAATCTAAATTGTGGCTCTAGAAAAAATATTTTCATGTCATCCTTATAAATTCTAGTACCCTTTGAAAGCGCGTCCTATTAGAATTCTAGAGAGTTTGTCTTGGTTTATGACCCCCTTCTAGATAATCAAGCGAGAATTTCTCGCCATACAAAAGATTCAGAATATTGTTTCACCATCTAGAAATGTGTAGACTAGAAATTCTCGATCATTTCGTCTATTCAGTTTACTTATGCGCATAGCTCGGAAATCTATATTTCTAGTTCAGGGATTTAGAAAATGGTCACTTATTAATTCTAGATGAAGGCGGTATATTCTTTTTCTCAGTGCATGCATTAAAATTTTTTGACATGCTCTACACTACCTACCAATAAGTATTTGGACACTTTCGAACATAGATGTTTTGTAGAATAACTAGAAAACTTCTTTAGGAATTCTTTTGAAACTTTTGGAATATAAAGAACATATTATATCTCATATATTCCAGCAAAAGTTTTTTTCCTAGAGCGGAAAAGAGGATCAGTTAAAATCAAAATACTTTGCATCACCCTGTAAAAAATAATGCTTAAAATGCGTTTTCGCTGTAGCATGTGAGTATGAGGATTCTTCTAATTATCTGCATAAAATTTTATGAGATTACCACATATATTCATTGAAATATAACAGTTTCTTTAAAAATTTGCAAAAAAAAAAAAAAAAAAAGAAAAAAAAAGAAAGAAAGAAAGAAAAGAGAAAACAAGTTGCCCAACAAACACATCCAAAATATTTGAAGCACAATTATACAGACACGACATTATTTCATTATTTAAAACATGAAAATCTGACATTGACAGATTTTAATTTAGTGCCAGAGGCCTACTGCTAAACTTGTTAATATCGACAAATTCTTCTTTAGTTAATTCGTGACGATCTAAAGTCCATGATAAAGTTTTCATTAAATCAAACCAATGTGTTTCAGCTTCAGATACTGTAACAAATAACGTTGGAAGTCCAAACTGTCTTATAGCCGCAAAACAACGTTTCTTCTCTTTTTCCCAATGAGGGGGAGGTGTGCCTTGGGGGGGACTCATGTTAAAGGTGTGCCTTGGGGGGGACTCATATCAAAGTTGTACCTTGGGGGGGACTCATGTCAAAGTTGAGCCTTGGGGGGACTCATGTCAAAGTTGGGCCTGGGGGGGGGACTCATGTCAAAGTTGTGCCTTGGGGGGGACTCATGTCAAAGTTGTGCCTTGGGGGGACTTCATTCAATAAATCCCCATTCAATAAACCGACTGAAATAGGCCCTTAGCACTATTAAGAGTGTATTATAAAAATTCGACAACGCTGTACCGACTGAAATAGGGGTACCTTGGGGGGGACTCATGTCAAAGTTGTGCCTTGGGGGGACTTCATTCAATAAATCCCCATTCAATAAACCGACTGAAATAGGCCCTTAGCACTATTAAGAGTGACGTATAAAAATTCGACAACGCTGTACCGACTGAAATAGGGGTACCTTGGGGGGAACTCCTGTCAAAGTTGGGCCTGGGGGGGGGACTCATGTCAAAGTTGTGCCTTGGGGGGACTTCATTCAATAAATCCCCATTCAATAAACCGACTGAAATAGGCCCTTAGCACTATTAAGAGTGTATTATAAAAATTCGACAACGCTGTACCGACTGAAATAGGGGTACCTTGGGGGGGACTCATATCAAAGTTGGGCCTGGGGGGGGGACTCATGTCAAAGTTGTACCTTGGGGGGACTTCATTCAATAAATCCCCATTCAATAAACCGACTGAAATAGGCCCTTAGCACTATTAAGAGTGACGTATAAAAATTCGACAACGCTGTACCGACTGAAATAGGGGTACCTTGGGGGGGGACTCATGTCAAAGTTGGGCCTTGGGGGGACTTCATTCAATAAATCCCCATTCAATAAACCGACTGAAATAGGCCCTTAGCACTATTAAGAGTGTATTATAAAAATTCGACAACTGTACCGACTGAAATAGGCCTCTAGCACTAAAAATTCTACACTGATAAAAAAATCTGTAACTGACATCTAAATTGTGGCTCTAGAAAAAATAGTTCCATGTCATCCTTATAAATTCTAGTCCCTTTGGAAAGGAAAGCGAGTTCTAGAAGCCCCTATTAGAATTCTAGAGTGTTTGCCTATATTCTCGAGGGCAAAGTTATTTAAAAATCTCGGCAAATAAATGAGACTACAACAAGCGGATTTCAGCAACTATAATCTTGGTTTGTTACCAAATTCTAGAAAATCAAGCGAGAATTTCTCGCAATCCAAATGATTCAGAATATTGCTTCACCATCTAGAAATGTGTACACTAGAAATTCTCGATAATTTCGTCTATTCAGTTTATTGGCGTGCCTTATGCGCATAGCTCGGAAATCAATATTTCTAGTTAACGGACTTAGAAAATGGCCACTTATTCATTCTAGAGGAAGGCGGTATATTTTTTTTCTCAGTGTACTTTTTTAATTATAACATGTATGGTATTACACCCAGTGCAAAGCCATTTTTGGGAAACTTGGCATACTACATTAGACACAGCAGTATGATTATGAAGATTCTTCTAATCATATATATAAATTTTTATGAGGCATATCGGGGAGATGTAATCATACCCTCCAACATCCTAATTAATATTCCGTAGTATTGTTAGTTCCGCCCTTTTTCTCCCACCAATAAATTTTTAGAGTAATATTCTTTAAATGCAATTGCGATTAAATAAGAAGAAAAATACTCTAAAAATATACTGGTGTGAAAAAGAAGGCGGGGCTAACAATACTACGGGATATTAATTAGTATGTTTGAGGGTATGGATATAATGGTTTCTTTAAAAAATTGCAATAAAAATTTCCACTTTTCAAAAGTATTGAGCTATTTATATGAAAACCCCAAACAAATATCCTGTAAATTCAAACAGTTATAGAATGAGGCTATAACTGTTCATTCTATGAGTTATAGAATGAACAGAGTTTCAGCTCCTCTCAAAATAAAAAGAAGATGATAGTGGATTTTATCAATATTTATTTACAGTCAGCGAATACTGTATTACAGTGCAGCCACATATTTTAAAACTAGCAGTGAGGACGCGTCCAAAATGTTGGAAAGATGCCAGCTTGACCGACAGTTTGAAATTTGGAAAGCGTCCAGTAATTCCGCGCTCTGTGTTATTGCTCATTTTCTCTGAGTCAGATGACTGTCACCCCTATTTTAGCATTGGACTCGTTGAGTTATTACTTAAATGTGGTCGAAGAATACCACTGTGCATTGATTAAATAAAAATAAAAATGGGAGTAGAACCTCTTATAGTTTGGCCTTAAAGAAACCCTTATATCTCCATGACTATATCTGGTAGCATAGCCTCTGAAACTAGATGCTTTCCGTGTGGCTCGGAAACTTGGCAACAGTTCAAGTTCAAGTAGGGACCCTGGATAGAGAGAGACTGCACATTGAAAAAATTTATTTTTACCAGCGTTTGATACTTTCCTTTTAATTAATAATTCGATAAAACTTTTTTGTTTATCTCTAGAAAGCCTTGCAGAGTGTCATTTGAAATTTTGTGGAGCATAATGGTATCATATATAACAGGTTGAACAAACATGGCGGATCATCTAGCGGGTCAATGTCCAGTCTCTTATTATATAGGGTGTCTAAGTTCAAGCGGTAGACAGCGCCATCTGGTACAGATTGCACGACTTTTTTATTCAACTGTCACCAATAATTTTAAGAAGCGATATTATGATATATATAACTGACGATTCTATTCGCTTTTTATGTATATCAAATCCCACTTTTAAAAATTTTTGGTGGCTGTTGAATAAAAAAGTCACGCAATCTGTACCAAGTGGCGCTGTCTATCGCTTGAACTGTTGCCAAGTTTCCAAGCCATGCGGAAGGCATTTAGTTTAGAAGGCTATGGTGGTAGCCTCATAAATATATATATATATATATATATATATATATATATATATATATACAGATAAGCATCTTCATAATCACATGCTACAGCCAAAATGCATTGCAAGCATTACTTTTTGTGCAGTGTGATGCAAAACATTTTGATTTTCCTTTAATTTTTTCTGGTCCTCTTTTCCTCTTCAGGACAAAACTTTTGCTGAAATATATGAGGTGTAACATGTCCTTTATACTCGAAAATGTTTCAAGATGATTCCTAAAGATTTTTTCTAGATATTTCACAAAACGTCTAACTTTTAAAGTGTCCAAATACTTACTGGTAGTAATGTATAAAAATAAAACCTGTACATGCATTATTCAGGATATATTTAAGCCATATTTAATAACTGTATGTCTAAACAATATATCTTATTTTCGAAGCGACTTATTTATGTTTATGACTGATTAAAAAAAATTGTAAGCAAACACCATAAAACGCAAAAACACACAACATTTGTTTCTGGTCAAAATAATTATACACAACTTTTTATGAGAAAAAAAATTCAAACCCGAGAGCAGAGTGTAAAGGGCAACGCACCAAAACAATTGAAGTGGCGAGAGAAAATACAAATATCTTTTAAAATTTCTGGTGGAAATTGAATTAAATAGAAGGAAACAGGGGCACTAAAAATAACTACTACACAGAAAAATATAAAATTAAAATAATTATAATAATTACAATATAATTAACTTCCTTTGTTTTTATTATTTCAATGTACTTATATATATATATATATATATATATATATATATATACTATTTTTTTCTTCCTGTGAAATGTTTGAAAATGTTTTTCATATATATATTCAAATTTCTGTTTAATTCAATTGTTTTATTTTCTATTTAATTCAATTGACACCAAAATTTTTAAAGAATATTTTTATATCATTTTTTTTTATTCATTAGTATACATCAACACCATGTTTTTGGTGCATTTTACATGCAAATGCGATTTTTTTATACTATTGTAAAAATAATAACGAAAATCCCTTCGTTTATTTCTTATTAAACTTTCAATTTAAATAAAAAATATTAAAACTACAAGAGTGAGATGTTTTATTTTTAAGTATTTACGTTATTTATTTACGTGTATTTATCAAACAAAACATTATCAGTAAAATGACAATAATCCTGACTAATTAGATTTTAATCTCTAAATTCGGTGATTTAGCAGGTGTTTTTTTTTTTTTTTTTTTTTTTTTTTTTTTACGAAAAATCTACTACATATTGTTCAAAACTGGAATCAGTTTTTCGTAAAAATATTATTTCTTAAAAAAAGAAAAAAAGAAAAATTAAGTGAAACGTGGTTGAAAAAGCATTTTAAATCTGTATATAAAAATTAAAAGTTATTATTGTTTGAAAGAGAAAAATAAAGTACTCTCTTTAAAATAAATAAATAATAAAATAAAACGAATTATTTAAATTACAATTGGAGTGACAAATCATGCTTTTACAACCAAATATAGTTTACAATAAAATAATTTAACTGATCAAATTATTCCTTTGTATACAATTTTGCCAGAAATTACATTTAAAAAAAAGAAAGAAAAGAAAAAGAAAAACGAAAGACCAAAAATTAAAATTCTGTCCTCAACTAAATTTAATTTTAGATAAAATATTTTTTTTTTTTTTTTTTTTAATTATATGTTGCCTGACATCCTTCTTTATTTAAGGTGGTCTACTAAAAAAGAACAGTTTCTATTTTCCTATCCTGGTCCTCTTGTCCTAATAAATAAATAAGGGAGAAGTAGAAACGTATGCAGAGTGGAAAATTGAAAAAGTTTTGAAACACATAAATAAGTATTTATTTATTTATTTACATGAAATAACAGCTTTAAGCTCACGAAACTTTTCAAGTATTTTTAAGTGATATTTAACTTTAAAAAAAAAAAAAAAAAAAAAAAAAAAGTCAAATTTGCAAATAGAAATCATTTGACCTAAAGAATTTTAAGGTTCAACTTGCAAAATAACCTGGAAACTTTTACATATAACCGCGCGTAATATATATCCACAGCTGCCAATTTTTAAAATTTATTCTTCACATCATATTATTTATAGATTTTTTTTTTTTTTTCAATATATATAATTGCGATTAAATAAGAGGAAAATTATTTTACAAAGAATACGGTTTGAAAAAAGGGTGGGTACTAAACATTCCGGAATAAATTAAAAAAGTTGCAGTTACGTATATCACTTAAATTCCACGTAATTTGTATTAAAAAAAAAATAATAATAAAATATATAAATAAATAAATACAAACTTTACCATACATTAAAAATTATACTGTGGGCTATAATTTAATTTAAATCTTTATAATTGCTTAATTATATAAAGAATTATTAGTTTTTAAGTATAAAAATTTGAAAAACAAAAATTTGAAATTAGAAAAATTTGAATATAATTATTTTAGATGATATGGAATAAATAAAAATGTTCTGCTGAGTAATGAATGATGAAAATAGGAAATTGAGGCTTCTGATTTGCAGAACCACTGGTTTATGTTAAATTGGTAAATAAAATATTACTATTGAAATTTTACCAATTTTTAGTAAGATAATACTAATACAGTTGTCCAGATTTTTCCTTAGTAATTCGTAGAGGTCTACGACAAAACTTTGGATGCCCGCAAAAAATTCTTGACATTAATTGCATATTTTAATGTTTTATGAGAAATTATACTGATGTTAATTTTAACTAAGTCACTCGTAAAAATTTTCTATGATAATGTTTTTTTTTTTTTTTTTTTTAAATAAATGGAATAATCTTTCATCACATTAAGTAAAAAAAAAAAAAAAAAGAATAGGAAGTAATAGGCACAGTTATCGCTTTGAATTTCTGACCAGTATTTAATTCTTGACTAGAAATCGTTCTAAATTTATTAGATTATTTTAACTCTTCAAGCGTCTAAAATGTACTTCAAAAATATAATCTCCTATTGGATTTTAATACTCTAACAATGTAATTTACATATTTTTACTTTCTCTTACCCATAATGTAGAGAAAGTACTGTTTTGGGGTCAAATTTTCGAACGCGAGATCGTGTTATATTTACATGTTCTGAGGTCCCCTGAATACGAAAATCATGTTTTTAGCAAATGGTCTGTGTGTATATCTGTGTGTCTGTCTGTTATCAGCATATCTCAAAAACAAATTATGGCAGAAAGTTCAAACTTGGTATTCTAAATGTGTATCATATAAGGATGCTACACTAAACTTTTCGTTAAGATCAAGCTAATGGTTCGTGTACAGGGACACTCAAAAGTATTCAATTACGTCTATGAGGGAAATTGCAGGTAAGTAGAGTTTAACATCTATAGATTGTACTAAACCAAATGAAACGAATATATATTTTTTGTAATAGAGATAGTCAACAGGGGGAAAAAATTGTGTATGTAGTGGCCTCGACTCCCCCCCTTGGGGGAAGTCCCCCCTCGAGGAGAGTAAGTTTTCATGATGGGTATCTTTCAAAAGAGCTCGCCAATACCTTTAAAACGAATGGTTGAACCATCGATCTGCGATAATTTAAAACAAAGTTATCAAGTTTCTTTACTTTTAACGAAAAAAACAGAAACAAATCGTTTTTTTTTTTCTTTTTTTAAATATTGAGAATAAAATTAACTTTTTTTGGATATTTAGTGTTATACTACTTCTCTAATATGGAAATCGTCTGCATTATCATAAAAGATAATTTTTTTAAATAATAATTTAAATAAATTATTTTTTAAAAAGAGAATTATTTTTTAATAATTAAATTCTATATAAATGTAGATGCATTAATGAAACGGGGGGTTGAGGGGCGCGGTAGCCCCCCCTCACACAGAACTAATTATCATATAAAACTCTTCCGAAGCCTAATTTGAATTGTTTAACACAGGTTTACATAACAGCACTCGTTATCTTACCTCTTAATCTGCAACCTGTATTTATAGTATTAAATTTCAGGGTAAGAGAAAGTCGTGTGAATGACACACCAGATTATTTAGATTCAGTTTATGCAGTTTTATGTATAGAAATATCAATTTATCTCTGTAATAATCATGGTAGTCTTCACATAAAGGCAAAGCGGTGGGGACTTGACCCTTGCTAAAAAATTATAAAAAAAAAAAAAAAAAAAAAAAGATGTTTCTAAGTTATATTTAATGCTTTAAAATTGTGTTGGTAGAGTTTTGGTGATTATTTAAAATTGTCAAATGAAATTTATATCACAAAGCCAGTTAGAGACAAACAAACTAACACGACTTTTTCTTACCCTGAAATTCGATACCATAAACCCAGATTGGAGTAAGATAACGAGTACTGTTAATATAAGTCTACGTTAAAAATAATTTAAACTAGGCTTCGGAACAGTTTTATTTGACAAATTTCTGTGTGATGGGGTTACCGACTCTCTCAACCCCCCCATTTGAATATTGTACCTACATTTATACATAATTCAAAGCTGTAATTAAATTTAAAAGTTCATTCCAAATTATTTTAACAACTTTCAGCTGCGAGTTTCATTCTGAAACTTGTCAATCTTGATAAAACTTTTCAAGTAACAAACTTATATTAGTTTCAACATACAACATTTGAATTTCCTCATCTTATTTGTTTTTAAGTTACTGTGATAAGAGATATAGACAAGGATCACACTTCATAAACTTGACTTCAGTATTCAAGGAACTTCAAAACGTGCAAATGTACAAAAAAGCGCTGAAGATTTATCTTAAAAATACTTTATTTACCGTATGGGCATAAGGAATTAATTTTAATTCCTGCAGAGCTTTTTTGGACATGGTAAAATATCATAGTAAAGCAAAAGCACATCCTCTAATTACATCTAACAAAATATAATGTACTAACGCTTAATTGTTGACAGCCTTGTACATCTTTTAAAAATTAGGTACACGCTACATTGTGCACTTAAATATAATCCTATAAAAACACTTCACAAAATGAAATGCGCTTCCATCAATTTCCAAGTATTGTTCTACTATATTCTAGATCTTTTGTGTAGCCCTATAAACGAACGGTGAATGATTTTTATACCATATTCTGCCGGAAACATGCTTTTATGCACATAAAGAATATATATTCATTTCATTCAGTTTAGTGCAGCCTATCGATGTCAAATTCTACTTGCCTGCAATTTCCCCCATAGACGTAATGTATTTGAATTATCTTGGATGTCCCTGTACACGAATTATTTGCTTGATCTCAACGGAAAGTTTAGTGTAGCATCCCTACATGATACATATTTAGAATACCGAGTTTGAACTTCCTGCTGCTACTTGTTCTTGAGGTACAGTCGGTAACAAAAGTATCCGAACACTAGCAAAAATTCCTATATATAAAAAGTAGAGTTAATACTGTTATGTTAAGTAAATCCTTGTCGAATCATGTTCTTAGTCAGTCTAAGAACATGATTCGACAAGGATTTATTTAATAAAACAGTATTAACTCTACTTTTTTTTACATAGGAATTTTTGTTAGTGTTCGGATACTTTTGTTACCGACTGTATGTTAATCACACACACACACACAGACCAACCGCTGAAAACATGTTTTTCAGATTTAGTGAACATTAAAACGCGTAAATATACCAAAAACTTAATTTTGAATTTGACCCAAAAACAATACTTTCTCTACCATATATATGGATAAGAGAAAGAAAAAAAAAAAAAAAAAAAAAAAGAGAGAGAGAGAGAATATGCTTTCTTTAACATTCAAAATCCATGTAACCCCCTTAACCCTTTGCGGCGCAAGACAATTCGGATCATTTAAATTATACTGCCACTGGAATTCATGAACTAAATTAAACTAAAAGAAATTTTAAATTTTAAGGTTTAAAAAACCGACCTTTTCTGATACGTTAAAAACGTAAGTTTTTTCTAAAAAAATTCTGGGATGAATTTTTGCAGTTGGGAAGTGAAATTAGGTGGTATAAAATATATACTACCGCCCCTGAAAGGGTTAAGGACAGAACGTGAAGTTTGTTTTCGTACAGTGGTCACCTCAGCCCTGAGCCCTTTTGTGCATACGTCAGATTTACTATGATTTTATCAAAATCGGAATGAAAACAGCGAAACCTAAAGGAATGGATGTTTACTTCTTATCAGCTGCGTTTAGCCAATTCTAGAATCAAATAAATGACAACAATATTGACTATGAATAATAATAAAATTTATTTTGTGTCAATCAATTTAATTTTTATTAATACTAAAATTTATACTTCTAAGAATCTAAATATAACAAAAGAAACGTTGCTTGGAGCTCTTGGTCAAATACTGAAGACGTAAGAAGAGAGAGGATTAAAAAAAAAAAAGTTTTTGTGTGGTTTATAACTTACTCTACGATCACTTTTGCCACTGAAGCTAATTAGACTGAGATCTATGGTTTAAAGTGGATTCCGAACCATTACGAACATCCATGCCTTAACCGGGATTTGAATCGAAACCTAGGGTTACATACAAACGGAACGCTTGCAATTTCGATGACGTAAATTTTGCAAGTTTTTTGCAAATGCAGTCGGCAGCAAAAGTAACAGAGCACTAGCGAAAATTCCTATGTAAAAAAAGTACACTTAATGCAGATTTGTTAAATAAATCCTTGTCGAATCCTGTTCTTATTCAGTCTAAGAGCGTGATTCGACTAGGATTTATTTAACAAAACAGTGTTAAGTATGCTTTTTTCATCTAGGAATTTTTGCTAGTGCTCTTATACTTTTGCTGCCTACTGCAGTCATACATTTGGAACGCCTGCGAATGGCTTTGCAACTGGAGGTATTTCATTTGTATGTACCCCCTAATATCTGAAGACCAAGGGCTAACCATTCGGCCACTAGATTATGCTGATCAGATGTCCTCATTTTCTGAGGACAGTCCGTTTTTGTAAGCCGTTTTTTCAAAGTTTTACAGGAAAATTATTCATCATAATTATTAATATTTTGGTCCCCATTTACAAAAAATATATAATTATACTCCTAGTTAGGGAATTGTAATAATTATTAACGCTTTTATTTTATAAAGGTACTCTAATCTGGCCACCATACACCAAATGGGCATCAAACATACAAACAAACACCAAAACCTTTTAGAGACTAAATAAGCGATTTTGATGAAATGGAAGAAAGTTTGTTGCGATTTGCGAATATACAAGGATTTCAAGAAAATGACTTTAAAACACATCTCTCAAGTACGAGACTGAAAATAAATAAATAAATAAAACAGTGGCAAAAAGTAGGACCCGACTATGATTTTTGGAGGACCGGAGCACTGATGCTATTTGAAAGCCCTTCTCTCTGTTTAAAAAGCTTTCCAAAATGGGCCCATTTTGAAAAATAAATAAATAAACATTGAATTTAAAAAAATTCATTTGAAAAAAATTATGTTGTGTAGTGCATTTTTTAAATTCTTCTTTTCTTACATTTTCTGTTTCTTCTATTTTTATCAGTCTATCAATAAAATCACTATTTTCATGCCTAAGACACCCGAAAAGCTAAAGCCCATTGATAAGCTTATATAAACGATATTTTAATTTGGAAGATTAATAATAAAATTCAACAATTGTTAAAGCTCTTCAACGTAATATTGAAAGAGAATTTTAATCAGCTTTTGTTTTTACTAGACATGTGTGAAATTGGTGTTATTTTATTGCAACTTTTGGAGCTGATCCCCCAAAATTTGAAGGCCCTGAGGGCAGTGCCCTGTGTGCCTGTGTCAGAATATGGCCCTGAGTAAAAGTATATTTCAGTTGAAAATATGTAATTCTTATTTGATAAAAAAATGATGTTCGTGTTCTACGATTTTAATCTCGATATTTTTTTAGTAAATGTGAAAAATGTTCAATTATATGAAAAATTTCTAAGTTCTGAACGGCGTAGCAATTAATTCGGGCACATTAATTGCAGATTTTATTTCGCATTATCTTAGTCTGGGATATATTTATAATCCCTAAAATGTATTTGAATGTTAATTAATTCTTTCTGACAAAAGATGAAAACTTTTCGACAAAGATTACTTTTAAATTGTCTCAATTCAATAGTTTCCTAAGTAGAATTTTTCTTCTTTTCTTCTAAACATAATTAAGGTTTTCAATAGGATTATTAAACACTAAATTACAAGAAATTAGTGTAATTTTTAAAGTATACGGGTAAAAAAGAGTAATTTTAATAAAATCGCTTTCTTTACAGAAGCGACGCAATACGCAGGTGTGTCTTTCGCCGTTTCGGACAACAATACGTTCGTGAATAGTTGAGTCACTTTCTTCAAATCGTCAAAGCATCCCGCTTCTCGAGAAGCAACTTTCCGCACTTTTCCCCAATGCTTTAAAACCCTGGCATCGTAGCCACTTGTTGATTGCAGAATTCAAACCCCCGAAATCTAACGAACGAACGTTTTCCTTCTAAGCTCGTATCTGCTGTAGACCAGCAAGCAAGCAACAGCAACCGGACATAAGAAAAAAAACCAGTCTTACAAACACACCGTGCCATTTTCCTCAACCGAACGTGAAATTCCGTCGCCAAGCACGTACGGGTAGAAGACGAAAACCTTGGCGATGAGGTGATTACGCATTTTCCCTCTCAAAGGGAATTTCGCATTTGACATTTCCCGTCGAAAGAAAGGTTTTATTTGTCGTCTGCGTAATGAAATACAATGTGAGGGAGTTCTTCGATGATCGCGTTCTGGCTTGTGGTTAGAGAGAAAAATGTCGATGAAAAACCATCGTCATTTTGTTGTCATTATTCCGTTATTCCATCTAAAGTTAATTTATAATCTTCATGAAATTTATTTAAATATTATTCAGTGTCTTAACCTCGTCATCCGGAGTTAATTTCTAACGATTATTCTATTTTCAGATTTCTCAATGAAAAAACAAAAACTTTCACTTTCATTTTCACCCGGTCTTTACGCGTCATATTGTGATTTTGAGGCAATGACCGAGACACATTTCTGTATAGTAATGTATTTTAATATGTCACTATTCAATTATTCATTTTAAAGTTCATTAATAATAATAATAATAATATTTATTTAAATATTCAATATCTTACGTCATCAATCCGAGTTAGTTTTAAACTTTAAAAACGAATTTTCTATTTTAGATTTCTAAAAAAAAAAAAGTTTTCGCTTTCATTTTCGTTTGTATTTTCGTTCACTTTTCATGCTTTTCATTGTAAGACAGTGACTGAGGTACACGTTTCAATTTAGTAATCAATATGTATTCACTTAAAATTTAGTGTTAATATCATTCGCATTAACTTTGCGAAATGCCCGAACATTAATTCATATTAAGGTTTTAGATGTTATTCAATATAATTTTTCTATCAGTAAAAGTTTGCGATGACGTATAGATAGGGTTGTCGAAAGTCCGTTTTAGAGTGATAATAATAGCACTAGTTGCACTTAAATTCCTCGTAATTATATGTTTGACAATTTTGTTAATAAACAAAATTGATTGAAATGTGTATACCACTAAGCCTACATTCGTGAATGAAACATGACATGATTGTTTATCTTTAGTTATTCGCTAACGGATTTGTGAGGGTTTATTATTATCAAATAATAACTTTTTCTGCGTATGTAATATCGCAGTCAGTAACCATTTCTGTAACAAATCATTTTGTAAAGTCTCATAAGAATCTCATATAAGGCATTATACGAGTTAGAAGCTCTATTAGATAATGTAATTTATTTTTCTATTTTTGACTTAGTGGAAAATAGGAAATAGCGTGAATTCGACCCGATTAATCTTTTGTCATGTGACGACAGATATTGGTGCGTGGTTTAAGGCCAACTGTCGACACAATTGACTTAGACTTGCGTAGAATGGCCCTCTGTAGTGAGTGATCTTTCTAAGGGACCTTTGCTAGTGTTTAAAGTTCCAAATAAAACAAAGAAAACTCCGAACGGCTTGGCAGAAGTACGACCTTTATCCGAATCTGGCACCCAGGCCCCGACTTACGGCAGGGCATACGGGGCAAATGCCCTGGGCCCCCCTTCTGGAAGGGGCCCCCCTACAGGCGAATACAGAAATTCTGCAACCTAAAGACCTCTTATGCCACTGCAAGGGGGCCCCCCAGAATAGGCTTGCCCCGGGGCTGCAGGTAGTCTAAGTCGGGCCCTGCTGGCACCGCTTGTGTATCAGCTTCGAGCACAGAACCTCTCTGCCATTGGAAAGGCCCGTGTGAGGACAAATTGTAGAAGTTGTATTCTTATTACAGTGTATTCACAATTCGATTACATTTTGATTACAAGACTACTAGAAATCACTCCTCGTTTTGTTGTTGCGCATATTTTATTACTTTTCTATTTAGTTTAACAGACGAGGGTATATTGCTTTAGTTAATCAGATTAAAACTAACATTTAAACTAAGGCATTCCTTTTATTTAAACATTTTGTAGTTCATTTTATGATTTTCTACAACAGAGAATGTAAAGAACTATACCTACTTCAAGTAATGTAATATGTAGAATTATAACTTTCCCTTTAGTTTTCAATTACTTTTTGCGTCATAGACCATTTCATTGCTGAATGAGTAGTGCTTTTGGTCTGGTTTGCAATTAACAGGTGCTGGGCTCGAATGCAGATTCAGGCATGCATGCTCTTTGTGGTTCGGTTTGGTTTTTTCTGTCACTCTATAGTTGTTTTTTAGTGACCATCTGGATGGGTAAACCCATCCAGAGCTACAATTTAATTTTACACGTGTTTGGCGCAGTATGTCCCATTGTGGACCTTGCGCCATTAAAAGGCAACCAACCAACCAACCAACTGTCACTCTATAGTCATTTCTTGCACATACCCTACTGCTAAAAGGGCATTCTGAACTTACTGCTTAAAGGGCGTTCTTAACTACTTCGAACATCCGTGCTTGACCTGGGACACTAATCTGGTACTTGTTTGTGAAGTTCAAAACGCTAATGATTCAGCTACAGGTGGTATTATATCTTGCTATAAAATGCCTTAGTTTTGCACTTGCCCCTACTATTGGCTTATAGGGTTCTGCTGCCAAATCTGGAAGACAAGAGATACCGAGTTCAAACCTAGGTCATGCTTTTCGACGCCATTCTCAGTTTTCTGTGTTTTTCTCCGAAAATCTTGTGAATACGGGTTAAGATCCCATAAAAAAAAAAAAAAAAAAAAAAAAAAACATTTTATTCACATGAAAATAGTCAACCTTAATCATCCACTCATCAATATCAGCACTTTATTTTGAACTACATTAGTTCAAATTTAAAGTAAGTTCTTTGCTTTTTATTTAAAAAAATAATGCCAAGTTATAATTTCAGTCTGCTTACACATATAAAAATCACTATAGTGCGACCACGTTTCCTACGAATAGCAGTGAGGCCGAGTCCAAAAGTTTGGAGGGATGCAAAATTGGCCAAGAGATAGTTATTTGGCAAACATCCAGTTATTCGGTGTTCCCTTATCGGTTGTTTTCTCTCAGTCACCCCTATTTTAACACTGGACTCGTTCAATCCGCACTTGCGCAGACGCTCCCATGGTCGCAAGAAATGTGGTTAAAGAATAAACACTAAATATTGGAAAGAAACATTTACGCGCTATCTTGTAAACGGTAGAAGGTAGAGTCTGCCTAATATCTATAATACAAGATATAGCTATGACTCGCGTGTCAGACAATGGCTTACAAAACATTTTAAGGGTGGTGATGTGTGGGTTAATGCCTAAAAGGATTCTAGCTTGTAATCATGCGATTATCGAAGAAAAAAAGAAAATTCTGAGGCCAACAAGTGCATTCTGGATTTGATTCTAGCTCCTCTAGTCTAATAACACTGGGCATTTTAAGGGATCCATACTTTGATTTACGCTTGGTCAGAATTTCATCTTGATTATAAAAAAATAAATAAATAAAAGCTAATCTAATGAAAAGGGTTTTGGGGACATCAAGCGATGTACAAAATATGGTTGGAGAAAAAACATCTGCGAGTTCTGTGTGCAAAGCTAAGTTTAAAAGAATTTTTCAATGCCAATTTTAATAAAAGTCATCATCAACTTCATACAGGAGAATTTGTATAGACATTTAGAGGAAACTAAGTGCGAATATTCTGAGATTTTAACGCACAGCAATGTTCGATAGATCAGTTGCGGTTAAGTTTTTATTTGGGGTATCAAGCTGTCAAAAGATATAAATTTATTTTTGAATATTCTCATTCCTTCCTTCCTTCCTTTCTTTCTATTCTTTTTTTTTTTTTCAAATTTATTTTTAATGCAAAATTTTACTTCGTGAAAATTCGCATTTTAGAGCATCAAAATAAAACGTCAAAATTATGCATGTATATGTATATATCAATTTTTGGAAAACGAAGGCTCATTTCATGGCCATAAAATTTTAAGCGCAAAAATGGAATTTAAAAATACTTCTTATTCATTACATAATAATGGTGATTATTTTTTCATAGTTTTAACGTGGGCTTTCGCTGAACTTAACGCGCATTGATGCTATCACTCAGAATTCTTACTCAGGGCATATCTCAGGATTTCGGAAAACTCAATTTTTAAAAATATTCAGAGAAACGGGCAAATTGTAATAATGATATTTGGAAATATTGAAATATTTATGACCAAACTTGACATCGTCGCAAAAATTTGGAAATGAAAGTCATAAAACGTTTTTCTCAATTATAAATCCATTTTCGAAACATAATATTTTTCAAATATGCGATTGGCATTCAAGAAAATTCAATTAAAAAATATTGAAACAATATACGGTAATCGGTAAATAAAACAAGCTTATCCGAAGAGGTTTATCAATTGCGAAATTTTTAAAATTACATTTCACTTTATTTAATATTAATACAAAACGGAATTGGAAACAATGGACAGGTATTTAGTATATAGAAATAGAATTAATTTAATTTCAAAGCGGCTTAACGTAGAAAAACATAATTTCTGAAACAGAAGAAAAAAATCTGGAGTGACTCCACTCGACTTTCCGAACATTGAGTAATTAACAGTTTTGTAGATAAAGTAAAGAAAGAGGAGTTGTTAAACAAACAAAAGAGAGAAAACCATAATAGAGTGTTTGAGTATTTTTCTCCATCTATTACACGATGTTTCATTTAACGCTACTGAACTTTGAGCCCATAGATCATAATGATAAAGAAATTTTCGTTGTGTCCCTGTAAAAACCTATAAATGCTAGATTCACCAAAATGTTTATAGTTAGTGCAACAGTGATTTATAATACTCATATAAATTTTTAGCTCAATTCAATAAGGCGTTTAGATGCTATCGTACTTTTAAAAATTTAGTCCCATAGGCCATAATGATAAAGAATTTTTCTTTGTGTCCCTGTAAAAAAACTGTAAGTGCTAGATTCACCAAAATCTATACAGTTAGTTCAACTGTGATCTATAACATGTGTATAAATTTTTTGCTCGGATTAATAAGGCGTTTAGACGCTATCACACTTTTAAAAATTTGGCCCCATAGGCATAATGATAAAGAATTTTTCTTTGTGTCCCTGTAAAAAAACTATAAGTGCTAGATTCTCCAAAATCTATACAGATTGAGTATTTGTGATCTATAATATGTGTATAAAATTTTTGCTCAATTGAATAAGGCGTTTAGATGCTATCGCACTTTTAAGATTTTGCTCCCATAGGCCATAATGATAAAGAATTTTTCTTTGTGTCCCTGTAAAAAAACTATAAGTGCTAGATTCACCAAAATCTATAGGGTTCGTACTATGGTGACTTACAATATGCGTACCAACTTTCAGGTTAATCGAAGGAAGCGTTTAGACGCTAGCGTGTTCACTCACAGACATACACACATACACACATACATACACACATACACACACACATACATACATCATCGTGAAAATAGTGAAAACGGACTCAGGGGACCTCAAAACGTATAGAAACATCAAAATCTCGAATTCGGATTTTTGACATGATTACAATACTTTCCTCACTATAGTGTTCGGAAAGTAAAAAAAAAAGCCCATTGTACATAATAATGATCCCACACTAAAAATTAGGTTGAGGTTGAGTTGCCTAGTTGACTAATGAGGAAAGTCTGGTATTCCCCGTTAGATGTGGTCTGAAGACATGCCATCACAATTTTGATCCTCTGCGGTGGGAGATGGCTCCTCTACTTCAGTAACCTAGTGTTAATTTTACGGAACATGGAGGAACATGGATGATATTGAAGCCCCAATGGATTTCACGTTAAAGTGACCAAACGTCCCCATTTTGGATTTTTTTTTTTGCTCATAAACTTGTTCTTTTAAGTAAAACTTTTGTAGAAGTTTATAATTTAATACTGATGATAGTGCATTTTTTTAAGTATTGCTTTTGTTCCCATTTTTTATTTTGAAATTGGAGACACCGCGTTAATGTTATCACTATTCCCTAAAAAAAAAAGCCTTATTTTACGGGCACCAGACAATACCTCCTATAATAATGCCTCCGAACTGAGCTTTACATCACGAAAGATCGTTCGATTAAATCCAATCAACACTTCCTATAATATCTAGAGGATGGTGTGGATTGGATGTAATCGGCCGATCTTCTGTGACGTAAAACTCAGTTCGGAGACATTATTATAGGAGGCGTTGCACCAGCTACCACTAATGCACAAAAAGGTTCTTGGCTGGCTCGGAGATCGAACCCGCAATCCTTCGATTACGAGAATGACTCTCTGCGAAAAGGATTACCGCGGCTTTCACTAAAAATTTAAAATATTCCACTAGAGGTCAGTGTTGCCAGATTAGAGCCTTTTTTAATTCAACTATCACCAATAATTTTGAGAATTGGTATTTGATATACATAATAGAAGATTAATCTTCGAAGTGATTAGGCAATCGTAACAATAAAAATTTAGTGATGGATGTTCAATAAAAAAGTTTCCATTCTGTCAATACTGCTAAAGGTGTAGCATTCTTTGTCAAACAATTTTATATCAATGAAAAAACTTGCTATCGTTCTTTTAATATCTTCCCCTAGCGGGTTAAGATACTTATACCGAAAGGTTGGCAATGCTAGCAGGTAGATTCTTCCTGTTTCTGCTCTTTTAATATTGTTTAAATTCAAATTTTTTGCGTGATTTTTTTTTTTTTTTTTCCCAATCAACTTTGTAAAACTCACAACAAAAAGCTTATAACATAGCTCTAGGGCAATGATAAACCCACTCTATCACAACCTCAACCGCAAATTAAAATATTAAAAAAAAAAAAAAAAAAAAAAACTTAACAATTATCTTAAAGAGATTGCAGCCTTACCTAGGTGTAAAGAATAAGCAATTTCTGCTAAACTTTTAACGACCGTATTCCATATTCACTATTAACTTCGATTTTTGGTAGAACGTGAAAACATGAAAAGCGTCTAGAGTCAGGGTGTAAATACGAGCAAAATGTAAATCACTGCTACTGCCATCTGATTCCTAAACGGCTGTCAGATTTTTGTGCTCAACTGCTGTTTCAAACAAGTGGTGAATATGGCGGTAAGAGGATTAGAACAACAATCTATCAGATTTTTTTAATCCAAGAGCTTACGTAACAGATTCATTTGAACAATCCCATCCCATATTATAAATCGGTGCGATCATATCCTCCTAAACTAGATGCCTGTCGCGTTGCTCGTAAACTTGGCAACAGTTCAAGCGGTAGACAGCGCCACCTGGTACAGATTGTGCGACTTTTTTATTCAACAGCCACCAAAAATTTTTTAAAGTGGGATTTGATATACATAAAAGGCCAATAGAGTCGAAGAAACGTCAGTTACATATATTATATATCACTTCTTAAAATTATTGGTGACACTTGAATAAAAAAGTCGCACAATCTGTACCAGGTGGCGCTGTCTACCGCTTGAACTGTTGCCAAGTTCACGAGCAACGCGTCAGGTATCTAGTTTAGGAGGCTATGGTGTGATACCGGTTTCATTCGAGATTCGAGTCTGGATGAACAAAACTCCTAGATATCTAGTCCTTGTAAGTATAGCTCAACACCGCTCTTCGAGCGGTGAGCCGGGGCTGCTCCCCTGTTAAGTCATTGTAAGTGGAACCAGTAGGATCCAGTTAAATCAAACTCCATAACTGTAAATCCAAAAATTTCAAAGCTGTTCTTGAGTTAAGATCGGAATATTCACCCAAAAACAAAACAAGAAGAGTAAGAGACCATTAGTTTATATCCTGAAGGCTGTAGATATAATTTCACTTGATAAGACATCTTTATTAAGGTGAACATCTCCAAATGAGATCATCGAGAGCTGAATAGTCATTTGTATCGACACTCGCATTCGACTTAAGGGGACGCTTCACCTAATGTTAACGGCAGGATTGTCCCATGTTATTCTATGGAGAAATTTCTTTTCAAAATTATTCATAACCTAATTTATTTTTTCAAATTCCGTTTTCATCTTCAGCAAATTCACAACCATTAGATTGATTCCCGTTTTTCAAAAATTAATTGATTATTTTTTTAATATTTCATTTTGAAACTATAAAGTGGAAAAAATGCACTTAGTATATTTTTCGCACTTTATAACTTCAAAATGAAACATTAAAGATTTAAAAAAGTAATTTTTGAAAAAAGATAATCAATTTAATGATTGTGAACTTTCTAAATGTGAAAACGGAATTTAAAAAAGTACATTAGGTAATAAATAATTTTGAAAAGAACTTTCTCCATAAAATAACACAGGACAAGGCCACCATCCACTTTAGTTGGAGTATCCCCTTAAGAGCGAACAGTACCTAATCTCGCCGACATTCGTCACCCATGTTATTCTATGGGAAAATTTGCTTCTATAATTATTCGGTAACTAATGTATTTTTTCAAATTCCGTTTTCACATACAGAAAATTCATAATAGTTAAAATAATACTTATTTTCCAAAAATTGATTTTTAAATATTTTATATTTTAATCTTGAGGTCAAAAACGCGAATTTTCACTAAGTGCATTTTCTCTCTTTTTTTAGCCGCAAAATGAAACACTAAAAATTAAAAAAAAAAAAAAACCATTTTTTTAAAAATGAGTACTAATTTAATGGAATTTTCCGAATGTGAAAACGGAATTTAAAAAAATACATTAGGTAACGAGTAATTATGGAAACAAATTTTTCCATAAAATAACATGGGTCACGGCTGTCGGAGAGATTTGGTATTGTCCGTCCGCTCTTAATGGCAGAAGTCTTTTGGACAAATTGGAATAAAAAGACTGTCATAACTTCACACATACCAAAAGACCATTTAACTTTTGTTATGACCAATAGGCCCAGGACTCTAGTGTAATCAATCAGCCTTATATCTCACAACCAACCAACCAACTTTTCTTATGTGTCTTGGCTTGGTCTTTTCTCAAATTGACGATACTTCTAGACGTAGCTTTTTTTCTCAAGTAAATGCTTCTCTGGTCGCCGAAGCTTCCGAATGAGAAATAAAGGGAATAATTCCTACGAATCATTACGGTTTTTTTACAGCTAGCAGCAGAAGAATAGGAAGTTCTCTCAATCAGTGCGACGTAATCAACCGGTTTGCTTGTTTTTCTAGAAAACAAGGTGAGTGAGATGCATGTTGGGTTAAGTGGGTTTTATGTCGCATTAGAGCTACGCGACGGACAACTGCCTTTGGTAGTCTGGGACTCTCCCTTAGATATAGTCTGGAGATATGCCGTTACAATTTTGATCCTCCTTAAAGGGTTGGTTGGGTTTAACGTCGCACTAGTGCTGCGCTATGGGTAATTGGCGAAGGTCTAGAGACATGCCATCATAATTTTTATCCTCCACAGAGGGGATTTCTCCAGAGAGGAAATTAATCCTCTTCAATAACCCCCAGAATTTACGAAATATGGAGAACATAACATTGCAGTCACAACGGATTTTACGTACACCATTTACTGCTAATTAATGTATACGACGGTTGTTTCAAATAGAGATAACAACCTTCACTTAGCCAGTTTTTGTAAACGAGCCACTCGTTTTACAGCTGTATTCACCAATAACTTTAACTCCTGGTTGAAAACGAAAACTTGAAATGCTTATAAAGGCAGGGTTCAACATTTTAGCAAAGTCTGACGCGTTGCATCTGCCATCTAGCGGCATTGTTATTTTTAGATTTTTTAGCTGAAAATAACCAATCAAAAATTATGTGAAAACATTGGTACTAGATGGCAGAAGCAGCGTGCAAAATTTTCTTTGAAAACTACACTCTGCCTTTAGACGCTTGTCAAATTTTTGCGTTGAACCGGGAGTCGAAGTTAATGGTGAATAAAGCCGTTAATCTGTACCCCTGAATAACTCCTGACCTGAAACAAAGACCTCTTGCCGAACGAAAATTGCACAGAAGAGCAGGGCCTGATTAACAATCTAACTGAGGGGAAGCGCAAACTCATTTGCGTGCCTCCACTGGCAACATGATGTAAAGACGCATACAGACACCTAGAAAATTTTATGAAAGGACTTCATCCGCATTACGTAATAAACCCCTGACACGTGACTATTACAGGGAAAAATGCAGGATTATAATGTTTACATTTATGCTTTATGGGGAAATGTTTGCCTTGCGTAGGGAAATATTTGTATCTAGAGGGAAATCGAGAATCAGAAGTCACATGTTGGGTATGATTTAGCCTCGAACCCAAGAAAACGGATATTGTCCATTGTCACTAAATAAAAAATACAATTCAGATTATGAAAATTGTCTGTTGCATCCTGAAAATTATATGACGATTCCTTTAGATTTATACATGATTTATAAAGTTGCAATTTCCCCATGTTTTGTAAAAATAATACAGAGGTTACCGAAGCAGAAAAGCCATTTCTCCACGAAAAATCGAAATTTTGATTGCATATTTCCAAACCTCTCTAAGAATCCCAGACAGTCACCAACTGCCCACTGAGCAGCGCTAGCACGCCGTTAAATCCATTCAGTTTTAACTTCAATTTTGGAGAAATGTTATAAGAGGATTTAACACATAGACATAACCGGAAAAATATGAAGTCAAAATCGAAACTCAGAAGCCATTAAACATCACATTATTTGCTATATTCAATGTGGCTCCTGTGATAGTGCCATTGAGTACTGATAGGAAGTAGTAGTAGAGTACGGAATCCCTATACTAGCTGTGGAGGAAAATTCCGCGAACATCAATACAGTTCTTGGATGAATGGGCGCCTTCTTTTGGCGATAATCGCTTTGCAACCATATGGAATGTTAGTTTGGTTTGGCGAATGAATTGGGGGATTGGTGGGAATGTGATGTTCGGGAACAAATAGGTTACTAGTCCGGGGTCTACTCTAGTATGTAGTCAATGGGTAGCGCTCTTGCAGGGATGATACACGAGGAGTTGGTTTACGGCGTAACAGCAGGCAGGGCAAAGGAACTTAAATGTTGACTACTCATGATGGCTTCTGCAATAGCAGCCAAGGCTTCCGCAGGAGCTATGTTGAGTCTACCAAAACTTTCCCTAGCACTATGTTATTTTATTTATTTGATAACTTTGAGACTTATACTTACAATGACTTTCGTCTCAGATGATCCATATTACATATTTCACAATAACAAAGCAGGATTTCTTATATAACTAAGGCTGTTATTCACCAATAACTTCAACTCCCGGTTGAAGATGAAAATTTGAAAAGCGTATAAAGGCAGGGTGCGAATTTTCAGCAAATTTTGCCGTGTTGTTACTGCCATCTAGCGGTATAGTTATTTTGAAACTTTTTAGGTGAAAATAACCAATCAAAGATTATGTGAAATCCTCGACGCTAGATGGCAGAAACAGCGTGCGAAATTTTGCTGGAAAGCTGTACCCTGCCTTTAGACGCTTTTCGAGTTTTTGCGTTGAACCGGGAGTTGAAGTTAATGGTGAATACGGCCATAAGTTACTTAATGGCTTCTGCGGTTACGATTTTGACTTCATGTTTTTCAAGGCATATCGTGTCATCTTATTCCTCTAACGTAGCGCTGCTATGGCTGTATCTTTTGAGTAGACAACGGTTAATTTCATTTACTCTACTTGTTAATAAGTGATATGCCAAGTTCTCATATCATTTTTCCGAGACCTTACAACCATCCGACTAAGATTAATGAATCTGTTAATCAGAAAATACTTGCTACTCGCAGAGGTAGCAATCCAGAATTCTGACACTAGTCGTGAAGGATTTATGCTATCTTTTATTGTGCAAGATTCCTCGATTTTTACAATAATTTTTATAGACTCTTAGCAAATATTTTACTAAATCTTAAATCTTTTAGCATTTAATATTTCGTTGTGGCAGTTAATTCATAATCACAGTTCAGACAAAAACACTCCATGAGCAACGATAATGAGGCATTCATTTATGAAAGAAAAAGAAAAATAGGCTCGAGTATCTACATTCAAACTTATTTTTTATACCACATGATAAATGGACGTGCTTAGTTATTTCGACTCCAAATAATTGCCGCATGTTTTTGCAATTAAAGGTGTTGCTCTTACGAGGCGAGGTCTTTGTTCATAACCAGAGTTGTCGAAAATTTCAGAGTAGTGAAAACATATGGTATGCATATGTATATTGGCCGAGACCTCTATACGATAACTACTTCTTTTTTCCGATAGGTAAGCTTCTTCTACAATTTTGTCGAGTTTACGAATTCTCCGAAATATTGAAAACAGCTCATTCCCAATGTTCAATTTTCTTGGCGTTTTTGCTTGTACTACACGCCACAATCTTTCCAACAGTATAACCTTTGTCAAGATCGTTATTAAGGGGAGGGGCATTTTTAGCAGTTCATTTGCAGCGGCAGAACAACGATACAGCGCCTAGAATATACAGCGTGACAAGCGCTTATGATCGAATGCTTAAAATGCTTCTTAAAAAAAATTAAGCTTCCCAGATGGCGCTGTTATCAATTTTATTTTGCTCAAATCGAAGAGCTGATTGGCTTTTTCCAGTTTCGTCCCCTCAATCATGTGATCTAAGCACATAATTAACCAATGGGGAATTTTCCAAGCAATAAACTCCATCGCACTGACCTTTGTTGAGAGGCTTAATTTTTAAGGCACTGATTTGCTGGTCGCTTTCCGCACTATATATACTAGGCGCTGTAGTAACGGGAAAGAAAAGTGTTCGCAACGTGCATGGTATGATATTTAATATTCGAGAAAAGTAGCAAGCTTGTGCAAATGATCCAAAAGCAAATTGTTACATTTTTGGCTCTATTCACCAATAACCTCAACTCTCGGTTGAACTCGAAGACTTCAAAAGCGTATGAAGTCAGGGTACAACTTTTCAGCAAAATCTGACACATTGCTTCAGCCACCTAGCAGCATTGTTATTTTCAGATTTTTAGCTGAAAACAACCAATCACTGAATATATAAAATCTTCGACGCTAGATGGCAGAAGCAGCGTGCTAAATGTTGTTGGGAAACTAGACCCTGTCTTTAGACGCTTTTCATGTTTTTGCGTTGAACCGAGAGTTGAAGTTAATGGTGAATACGGCCGTTAGACAAATTCTCTCAATGCTTTGAAAGCACAGTGCCAAATATCGAATAATCTTTAAATTTGTTTTGCTTAATTTTATCGAATAAAATTCTATCATAAACGAATATTCAGGAAAATTGCTATGTAAATTTGAGGACTGGTATTTTAGTCATCATTAAAAAATCGTAACTTTATTTATAATTACACTGCATTTCACTGTGAAATGCGCCGAAAGTGTTGAACAATTAAATAGAAAAATTTGTAAGCAAATACTATAAATTGCAAATAATTGTTTTATAAAATATTG
The DNA here is from genome assembly GCA_963930645.1 of Salticus scenicus. Classification (NCBI taxonomy): domain Eukaryota; kingdom Metazoa; phylum Arthropoda; class Arachnida; order Araneae; family Salticidae; genus Salticus; species Salticus scenicus. Next base: position 213,691,000 of record OZ005658.1, on the reverse strand, counting down.
CTATATAATTTTATAAATTGCAAAAAATTGTTTCGAGTCAAAGTAACAGCATAGCATGGTCTTTCACGAGGCAAAAAATGTAGACATGAGTGCATCCTTAAAGCGGCAACGCACTGAGATTTAGCCTTACAGCTAAAGGGATGGCTACCCTGATGCTGTAACGCCCAGAAGTATTGATTTTATGGAGAATGGAGGAATTGCAGCCACAACAGACTTTTCATGTATTAGCCACATTGTACAACGGGTTAAATGAGTTTTTTTTTTTTTTTTTACGTCGCATTAGTGCTATGCTGTGGGCAATTAGCGACGGTCAGGGAGGACTATAAGGGTGGTCCGGAGACATGTCATCACAATTTTGATCCTTCAGAGAGGGGATGGCTTCCCCACTTCGGTGACCCCAGAGGTACTATGTGGAACGGGAACAATGGACTGTCTTTTGCCGACTCACGTATCGAACCAGCAACCCTCCGATTACGAGCTGGATGCTCTACCATCCTTTCTATTCCGGCCCTTGATCTCATTAAAAGACATTAAATTAGAAGCTGGCGATTTTGTTTTAAAGAAGACACCGCACCATTAAACACCAACCAAGGAATCAACCAACTAAAATTACGCATTCACAGCCCGCAAGTTTTGTCTCTATGCTCTATCTAAAATTATCGAGCAACATCTATACCTCTCGTGCACTTGAGGAAATATTGAATGTTACAGTTAGCAAACATATTTGACTGCTTCTTTCAATAAAAGATATAAGAAGGGAAAAAAAAAATGTTCAAATTATTTTGTATTTCAAATCAGTTTTTCTAACTTCTGAACTTTATAAAACATTTAAAAGATAAGAAATATCAGAGAATGTTGCTGTAGATCAACAAAAAATTACGTTGTCAGTAATCTATCTATTTGGAAAATTCTTTTCATTTGAAATGAAAATGCATAACTTTTAGTTCAAGTTTCATTTAGCTCAGAAATTAAAATATATTATTGCCTCGAAACGAAACATTCAGTGATTCGCTTTCCGAATCTTGCTTTAAAAAAAAAAAAATCTCGTACAAGCGGACGCAAGTATAGGGAAATTTTTCTGAACCTCTTACTGTAAGGGAATTTTCCAACAAACCCGCATAGGGATAAATTTCACCTGAACAATGTGATGCCTTGGCGAGTTTCCATTTGGCGCCAGAAAACGAAATAGAAAAACAAAGAGATAAGGCTTTAGCAACCCCTCTACCAAGGATTCGCGAGATTTCAGAGTAGCCGCTGTTTCATACAGAGCGCGGGTTTGATAGTGGTGTGCGGTGTATTGTTTCTATGTTTAGAACACGTAGTGCAAGGAAGGTTCGCCGTACCGAAGATTTTGCTAATGAGAGACTGACGATTCACTGATTGACAGTGTGCTCTTCTTAATTTGACTGACAGGTGAGACTGTAAATCCGAAAATTTTGGAGGCTGTGGCCCTTACATCGATGGCATGGGTGTAGAAGTTTGTCCCGTCCATAGAGTCGAGTTCAAGGTTTGTCTTGACTTTTCTTATGTTTACTTCCCGATTGACAAGCTTTATTTACTATTAATTGTTTGTTTTAACGCTTCCAGTTTTGCTTTGATGTTTGCTTTAGATTGCTTTAGTATTGCTTAATTATGATGTTTATATTGTGAGTTTTATTGGTTGATATGTTTATGTTGTTTTTAAAATATTGGGAATGTGCATAATAATGATTACGTTATATAACCGATAAAATTATTTTAATATTATTAAATATGGGCATAATAAATTTAAATTATTATCAGAAAAATGAATAATTTTAATATAAATTATAATGTTCAACAAATAAATTGCTTCGTCATTTTTTGTTTATTTTGCCTGAGCAGTAATGTTTAGACATTTTTCTTTGATTATACTATGCATGATTTTTAACCTCAGCTGGAAATAAAATCGCTATATTTTTTACTAGTAGACATATAAACCTACCCCCTCTCCCCTCTTCTTGGAATTACCGTGCATGTTACGTTTGTGAAAGTTTTATTATAATAGTTTTATCTTTTCAAATTACTTTCGTTAATTTTTCATGATTGATTTTTGGTTAAGATTATTTTTTTTATGATTGTTTTGATTGTAGAAAAGTTATCAAAGTTTACTTGTTTACATTGACAGATATTTTAAAAATATTTTTTGAGCATTTTTGTTACTGAAACGAAATATATTTATTATATTACGAAGGCACTTCTTTAAACAAAATTTTAATGTAATTGTCAAATGGTAAATATTATCTGTGCTGGCGTAAAATTTTTGATGATTACATTCGCGAAACATATTTGCCGCCGAATTCAGTCTCTGTTCATAGATGGCAGCACTGAGACAATTTTCTGTCTGCTAGCTATCTGATATTGAGCAATCCAAGTAGAAACTGAAATTTTGAAATAGGCAAAGGAGCAAATACGTACGAATTTCGCAGTAAAAAGTTACTTGCGTATTTCATTATTTCTTGCAAATAATTTGATTTCCATTAAATTTTTAAAAAGAAATTTGAACAAATCACTCACCAAAACAAATGTTATTAGAAATGATGATTATTTATTTTATTGGGAGGGGAGTTAGAAGAAGGTAATTTTATAATAAATGAAATTATACTTCATCCTGTGTCACATACGATAGAATTTTGTATATACTACATAAATATTTTGTTTGCCCCTGATGGGATAGGCGCCTGAAAACACATTTTTTTTTGGTAGTATTGTCATGGATTATGAGGCCGTGTGCAAAATTTCAGGTCCGTGGGACGACCAGAAGTGGCCAAAAATTGAATTGCAAAATTTCGTTACATACATTAATTAATAGTTATATTTACATCATGTCAAGAAAGTAAAGCATGTCAAAAAAAAACTATTTATGTTACAGCTAGGGTTGACTAGATTTTGCCCGACCCGAAAAAACAGGGTTTTTTTTTTCAATAAAACCCACTTGAAAAAGCCCTTTAAAATCGTACTTTTATCTCAATTAAACAAACATATGAACATAAAACAAATATTACATTATTAGAACATGAATAAAGAATTTTCAAAAATATTGGAGATGCTCAAACTGCTGTATAGAAAAAAATCCTGAAAAATTAATTACCTTAATTCCTCATGAATAAAATGTATAATAATCGTACTAAAACAGAATTTAAAAAAAATATTAAAAAATAAAAGCAAGAGAAAAACAAAGTTGTTTGTCAATATATATATATATATATATATAACTGTAGGACTCTAGGAATGTAAAATATAAATTAATAAAAATAAATTTTTAAAAATTTCTGAAAAATTTTAACAGTGCAACACTGTTATGTAATGCAGAGGGACAATAATAAATGTTTTGTGAAAATTTATTGACTACGAAAAGTTAAATAAAGCAACATGAAATAACTATTAAAATTCAATTTTTTGTTGTAAAGGGCAGATAAAAAGAATTGTAAAATATTTAAAGTACAGTTATTTATTTTTTAAAATTTCTTTATAACTTAATCATAAAAATAAACTTAAAAATTAAATTTTAAAATTTTTTATTCTAATGAATAAATACCTGATTTTTTTTGTCTTATTATGAATGATATACTTAATGTTTAAAAATAAGGAAGAAAGAAAATATTCCAAAAACCTGGGTTTCTTTCCAACTCGATACAGCGTAACTTCTTTTAATATTTTAAATATAAATTGTGTTAATGCTAATTTAACAAATTAAATTATCAAATTATCAATAGTGTAGGTATAGCTATATATTTATTACTCATCAGTGGTTTGTGCGGGGAAAAAAAAAAATCTATGAATTATAAAATTAAATCTCAATTAGTAGCAGTATTAATATTTTTTCTTCAATTTTAATGCTTATTCTAAAATTTTAAGTGAACATTTGAATAAAAAACAATAATTATTGCTTTAATGTGTTAATCTTCTGTTTGAATCTAATTTTTAAAATTAATTTTTTTTTTTTTTTTTTTTGGGGAGAGGGGAGAAAGGCTGGATAGAAAATTTTGGGCAAAAGTATTACCGTAATTTTCTGCATATAATCCACAGATAAAATATGTCATTCTTCCACTGGAAATTTTGTTTAACACAAAAAACTATATTATTTTGAAGAAACAGCTTGTACAAATAGAACCTTGTTTGCTAATTAAAATTTCTGGTGCAGAACTGAGTTACCTGAACTGCAGATTATACACAAAAAATTACGGTAGATCTAAAAGTGGCATATATTAATCTAGTAATGTCTTACACTCAGATATCCAATATAAAGTGATTTAGCGAAGAAAGCATATATAGAAAATTGTAAAAATTTTCAGCTTTTTACAGTTTTTTTTTTTTTTTTCAGGAATACCAGTATTGAATTATAACTTGATTTTTTAAATATTTTATTTTATTTATTAAGTATGATTGCAAATATTTTTTTTTAAATTAAATTTCTAAACCAAATTTTGAATCATTTGTCTAAGTAGTTTTTAAATTATTCTTATTTAAACTTCAAGTTGGGCTCTGCTCCATGAGTGGCCGAGAGACATTGCTATTGCTCCCAAAGCTCATAAATGGGAGGTGTCAAATTCTAACTTAGGTCCCATTCGTTGACCTAGCCATTTTGAAGTTTTCTGTGTTTTTCCCCGAAACTTGCGTGAATATAAGCTAGGACCCCTTAGAACAGACAATTCGCCTTAAACTCTACCCCAACACTCTTTATGGTGATGTGGGGACACACACACACACATTAAAAAAAAAAAAAGTAGTAGTTTTCATTTTAAAAATCTTCCAGAGTTTTTTTTTTTTTAATGAAATTATACGAACTGTTTGTTACTATACATACAATCGAACCTCGTTAACGTGAATTACTTTTAACATGAACAGTTTCCACGATCCCCGTCAAAATGAAGATTAGTTTAGTTACATGAAGAATAGTTACTGATAGCATGAACTACTGATAACATGAAAAATTTTTTTATCCCCCTTGAGATTCACGTTAATGAGGTTTGACTGTATCAATTAAATAAAAAGCTATGAATTTTAATTTAGTAATGAAAAGAAAAGCTATCAATTTTTATTTTATGTAAATTAAAGCTGAAAGGAAAGTATTTTAAAACTTTAAATCTATTTTTTACAGAATTTGTTATTTCAAGTTTTGGCATGTAAAAATTAATATCTCTAAATTTCTATGTAAGATAAAGCCACAAAACTTTGTGTCAGTGGCGGATCCAGAACTTTTTTTTTTTTATTTTGTGTGGGGGGGAGGGGGGGCTAAGATTTTCAAGATGCTATTCCAGATCAATGAAAAATTATTTACAATTGTAATATGTAGTTGGGAATGTCAGTTCTTTTTTTTTTTTTTTTTTTTTTTTTGGGGGGGGGGGGGATTATGAAATATTAATCTTAATGTTTTATATTTAATTTTTTTTTTTTCAAAATTAACTCTTTTAGTTTTTTTTTTTTTTTTAATGGAGATTTTTCAGAACTGTCCATTTAAAACATTTATAAAAATTAATATTTAAAACAATTTGATGCAATTCCTATTTTAGTGTCACAATTATGTGTTTAGAGGGTACAATACTTAATCTTGCCAACAGACAAAGCCCATGTTGTTATTCAATGGGAAAATTTGTTTCCACAATTACTTACTTATTTATTACCTAACATACTTTTTAAAATTCCATTTTCACATTCAGAAAATTTACAATCGTTAAATTAGTATTTGTCTTAAAAAAAAAATTGATTTTTCATATTTAATTTCCTAGCTAAAAAAAAAAAATGTGAATTTTCTGAATGTGAAAATGGAATTTAAAAAAGTACGTTAGGTAATGAGTAATTGTGGAAGCAAATTTTCCTGTAGAATAACTTGGACCTTGACCTGTCACTTAGATTCAGTATTGTACACTGTTAACATTAAAAACTTAAATCTTGCTCAAAATTCTTGTAATACAAGACGAAGAATAAATCTTTAAACTTGGGCTCAAGTTACTCTTATTCTTGTAATGTAACACAAAATCAATCCCTGCTGAATAGGTCCCGGCAATGGCCAAGAGGTTCTGTTCTTGAAGCAGTTAGACGGAAAGTGCCAGATTTGATCCCAGGTCGCATTCATTGACCTAGTACCTAGTTATTTGAAGTTTTTTGTGGTTTTCTCTGAAACTCACATAAAATCGAGATACTAACTCCTAGAATAATCCCTATGTAGGACCGTCGTGTAATCAAATCAATTGGCCTCAACTCAACTCTAACACTCCTCAGTTGAATAGTATCTTATGTATAACATAAGGTTCAAGCCTACAATGAAAATTTAATGTCCAAATAAACCGCCTAGGTTATGAGTTCATGGTCCAAAAATGTAAAGTGGTATAAACTCCATACACCACAACCTGTCCTCCTTAAAACACAATTTACCTATTCTACCAGTCAATAATATGTACATTAAACATAAAAACACCATATACAATAAAGTTAAACGATAAATAGGGAGACAGGAAGGAAGGGATTAGTTGTTTATTTTTGTTAACAAAATAGTTTTAAAAATTATTTGTTGAAACAGAATTTATTCTAACTAAATGATTTATCAGAATATTTCTGATATATTAATTTTTGTATATTAAAATTTTTAACATTTGTACCAAAAGCATTTTAAATAATAATAAATTTGCTTTCCTTTGAATTTTTTTTTTTTTTTTCTATTACTGAATAGAATAGCTATATGTATACTGTGTAAATCCTAACAAATGTTATAAAAAAAAGTACAGCATGAAAAACTTATCATTGGGTTACTAAAGTCACAGTAATATTTATAGAATTATTATTTGTAATTGAAATAAATGTTCTTTATAAAATTCATTAAATATATTTAAAATTAATTTAAAGTTTAAATTTTAAACAATTCCATCGGTCTATGTAACTGTGAGATTCGATAAATGAGCATGATTCGTATAATTTTGTCCTTTTACTTGTAAAATTAGAATTTGTAAATATTTTTTCCCTGACAAAAATTCAATTTTGATCAGTAGGAATTTTGTATTTGTAAAATAGGTTTCTTCCCCTCCCCCCTCCAATGTTATAATTTATCAGTAAAGTTTAGTTGTTGTAAAAAAAAGGAAAGGAATATTTTCCATATTTTTAAGTAAAATGATATTTTAAATTTAAATGTTGTTCTAGCTGTTTTAAAGCAATTCAGACTTGAAAAATTGTAACTAAAGAAATAAAGGGGATTAGAACTGCACAGTACCTTCGTAATCAAATTAATGTTGATTTGTTTTTTTTTTGTTTTTTGGTGAATAAGTGCACTTATGTGATTTATTTATTTTGTACCAAAATTTTCAAATTTTGAAATCAGCGGGTATGAGCTCTACTATCTAAAAGTTAACTTGTAATGTATTCCATTCCATCCACCCCCACCCTCCTTTCAGAAAATATAAATCAGGACATCCAGTAATGAGAAATCATCAATATTCTAGCGAAAAATTTTTAAATTTTATCAACAATCCATGAACATTTCTATTTAATATTAATAAAAATATGTTCATTACTCAACCATATCAAATATAAGGCGTAGTTCACAATTTTTCAATCTTTTTCCATCCATTACTGAAAATACAGTATTTATATCATACTTATTTTATTAAAATCTAGAATACAAAATTTAATAAAACTACTCCTTATTTTTTAGTAATTTTCATTTTTTGAAAGCTTTTTCTCATTTTAATTCAACTTATTTTTAATTCGTTAAATTTGTTGCTATTTTACCTTAATTTTCCAAAGTGTTGAAAGAAGCTTCAATAATAATTATTTTCTATTAATAATACAATGTGATGAATAGATTAATTAAATATTATTATTATTATTTATAACATATCTTAGTAATTTTCATTTTTTTGAAAAATTTTTAACATTTTTCTCATTGTTAATAAATAATTCAACTTATTTTTGAATTCACTAAATATGGGGCTATTTTACCTGACCAATTTTCTAATGTGTTGAAAGAAGCCTCAATAATAATTATTTTCTATTAATAAAGCAATGTGAGGAATAGATAATTAAAAAAAAAAAATTAATAATAAAATTAATATTTAATTATAATAATGAAATGTTTGTAAGAATAAAAAAAAAAGTAAATAAACTGTAATTTATTATTATAATTGCATTTTTATTATTCTACTTTTAATTAGTAAGGCCTTATTATAATGCCTAATATATTACAGTAATAAATTCACCTTTCATGCCAATTTTCACTTTCATGTCTGTCTGTTTTGTTTCAGTGTAATTGCCAGTGCTTAAAAATGATTTTGGTGTAATCCTCAAAAATTTTATTTAAATTCAGTTTTAAGTCTTTTAACTTTTAAAATTCTTGCTGTTTTCTGTTGTAAGAAAATTTAAGCACATAAAATAAATAAAATCGATATTTCTGCTTTTCACTGACTGTCGTTTTACTGTTCCGATTACATGATAGGATAACTTTAAAAACTGGAAAAGCGTAAATTTTAGACAAAAATATGAAATTATACAAAATCAATCTAAAATATTGCATTTATTTGTATGTTATTAATTTCCTTTAATGGTATATTTGAATTAATTTTGGAGAAAACCATTGGCTAAATTTTTGCCAAACATTTGCATTATACACAGCGATTCTCAATCTGTGGGTATGCTGGCTATATCTAAAAAGGAAGTATTAAGAAAAAAAAAAAAAAAAAAAAAAAACTGAAAAGAAAGCAAGGTAAAATAAATTTTGACATAGTACAAAATAAAATACACATTTTATACATATATAATACACTTAAGAATAGATTGTATCAGTACTGCACAAGATTGGGGTGGAGAGCCCATGAAAAATAATTTATCTCATTAAACCTTTCAGGGGTGGGGCAATGTTTTAATTCCAAACTGCAAAAATTTGCCAGAATTTTTTTATACCTTCCCATGAAAGGGTTAAAAGACAAGGGAAAAAATTATATACAACCAAATAAAAGAAGAAAAACAGTTATTTGTCTAATTAAAAAAAAAAAAAAAAAACTGTGAGACTCAGAAATATAAAATATAAATAAATAAAAATCAAATTTTAAAATAATCTGAAAACATTGTGAAAAACTGCTTAATTAATAGATTGACAATAATTCAAAACTTTTGAGGCAAATCTGTTGTATATTAAAAAAATAATATTTAATAAAGCAACACTAAACAATTATTTAATTCCAGTTTTTTTTTTTTTTTTTTTTTTTTTGTAAAGGACAGATAAACAGAATTTCAGAATATTTAAAGACAATTTTATATATATATATATATTAATTTCCTAATAATTTAATCATAAAAAACTTAATTTTTTTTTAAAATTAAATATATTTAAATAAAGGAATATAAAAATAAAGGAAACCATTTTAGATGAGGTTCAAAAAAAGCAATTAATCTGGTTTGGTCATATTAAAAGAATGAACGATGAAAGATTACCTAAAATCGCTTTTAACTATATACCAAATCAGAAAAGAAAACGAGGAAGAAAGACCAAGAAAGACTTGGATGGATAACGTAAAAAAAGCGATGAGGGATAGGGGTCTGGAAGAAGAGTGGACCCATGACCCGAAGACCTGGCACAGACTTGTGGATTCTGTCGGAAGGCAACACCCGATGCCATAAACCGAACGTACACATTTAAATTTTTTTTAAATAAATAACTATTTTTTTTTTTTTTTTACAAATCGTTTTATTGATAATATACTTCATTTTACAAACAAATAAAAGATAATTGAATAAAATAATAATAATATTAAAAGAAAATATTCCTAAAAACCTACTGAGTTTCTTTCGCTCCCTCCAAGTCCTCCCCCCCCCCCAAAAAAAAAAAAAAAAAAAAAAAAATCCTAGAAAGGGGGGGTTGGAGTGTGTTGAAAATCATGACTGAAATTAAATCGCAAATACTAAAAGATTGAGAAAGAAAGCTGCGTTAAAAAGAAAGAAAAAAGAAACCTCAAGATAATTATAGAAGTAAATAAATGATTTTCTCAAAAGAGACTTTCCTCACTTGCCTCATTATTGCTTCGGCGCAATGGTATGTGTGGTAATCTCAGCAAATAGTGATAAATCTTCTCAAATTACTTTTTGTCTCTCAATGTTTTTGTTATAAAATATGAACTTTTGCTTTTTACATTTTGGTTAAAAGCAGAATTAACTAACGGGGTTAGTTAGTATCTTGACGTTAATTGAACTATTACAACAATTAATATTCGCAAACGTATTTCCCCCCAACTTACAATAGCTTTCAATTCAAATGTCTTTTTAAGGGATGCTTCATCCAACGTGGCGAAAAACTTAACCCCATGTTATTCTTTAAATTAAAACATAAAATAAAATTCAAAATTTTTATTTTGTTTTATTTTATTGTTTGAAAAAAAAATAAAATAATAATAATAATAAAATAAATAAAAATGAGTTTCTTGCTAAATTTAATTTTCCCCTCGATTTTACGTTATTATGATTTAACATTTTAGACTAAATTTATTTGTGTATTACTTTATAAGTTCAGTAATAATCTTTTTTTTTTTAATATTTCTATGTTTAAAAATCTAGTATTTAATGCAAAATTTAACATTGAAATGTAATTCTTTTTTTTTTTTTTTTTTTACGTTAGAAATTAATTTATCTATGAATCCACAAATTAAGTTTTTACACAAATTAATTTTAATATTTAAAAAGTTAAAAATAATAATAATAATTTTTGGAAAACGACTGAAAATCGGAATTAAAAAGAAAATACATTATGCAATGAGCAAATCTATAAACAAATTACTCCATAGAATAGCCTGAGTTTTGGCTGTCAGCGAAGATAGAGATTGCACGCCCTTAATATGATACAAATGGGGTGTATGAATAAGGTACAGTAAAGCCCCGGTTATCCGAGTCCCGTTTTACCGAGTTCCGGGTTAGCCGAGGTAGTTAAAGGCTGCGTCTCGGAGAAGTCAAGGCTTTTGATAAATGGCGTAGATTGACAAATTTTACTATACGTAACTGTATTTTATAATTTATATATGTATGTATGTACTGTGTTGCTTTTTTAACTGACTCATTTAAATATGTAATATATGTATTATTTTCTTCATTGACTACGCTTTTATCCATTTTAAACTTTGCCGTATGTTCCCCCTCCGATTTACGACAGAGATCAGAGTTTTCGATTATCCGAGGTACTCTCGGTCCATATTAAAACGAATAAGCGAGGCTCTACTGTATAAAGAAGTAAAGTTTTCGAAAATAATTGTTTTTTAAATATAATCCTGTGAAGAAAACGGTTACAAGATCTTTTTTACACGATGCTCTCAATCATTTTTATTTTAATACATTTGTCGTTTCTGGAACAGAGAGAAATGACATCCAAAAAGTGTAAATAACAAGAGAAAATTAAATGAATAAATAGATAAAAAATCGAAGCATTTTTGTGAATTTTTATGGCAGGTTCATTAGTTAGACTTATTTCTTTCGTATAGCAAAAATGCATCGTCATCATTTAGCGGTAGACCACTTTGAAGATAGCGGGAAGTTCCACGACATTCAGTTAAAATAAATAAATAAAAAGTCTTTCTTCCAAAATTAAATTTGGACATAAGGTAAACGCACCAGTAGTGGACACTTTTAATTCGGAAAATAAGCTACCTAAAAATTCTGAAGATTAGAGCAGTGTTCAGGAAGGGAGTTATAGTCCTTTACTGTTAAACCCTTTAACAAAAAATAATTCCGGCCATTAGTTTTAAAATAATGTTAGTTTAACTGAAAAAATTTGCACTTTTTGTGATTTTGCCGTTTTCGTCTTATCACTCTGAATAAGGAAATAAAATTTTATTTGCTCGCTCTCTGCTTATTTTTAACTGATTTCTCTTCTACCTCTTGCTTTCATATGACTAAAATAATTATACAGAATTCATTTATTGGGCTATTTTTTAAATCTTGTATTAACACATAGTATTTTTATGGGTGTCCACTACTGGTGCCAAAAAATGTCCTCATGACAAATAGTGGACAGACCTGTCCACTATTGGCTCATGTGACTTTTAATGCCAGATCCAGTAGTGGACACAATTCTGTAATCTAGCAATTTTAGAGTTGAATTTTAAAACAGAAATTCAAAGGGGTCCACTACTGGCTCATTTTAAGCTCTTCAGATTTTTGATTTTTTACGTATATAAATGCTACAATTAGCAATTTTCATAATACAGTCGTGTTAAGAAAGAGTTAGTAAAGGTCTGAAATATTAATTATTTTTTTGAAACTCTAAAATTTAGGAAATTACACAAAAAATAGCCGGAAAATGTCCTTAAAGTGTCCGCTACTGGTGCGTTTACCTTAATTTAAATTTTGTCCCTTATTTCTTTAACCTTTTTTTTTATTATTATTATCGTTGGGTTTGTAAAAGAAAATATATTGATAATTTAAATAAATATATAAAATAAAATCTATGGAAAAGTGAGTAAGTATAGTATAGTAAATAATGTTTTGTAGCAACTATTAACTAATCTAAAGTTCGTCATTTCATTTGGAGGAGGGAAAAAAAAAAAAAAAAAAAACTTGAGAGTTTCATTTGCATTTTTTTCGTCTTTTAAATGGAAGTAAATAAATTAAAAAAAGACAAAATCACATAAATAATTAAGGTTTAAGCAAATAGATAATTATTTTGTTAAAATTATTATTATTATTATTTTGTAAAGACTGCTTTTCGCGATTTATATTATTTTATTTTTCATAATATAAATCGCATATAAATATCGTAGTTATATCTTCAACTAACTATAAATATTTGTTAGTTGCCTAAACTAACATAAATATTAAACTAGCCTAAATAAATAAATGTGTAGTGTGCACCAATAATTTCCACTCATTAAATCGCTTTGTATTTCCTCCTTACCGTAAGACGTCTCGGGGATACCACTGAATGAATAGCTTTGTTTTCAATGGCCGTTTATGAATAAATTAAAAAGGGTGACACGAATAAAGTCAGAGTACTGTGAATTTTGACGACTCTTTTGAGAGAGAACCTTTTAAATCTTGTTAATCTAAAAAAATAATTTTAAGGCTACCCCTCCCCTTCCCTTTCATATTTACTTGTAACTATGAAAGGGATGATAACATTGACGCATGCGCAAATGACATAAGTTATTAATGTGCGTTTGTTTAGATCAATATTAATTTGCGATTTTTTTTCTTGCCCTTTTCGTTTTATTTATTTCTTTGCTAATAAATGTTTGAATGACACGTATTGTGATTACATTTGTTTTTAATGTGTATGTACATTAAAAACTCATACAATACAATGTAGTAATATGTGTATGCACATATAATGCATAGGAGAGGGATCGTGTGTTGGTTATCTGTTACTGGACTCGTGAAGCACAGGTTTTTTTTTTTTTTTTTTTTTTTTTTTTTTTCCGGAGACCTATTATCATATTTATTTATTTTGTTGAATGTTCATCTTGACAGCCGTTCGGAGTTTTCCGTGTTTTTCTCCGAAACTTGCGTAGTTACGAGCTATGACCCTTTAATAAGAACCACACGGATGGCCTCCCCATCAAACTTGGGCCCAAGCGCAGTCGATTGGCCTTACTCTAACACCAACTGTTCGTTCCCATTGCACTGGAAAGTGTTTTAAAAAGGCATAACAACTAAAAATTTACGTCTAAGAATTTTCACTTGTATAACCATCATGTATCTGAATATTTTTGTGAGGCCTCACCATTAATGCTAATTATACCTTATCTTATAGCAAACATGATTTTGTGCATCTGAATAAAATAATGTATGATTTTCTTATGTTTTTTGCAAAAAAACATTGAAATACCTTTTTTTTTTATTTATAATAAGACTGTAATACATACGAGTTCTTTTGTGAATTCCTGTACGCAAATCAGTAGCGCTGTTTATACAATTTTCAATAGGAATTATACCATAGTAAATCTGAATAACATTATATCAGTTTGAAAGCATTCTATAAGTATTCCCGGAAATGAGAGCGCAGATAAGGCTCAAAATATATAATATAATTGAAAATGCACGTCTAAGAATTTTCATTTTTTCCCGCCGTGTAAAGAGACATTGAAATAGACTTAGAAATACCTGTTACAGACAATAATACATCCGAATTCTTTTGCGAGTTCTGCAGCGCTATTTATACTAATTTGTATCGGAACCATGCTATAGTAAACTTGAATAACATTACATAAGTTTGAAGACATTCTATGAGTATTCGCGGAAAATGAGATCGCAGACGAAGCATCACTTTTCAACTTAGTTCGAAAATGATTTGAAAGAAATGGAAAACGTATCATTAAATATTTCTGTTTTTATTCAACATAAAATCGTATGAATTCCTTTAATGTAGTTATAATCGCAAAGGAAATAAAATCATAATCAATGTTCTAAGGTATACTACTGCTGCAATAAAACGCGATGAATCTACCGCGGCTTGTTCTATTTTCCTGTTATTATCGATCGGGCAGGCTAGGAAGGCGCCAGATTCCCCCTCTGTTTAAAAGTGGATTATCGATCGGTCTCGTATTTTCCTTCCATAAGACAGATTCTTTGAAGTTTCATTGTGAAAATATCTAATTTTGTTAATCCTTACCTAACTAAGTCTTATAGTTTAGGATCACTTATTTATTTGTTTGTTTAGAAAATGGTATTTGTCCAGTATTGATATTTACTTTTTCCCCCTTTTCTGTTTTATTTTTAAGTTTAAGACGAACCGATGAAAAAGTTAGGAAAAATCCTACTTTACACTTATTTTTTTCTTCTTCAGCTGTGCTTATATTGTGATAAAAAAAAAAAAAAAAAAAAAAAAAATACGTTTTACACTTTATATTAACTTGAATTAACTTGTGATTTTTAGTGCAGTTTTTCTTAATCATTAAGTACCAGAATTCGATCTCGATTTTCGTCTTTTTGAGTTTCATTGTAAAGGTATCTAATTTCGTTAAACTAACTAAATATCCTGCCCTATAATTTTGGATCATTCATTTATTTCTTAAAAAAAAAATGTCCAATATTGATTCTAGCCCAGTCGGTAGAGCGCCGGCCTCGTAATTGAAAGATTGCGGGTTCGGTACTCGAGCCGGCCAAAGACCGTCATGTACACTAATGGTAGATGGTACACGTAAAATCTGTCGTGGCCGCAATGTCCTCCATGTTCCCATCAAAAATTATACCTCTGGGGGTCACCGAAGCGGGAGAGCCATCCCTTCCGTGGAGGGTCAAAATTGTGGCGGCATGTCTCCGGACCACCTCTAGGGGTGTGTCCCAGACCGTCGCCAATTGCCCATCTGCGCAGCACTAGTGCGACGTTAAACCCATCCATCCATCCAACATTGATTTTTACTTTTTTTTTTTTTCCTCCTTTCACTCTTTCTTTTTATTCATTTTCTTTTTAGTTGATTTTTAAGTTTAAGCCAAAAAGTTAGGGAAATCCTACTTTACATTTTTTATTAAATGTACTTATCTTGTGATTTAAAAAAAAATACAATGAAATAAATAAGTGCCAAAATTCGATCCTGTTTTCGTCTTTGAAATTTCATTGTGAAAATATCCAATTTTGTTAATCTTTACCTAAGTGTCCTGTCCTGTAGTTTGAAACCACTTATTATTTGCTTGTTAAAACAACAGCATTTGTCCAATATTGATTTCTTCTTCTTTAGTAATAACTTTTTATTTTTTAAGTTTAAGATGTAAAAGTTAGGAAAATCCTACTTTACCTTTTTGAGGTAGTAGTACTTTTTTTCTCATTTATGTTTCTTGTTAATTCTTCCTCAGTGTGTCCTATGGTTTAGGATCACTTATTTATTTGTAGGGATGAAACGGATATCCGGTAACTATCCGGTATCCGGCCTATCCGGCTGAGTTTTAAATATCCGGCGGGGTACCGGATATCAGCACACCGGATACGGATATCCGGCAATTTCAAGCCGGATATCCGACGGATATCCGAAGGAGAAAATTCAAGCTTAATCTCCCATCAGATGAAAATTTTGCGACAATTTTTTTTAGATCAGTTGTAACTTGTAAAGGATTTTTTTTTTTTTTTTTTTTTTTTTTAAAGTTGGCTTCTGCGAAAATCGATTTTGGACTCATTAGCAAACAAATTTAGCCAAAAGTAGCTTCAGGTCTAAGAAATATAGAAGCCCTATTTTAATTTTGCACAGAGTTAGCTAGGTTTTTTTTCCAGAGTGATCTATAACATTCCCCCTAATCTTCCCCATAATAATAAAAAGAGCTGTTCATTGTTGTTCCTGAACAAATGATATTTATTCTCTGAAGTTGCAGTGTATATATAACTCTGTTTTCATGTCTTTTGCTAATATGTTGTTAGATTGTTTAGTAATATTGTTAGTCTTGGATGTTAAAGTTGTTAGATTGTTTTGAGAATGAGTCAAATAATGTGCATTTATTGACTAGAACCTGTTTATTTACAATCCAGTTTTCCATACACAATAAAGCTGTTGTTTTTGTGACCATATATTTATACTAGCAGAAACCTGGCATTACTTGCGCCATCTATCTATTCGATTTGGATTTTTTTAAAAACCCTCCAATTTATATAAATTTGCATTTTTAATGGAATATCTTACTAAAGCACCTGAATTTAGAATTCCCTGTTGCGTTGCATAGATATATCCCAAAAAATTAAAAATTACTTCAAATAAAAGTACATATTTAAATTTTCAGAAAGTCTGTACTTTCACTTTCATATTGTTCATAAGAAAAAAAAAACAGTTATTTAAAGTTTTTGATTTTGTACTGCAGAAAAACTTCACTTACTTAAAGAATTTTAATAACTAATGTAAAATTTTCTTTCTTATCTGTACAGATTATAAAAATATAAAATAAGTAAAAAGTATAAATTCATTTTGAATTATTACTTTCTTCTATATTAAATAGAAGGAAGTATTGGATTCGTGAAAATTTTCTTGAACTTCCAGTTTTCGGTGGATTTACGCATTTTGAGGGAACCAAAACACAATTTGACCATTTTTGGAAAATGTCTGACAAAAATTTTGTGCAGTTCAAGAGTTAATGCACAGAACTTCATATAAATTTATACATAGTTGCATCTTACCAAAAAAAAGTGCCCATCAACTTTTGGTGCATATCTTTCAACAGATGGTGCTGCTATACTGTGATTTCTCCCATTTAAAGGAAGACTATATCTCAGCTTATACTGTGTATAATTAAAAAAATAAACTAAGTGTGTCACAGGGAGGGCAATTATGAAACATGTTCATTCAATTTTTGTGCATAATGGCCAATAGGTGATGCTGCTATGCTGCAATTTTCCTGTGAATGGGGAAGTTATATCTCAGATTCATTCATGTATAATTGCTAAAAATTTAGTAAGGGAAAGGGTCATTCTTATAAAACATCATGTTGATTCAATTTTGGTGCATATTGGTCGATAGGTGGCTATATTAGGTTGCAATTTACTCTGTGAATAGGAAGGCTAAATCTCAACATCTATAAAATTTAAGAGATAAATAAGATAAAAATAATATGAGAATAAAAGTTGGTTTAATTTGGGTGTATATCGACCAACAGGTAGCGCAGCTGTTCCTCACCTTCTGTGATTCTCCACATGGCTACATCTCAAAATTTTTTGATTAAAATTGCACTAAACTTAATATCTAAAATCTTTATTGTAAGCAACTATGATTATGTTTCTTCTGCATGTTAAACAGCATGTAGCGTTGTTATATAGAGAGATATAGAAGAAAGTTTTGTGATGGCCATAACATACTAGTTTGAAGCTTTTAGTTTATTTATTTTTTTTCTTCCTTCTTTCTTTTATGTTTTCTTATAAATGTCTCAAAAGAAAGTATTGGATTCATAAAAATTTTCAACTTTTGGTTTTTGATGGATTTACACATTTTAAGAAGTCCAGAACCTGGTTTGACCAATTTAAAAAAAATGTCTGTGTTTGACAAAAATTCTGTTCAACTGTACCTCCATAACTACTGTGTATTACAATTACATATAAATTTATGTATAGTTGCACCATAACATAAATCAGTGCCTACCAACTTTTGGTGCAAATGGCTCAACAGGTGGTGCTGCCATACTGCGATTTCGGCAACTTAGAGGAAGGCTATACCTCAGAAACTACTGCACAGAATTTCATATAAATATATATGTACATGTAACTTGGCATATATTAGTGCCTATCAAATTTTGGTGCCAATCGCTCTACAGGTGGTGCAGTTATACAGAGCTTTAAGCAATTTAGGGAAGGCTAAATTTTAGGTTCTATTTCATGTAACTACACAAAACTTCATGTTGGAAAGGCATTATGAGAAATTATGCTTGTTCAGTTTGGGTGCATTTGGCCAGTAGGTGGCTCTGCAATACAGAAATTTCCCCCCAAAAGGGGAAGGCTATATCTCTTATTCTATTGTGTACAATTGCATAGAATTTGGTATGTGAGAGAACCAGCCATTGTGAAACACTATTGCGATTTATTTTAGGTGTATATCGGCCAACAGGTGGCAATACTGCACTACAATTTACCCAATGAATAGGCTAAGTTAATCCTAACTTCTATGACATATGTGCATGAAACTTGATATATAAGACAACCATTATGAAAGCAAATGTTGACCTTATTTATGTGTATATCAGGCGACAGGTGGAGCTTCTATTAGGATTTTTCACAAGCGTATATCTCAGCATCTGTTGATTAAAATTGCATAAACTCCTTTTGTAAAATATTTATTGTGAGAAGCTATGGTTTTAAACTTTTATACGATTTAAACCATAAGTGGCACTGGTATATAGAATTATGTAGAAGAAAGTTTTGTGATGGCCACAACATATTAGTTTTCATGTGAAAATAACCCTTCAACTGCGATTATATTAGTAAAATATTTTATTTCATTTTTTTAATAATAGTATTGTAAAAAATATGTAAATAATAAGATTTAGTTTTATAATTCTGAACAAAACCTATCTTTTTGTGATAGTGCTTTTCACCAAAAATTGCAAGTGTAGGAATGAGTATGTTAGGCTTAAAATTTTATTCTTCATGGCAATATTGCACAAATAAATAGAATATTAAATAAATATGTTTAAATAAATTTAAAATGTTTTTAAAAGAATAGTATATGAAATATGTTTATATTTTATTGTTTTAAAATAAAGAAAAAGAAAAGAAATATACAACACAACGAAAAACAAAACTAATGCCGGATATCCGACGGATATCCGGTCCGGATATCCGTATCCGGCAGGCAGAAGAGCTCCGGATATCCGTTATCCGGCAAAATCACTATCCGTTTCATCCCTATTTATTTGTTTATTTAAAGCAATAATATTTGTACAATATTGAGTTTTATTTATTTGTAGTTGATTTTTAAGTTTTAATACAAAAAGGTGAAAAAAGAAAATACTACATTACATTTCTTATTAATTATATTTCACTTGTGGCTTTAAAAAATTCCACTTCACACTTTGCATTAATTTTATTTAAACTTGTGATTTTTAGCGCAATCTTAGATTCGATAACATTCTCTTTATTGAAGTTTCATTGTGAAAATATCTAATTTTGTTAATTCTTACCTAAGTTTCTTGTGGGACCACTTATTTGTTTTAAACAAATAAATGATAGTATTTGTCAAATATTGATTTTTACCTTTTCCTTTCTTTTTCTTTGAGTTTATTTTTAAGTTTAAGCCGAACAGATGAAAAAATTAAGAAATTTCGATTTTATATTTCTGGTTAACTGTATTCGTCTTGTGTAATAATAATAATATGTTCACTTTTTACACATTTTATTAACTTTAATTATCTCGGTATTTTTAGTGCAATTTTATTAATTTAGCCTTATTTCGAAGTGTGCGAACTGGAGTTAAGATTTTGTTTTGCTTTAATGTAGAAAAAGCAGTGCTTAAAGGAAAAGAAATAATTCAATAACATAAACTTATTGCAGATTATGTCCAAAACTTAAAATGACATTCACATATATGAGTATAACAAAATTTAGAATAAACAGAATATTTAAAATAAACAAATTCTCATTTTGTTTGGGGGGGGGGGGGAATCAATGCTTGTCATTGCATTTTAAGCACAAACTGAAATAGCAGATGATATTGTACAGCAAAAGGCGATGTGATATTAATCGCAAAATATTTTGTATAGGGGAGGGATAAAAAAAGGTAGGAGTATTTTAAGAAGTTTTTTTTTTTTTTTTTGTCTAATTAAACGTTACTGCACTCCTGGTTGAGATGTGACAGAATTTATTAAAGACCTAAGTAAATTTTGATGATTGTTGGATCCATTAATCGTAGTTGTTTTTTGGTCCGGTTTTAACATATCTTGGTCAATTATATCTTGGTTTTAACATATCAACCCCCCCTTTTTTTAAAACCATTTTACCGGTTTTGTGATTATTTTTTATACCTATGATACTTTTAATAAACTTTGGCTAATGAGATTAGCATCTATATGTTTGTCTTATTTTTAATTTATAAACCTTTTTAAAATTTAGATTAAAAAAAAAGTCTATATTTTGTATAATTTTAATTAAAAAAGAGGAGAAAATGTGTTAATGTTTTATGTAAATTTAGTGATAGATATTCTCATGTTTATTTTTTGAGTACTATTAGACATTAGATAATGTAAATCAATATCTGTGCTTTTAAAAGATAATTAATTTTCTCCATATACTTAAAAGAAATACACTATGTTAATTGCTGCATTTTGCTAAGTGATATTAGGGTTTAATTTTGTATTTGTTTTATACTTTGACATCGATTTTTACTTTTTTTTTTTTTTTTTTATCTTTCAAAAAAATTTCTTTTTCCCTCTCTCTTTCTATTTGGAAAAATAATGTATATTTTCCTAATAATATTTATTTTGAAAACATTTTAACAAATTCTAATTCAACAAGTCAGTAATTATAATTATAATTTTTTTTTTTTTTTTGATCTATTAAATTTTATTTAGCTTAGTATATAAAATCTGAACAGTACATATCAGTTTATTACTTATTCTGTAAAATAATTGATAATAATTCCTTATAATTATTGCAATTACTAGCATTAAATAATAATTCAGAGTAATTATTAAAGCGTTTGAGTTCTAATTTACATAACAGCTTTTTATTATTAAATATAAATTTGATATAAATTCCTATAAAAAAAAATAAAAAAAAATCCCCTTCTTTTTCTCTCTCCCCCCCCCCCCCTCTTTTTTATAAGCATAGCCAGAATCTTAATAGAAATCTTTTAATTACATTTGAAAAAATCTATTAAATTGTTTTTATTTATTTTTATTTTATATTTTTATCTTTCTATTATATTGTAGATTTATGATTTTTCTCTTTTGGTTTTCTCTCTCTCTCGTTCCCCTACCCCTACTATTTTTATATATATTTATTTTCTTTAATTTAAATATATATATATTTTCTTTTTTAAATATGCTTTTTGTCTGTATCTTAAATTAAGTACATTCTTTATAATTAGATGCAGTTATCAAGTGTGAATTACTTTTTGTTCTTTTAAACTTGAGAGTAGATTACTAAAAATAATAATTAAAAAAAAAAAAAAATACTTATTGTGATTCTTTTTAAATTTAACCAAACCAACTTTCTTAAGTTTAAAAAAAAAAAAAAAAAAACTTTAATAAAATTATATTTTTATTGTATATCATTTTCTTGCTTAAAAAAAGTGGTAAAAATGTTTATTTAAAAAAAAAAAAAAAAAAAAAAAACTAATAAACTAGTTTATAATATAACGTAATGAAGAGTGTTATAATAAACCCCTTTAAAATATATATATGTATAATTTACTCCATCAATATTTTCTTTATCAATTTCATACGTTAACATATGAATTGAAGGGAAAAAGAATGTGAATTTTTATAAATGAATCATAGTTTTAAAAATCTTTTTCATTTTTGACTGCTCTCACTTTTAAAGTTATTTTAATTATTTTTAATGAGCTTTCTTCCATTTTCTTAGGATTTTAATTGTAATTATATTATTCATTTGCAAAATAAGTTTATGAATAAAAGTAATACACCAGTAAGTATTAAATAAGAAGTGCACAATATTCATGTAATCTGAATTAAGTGTTTTCTAAATTCAGTGTTAAAATATATTTTGTAATCTAAATTATTCATGAATATTTTAGCATACTTAAGCATAGAAAAATGTAGATTATTTTTATGCTTCAAGTTTTAATGCTAAAATTTCTTATTCCAGAACGTGGCCCGTTCTCAAGACACCTGACCACTGCCGTGGATTAGTAAACATGCGACAAAGTTGCGTAACCGTCTAAAGCAACAATATTGTTTAAAACAATTATATATATGAGACATTCATCTTTTTTTTTTTTTCAGCTATTTTTTTGTGCAAGACAGGGTGCGTTTAAGTTTTTAACACCATGTATGACTCTTTAGAACATTCTTATATTAAAGAAAGGACTAAAATCTGCATGTATATATAAAAAAAAAAAAAAAAAATCAGATAATGTATCTTTACAATTGTAAGTTTGTAAATACACTGAAAAATGAATAAGTTTTACTCACCTATTGTAACACTGGCAAACTTTGAGTTATCCATTGGCACTTTATGTGCTATGTATATCCTCATTGGACTGAAAAATGAATACGTTTTACTCACCTATTGTAACACTGGCAAACTTTGAGTTATCCATTGGCACTTTATGTGCTATGTCTATCCTCATTGGTGATAACAAATCATGTGTATTTAAATGCGATTTCAATATGACAAAAATGTTCAATGAAAGATTAAGAGTGGAAAAAAAAAAAAAAAAAAAAAAAAAAAAAAAAAAGAGTATACCATAGTAATATTTTTGCTTTTATAATAAAGCGAAAAAAAAAAAAAAATAATAATAATGTAAGTTTATAGGAAACTAGAAGTGCTATACGCAAGAAAAAATATTGTAAACAATATTATTATCTTCTGTTACATTAATTGATGATTGTTTAAAAGAGATTTTAGTATGTGAAAAATGTTCAGTGAAAGTGATTAAAAAAAAAAAAAAAAAAAAAAAAATATATATATCCAATGTTATTTTTTGTTTTTATAACAAAGTGAAAAATGTAAGTTTTTAGAAAAGTTAAATATTTTACACAAGAAAAATTGTGAACTATTTAATGAGTATTTAAATTAGATTTCAATATGTGAAAATGTTCATTAAAAGATATATATTTAAAAAAATGTAAAAAAGTTTGCTTCAGTGACATTTTTGCTTTAATAACAAAGTGAAAAAAAAAAAAAAAACTGAAAGTGCTTTACACAAAAGAAAATATTGTAAACAATATTGTTATCTTCTGTGAGATTAATTGATAATTGTTTAAAAGAGATTTCAGTATGTAAAAAATGTTCAGTGAAAGATTAAAATAATAATAATATACAATTTATTTTAATATTAATTTGCTTTTATAACAAAGTGAAAAATGTAAATTTTTAGAAAACTTAAGTATTTTACACCAAAAAAACATTATGAACAATTTAATGAGTATTTAAATGATATTTTACTATGTCAAAAACGTTGAATGAAAGATTAAAAAATAAATAAAAAAAATAGTTTATTAAAAAGTATAGAAAACTAAAAGTGCTTTACACAAGAAAAATATTGTAAGCAGTATCGTTATTTTCTGTTACGTTAGTTGATGATTAAGAGATATTTCAGTACTTCAGTACATTGTTATGTATTCAATTTTTATTTCTTGTATTTCTGATATAGAAATCATTTATTAAAAAAAAAAAAAAGAAGAAGAAAAGAACTTCTGGTATATATTAGCAGTGTATGATATTATAAGCATCGTCTTTTTCTGCTTAGATTTAATGTTTTTTTTTTCTTTTTAAGTTGTTTTTCAAAACAATTTATAAATTTACATTTGTCAGTGTAGTTTTACACTCAGAAGTTTAACTTCTGTTCTGTATTTATTTATTATTATTTTTTTTAAGTTAAAAGCGTTTAAGCTTTTAATTGTATTTTTTTTTTTTTTTTAATTGCTATTATTACTGATCATTGCAGTATTTTTATTCTTTGAAGGAATTGCAAATTGAGTAAAATTACGACAAAATTTAATTGTTAAATAATCATTAATATGAATAATTATAAATTATATGTGTTGTAAAGACATTTTTTTAAAATTACTTAATTATTATTTTTTTAATGACACCAATTGTTCAAAATATCTCAAAAATTTGTGATTGATAAAAACTTCCAAGATTCTTTGTAATTCAATTATTAATTTTGGTAATTTTCATAGATAACTATGCGGATTTTGCACTTGTAAAACTTGAGATTTTAAAAAGAAAATATCTAAATTAATAAATATATTTTCTTTTTAAATTCTTAAATTTATGATATTCAATTGGCATGTGTGATATCTTGTAATATTATTTTATTTCCTGTTTTAAAGTAAAATTAAAAAAACTTAAAAAGAAAATATCTAAGTTAGTAAACGTTTCTTTTTAAATTCATTATGTATTCAGCATACATGTGTTGTCAGCAATTTTTTAAGCACATTAATAATAAATCTATTTTAAAATATCTGTGCAATATAATAAAATATTTTAAATATTTTAAGAAAATATTTTAATTTAGTAGATTTTTTTTTTTTAATTATTATTAAATGTATCATGTATTCAGTTGAATTTTGCAAAATTTCGAAGCTAATTTTACATTTCTAAAGCATCCTATAAATTTTAAATTTGTGTATCAACTTCTGCTACGAATTTAAAACCTGTAAAAGGAAATCGATCTCTGATAACAAATCATAAATTAAAAAGTAAACTATTAACTACGTTATAAATTTCATTTAAAAAAAAAAAAAAAAAATAGGGTAAATATAAAAGTAATACTTTTAATTATACCGAAAAAAAAAAAAAAAAAGTTTTTTATCTTTTGTATTGCTATTGTGTCGTACTATGTTTCAAATAATTTTGCTTGAACTTATTAAGTTCGCGTATAGTTTTTTTTTTTTTTTTTTTTTTTTTAAGTTTCAAATCATATATGTACTTTAAGAATTCAGTAAATTAGAATTTTATATACATAAATTTAGCTATTAATTTATTGATCTTTAGTAACAGCCCCACATTAAAATAAATAAATAAATAAAAAATAAATAATAATAATAATAATAAGTTTCCTGTTTGATATAATGTTTAGCTAATTGTTATTAAATAAAGTAAAATGTAATCTATTAAACATAAACTATTAAATGTAACCTATTACATAAATATCAATAAAAAAAATCAATGTGCTATTTGTTATAAATTATATTTAGATGAAATTCAATAGGAGATCGAATTTTATGTATTCCTTGTAAATTTAATTATTTATTGATCTTTTGTAGCAGTCCCACATAAAAAAATAAAATATAAATAAATAAATATAAAATACAAAATATAAATAAAAAATATAAATAAATAAATAAAAGAAATCCTGAAAATATTCAGTTTGCTGTTTGATATCATATTTAAATACATTTTGTTTGATAAACTGAAATGTAATCCATTAAATGAAAACATTGATGAAAAATATCATCAGTGTGCTGTTTTATATTTTATTTATAAAATTCAGTAGGAATTTGAATGTTATATATTCCTCGCAAATTTAATTATTAATTTATTAATCTTTAGTATCTATTCCATATTTAAAAAATTAAAATAAAAAAGTAAAATGTTTCAAAATGTTCTGAAAATACCCAGTTTGCTGTGTGAAATTGTATTAGATAAATGTCATTTCATCATCTAAAATGTACTCTATTAAACGAAAATATCACCAGTGTGGCGTTTAGATGAAATTCAATAAAAAATTAGAATTTTATATATTCTTTGTAACTTTAGTGATTAATTTATTGATCTTTAATTACAATCTCCCTTAATAATAATAACAAAATGTTAAATATTCAATTTGCTGTTTGATTATGTTTAGGTTAACTGAAAAAAGAAAAGAAATGTAATCTATTAAACAAAAATATCGATGAAAAATGTCACAAATTTAATGTTTGATATTATATTTAGATAAATGTAATAGTAATAATAATAATGTTATTAATATATTAAGTAAATATACTTAATAATATATTAAGTGAAAATATTGAAGAAAATAGGAATAGATTTGCTGAATTCCGAGGCACATTGTATATTTTTCAGAACCGAAATGAATAATGTTAAGACTAATGTTCATTTACACAAGTGAAATACATATTTCCAATAATGTAAATTTTATGATAAAAGTAATCTAAAAGAAACTGACAGCTGACTGTGATAAATTATTGAACTTACAGTATTTTTTCAATACCATGTTACGTCAGTAAACATTTTAAAAAAATCAGTGTATTTATTGTAAAATGTTTTCTTAAATAAATATTTTGTTAAAAATGTCTTATCACATGTTTACCTCATGTTGCATGTTATTATGTATTTCTTTTCTTGTTCTGTAAGTAGGGGGAAAAGATTCATACGTTTAATTAATTTTTTTTTTCAAATATTATTAATTTTTCATTTTTTTTTTTTTTTTTTTTTTTAATTTCTTTTTATTATTCTAGTAAAATTAAAATAAAAATTTAAAAAATAAAAATATATGTATAATTTTACAAAAATTGTATGTAAATTTTGTCTATTGAAATTTTTTTCTTTGTATAAATTTATGTTTATAAGTTTATATAAAAGTTTAAAGTTTTATAAAATGCATTTAATATATTTTTTTTCATTTTTCAAAATTAAAACTTTTTTGTAAGTGATATTAACGTTTTAAGTCCAAGAGGGGTAGGGAAATATATCTAACTCTATCATAGAAATATATAGAAAATTTTGTATTTTTATTCATTTCTATTTTTCATTTGTCTCTCTCACATGCAATATATTATCATACGTAAAAGAAAAAAAAAAAGTTATTATTATATTATTATTTCTTTTTTTTTTTTTTTAATATTGAACACAGACTTTTTTTTTAATTCTGATGAACTAATCCTCAAGGTTTAAACATACTTTTATATTTCTAAAAAAATGTTTAATTTCATACACATATTGTTTATATTTATTTATTTATTTTACTATTTATTTCTTAAAATTTAAAATCTAATGTTTATCCTCGAAACGTAAAGAATTTCAATATTTAATTATAAAATAAATTTAAAGAA
Source organism: Salticus scenicus (assembly GCA_963930645.1). Classification (NCBI taxonomy): domain Eukaryota; kingdom Metazoa; phylum Arthropoda; class Arachnida; order Araneae; family Salticidae; genus Salticus; species Salticus scenicus. Next base: position 213,663,868 of record OZ005658.1, on the reverse strand, counting down.
CTTACTTAGGCTTCATCTTCTGTGAGAAGCTTTTCGTGGGAGGATCCTCCCCCTTTATCATAAAGGGGGAGGATCCTCCCACGAAAAGCTTCTTGCAAAAGATGAAGTCTAAGTAAGTTCTTTAAATTTATTTTATAATTATGTTGTGCTTCATTTAAAATTGGAATAAGTTCAATATTTAAATTTCTATTAAAATTATATTTGATTTTATAAATATAGTTGTTTAATTAAAGGAAATTATTTTAATTAATAATTTTAATTTTATTATATTAATTATCATCTCGTTTCCAAGAGCCGGCCACTTGAAAATTTTAAATTCAGATAAAAAGGTATTTATGAACTGATTTGCTTAAACCCCATATGTGCATAGACTACTTCAATATTTCTACCAATTCCATTAATAATTGATAAGGAAAAAGAAATCAACCTTCCCTTCCAAATAAGCCGGAAGGACTTGTTTTTTTTTTTTTTTTTTTTTTTTTTTAATATTTTTTAGCGTGAAAACATGCAGAAAAAAGGATTTTTTACATTTTTTTTTTTTTTGGTAGCAACTAGCATATATTTCAAATCGGTACTTTAGTATGACATATTGGTTATATTAAAATTTTATATTTTGCTAAATATTAAGTCAAAAATATGAACATATCACCTTCTCAGCATAATAATTATTAAGCGTGATTATTGCCAGAACTCAACTAAGTCCAAAAGAGGGCACAAGGTCCAATGTGCTTCCCTCTTCCTTCCAATTTTAATACCGCCATAATAGTCATAACATTACATTACCAACACATAAAAATACATTATACGAACTTATAAATTAGTATTGTAGGCTCCCCCTCTTCTTTCTTTTCCCTCCTCTCTTCTTTTCTTTCTTTCTTCTTTTTAATTAGATTTTTCATTATTTTACCCGAAGTACGTAATTTTCCAAAGATTATTGTATTATATTGTATTTTCCAAAGATTATTGTATTCATGCTAATTTTAATGGGGCAATAATCTGTAAGGTATATTTCATAAACCTTTAACAATATGAGATAATAAGCAGGAAAATTATGCAATTTATACAAGAATACATGCATAAATATATTGCGCTTTTGAGTGCAGATCTCTCAATAAGTAATTAATTTATACATAATTTGGAGTGTAGTTAACCCTTACATTCCCCGTGATGCCAATTGGAATCATAACATTTCTGATTTTCTTTCTTACCGTCTAACACTCCCGTTGATTCAAAATGAACAATACTTAAATCTATATACATTTTCCCACCGAAAACAATATATTTTAGATGATTTCCCTATCCTTGTTGATAACTGAAAGTATATTTTACTCTATTCTGATAATAATATCGGAATCAGTTTCGTGTTTTGGACAATTGAAGTAAATTAACTGTTTGAAATATTTTTTATTTTATTTTTTAATGTTTATAATTTGTATTTTAATTGATTACAAAATGTATTTCTTCCAAAATTTTGATATTTTTATTTGTTGAAAAGTTATGATTTTTAATGGCATCAGGGGTTATATTAAACACAAATAAACACCTCTCAATTGCTTTGTTAGCTATATTAATTCGTACTCTGCTATTAAACTTATTAAAAAAAAAAAAAAATATTTACATATATTACCTTTGAAATAAATTTATGACTAAATATTAGATTTACTGTTTTATAGAGGGGAAAATTGGGAAAGAAAGGGTTAAAAAAAAAAAAAAAAAAAAAAAAAAATCAATGCGTATTAAATAAAATATTCAACAAATTTAAGGATTGTAAAAAAAGAAATAATAATAATTATTATTTGAATTAAAAACAAAATTTCGGTACCCCCAAAATACAGGGTTCTTTGAACCATGGCTAGTAAGCCCGTGCTTGTGCCTCAAAAATTGCGAATCTCTAGTTCCAAAATTTTCCGAAGATATTTCCAGTAATTTCTGCATCCTTTTTTGCTTATTGCAGTGCCATTTTAACCGCCGTCTCATTTATTCTGGCGCGTGCGCAGAACGCTTGGGTGAGAAGTAGAATCTTCCGATGCTGCTGATGTTACTGCTCGAACCTAGACACACATGGCATTGACCTTTTCTGAAATCTTTCGTTGTCTTTTTATTCTCTCGCGGATCCGCTACGTTTGGGACCGGGGACTAACCTCTTCTTTGGAGAGTTCGGAACGAAATTAAAATGACATATCGGAATTATTTCATGAAAGGGAAAAAATTATATATAATTACACCCTTTTTGAATTTCGAAAATTAATTTATTTCAAGTTTTATATATCCTGTTCTAAATTTTATTCTATTTTTCTTTTAATGAGAATATTTGTTAGACAACGCTGTAAGAGATAGTAAAAGAAAAATAGATGTCGATTATGCATTTTTACGCAAATCAATATTAGTAAAATGCATTTTTGATGCAAAGGAAATTTATAGTTTATTTCATTTTTTGTAGTCTCCCCCTTCTTTTCTTTTTAATAGGTAGTATTCACGATAAAAAATAATTGTTTTAGATATCTATATCTATATATTTTTTAATGTGGGTTAGAGATACTTTGAGTTGATAGACTATAATCAAATTATAAAATAGTTCAAAAATTGATTTTTTGAAGGCTAATTGATATTTTAATGACATTTGATTATAAATATATCAGGAACGGTAAAATTATTTTTTAGTAATCCTTGTACTTCGTATCATCATAAGTTATTTATTTTCCATTGTGGATTATGCATTTGTCCACAATTCTGTATTATTAAAGTTAATTCTTGCATTTTTTATATATAGAAACGCACTTCTAAATTTTAAATCCTTTCTTTCTTTCTTTTTATTTAGTTTTATTTTTTTATAGATAGAATTCAGGCTAGATGTCATCGTTTTCTCCATCGTACATTATGCATATTTACACAATTCTGTATTAATAAAATTAATTTTGGCATTTTTCATATAAAGAAACGTACTTCTAAATTTTAAATATTTTCCTTCAAGTTTTTTTTTGTTTTTTTTTTTTTTTTTTTAAAGATAGAACTCAGGCAGAAAGCCTTGGTTTTTGCCATCGTAGATTATGTATTTTTGCAGAATTCTGTATTAATAAAATGAATTTTTGTATTTCTGATATTTAGAAACGTACTTCTAAATTTTAAATTCTTTCTTTCCTTCTTCTTCTTCTTCTTTTTTTTTTTTTTTGTAATAGATAGATCACAGACTAAAAATAGTCTTTGTTTTCTCCATCGTACATTATGCATATTTACACAATTCTGCATTATTCTGCATTAATAAAATGAATTTTTGTATTTCTGATATATAGAAACGTACTTCTAAATTTTAAATACTTTCCTGTTTTTTTTTTTTCTAATAGATAGAACACAGGCTAAAAATAGTCTTTGTTTTCTCCATCGTACATTTATACATATTTGCACAATTCTGTATTAGTAAAATGAATTTTGACATTTTTTATATGTAGAAACGTACTTCTAAATTTTAAATACTTTCCTTGAAAGTTTTTTTTTTTTTTTTTTTTTTTTTTTTTCCTTCAAAGTTTTTCTTTTTTTTTAAAGATAGAACTCAGGCTGAAAGTTTTTGTTTTTGCCATCGTAGATTATGCATTTTTGCACAATTCTGTATTAATAAAATGAATTTTTGTATTTCTGACACATAGAAACGTACTTCTAAATTTTAAATACTTTCTTTCCTGTTTTTTTTTTTTTTTTTTTTGTAACAGGCTAAAAGATCTTCGTTTTCTCCATTTTTTGCATTTTTGATATATAGAAACGTACTTCTTATAAATTTTAAATCCTTTCCTTCAAATTTTTATTTATTTATTTTAAGATAAAACTCAAGCTAAAATTCTTTGTTCCATCGTAGATTATGTATTTTTGCGCAATTCTGTATTAATACAATGAATTTTTGCATTTCTGATATATAGAATTCTAAATTTTATCGCACTTCTAAATTTTAAATACTTTCTTTCTTTCTTTCTTTCTTTTTTTTTTTTTTTTTCTGTGTGTGTGTAACAGGCTGAAAGGTCTTCTTTTCCCCATTTTTTGTATTTTTGATATATATAGAAACGTACTTCTAAATTTTAAGTAACTCCGCCCCCCCTCCCCCTTTTTTTTTTTTAACAGAGAGATTTTTAGACCAAAAATTTGTTTTTTCCATTATAGATTATGCAATTTTTGCACAATTCTGTATCAATAAAATGATTTTTTCCATTTTTGACATATGGAAACGTACTTCTAAATTTTAAATACTTCCTTTCCTTTCCCCCCCCTTTTTTTTAAACATGTAGAATTTAGACAAAATGTTATGTTTTTCGTTGTAGATAAGGCATTTTTGCACAATTCCATATTATTAAAATGAACTTTTGCATTTTTCATGTAAAGAAACGTATTTCTAATTTAGATAGAACCCAGGATAATAGTCTTTCTTTCACATGTGTATAACTTAAGTTGGAATAGTTATTTAGATAACTTTGCTTAAAAATACCTTAAAATTGGTAAATTTATTGCTATAAACTAATGAAATATTGATAAATTTTTCGAAATTTGAATTTCGAAGACGAATTCAAAATTTAATGATATTTAATGGAATATTTCTTGAAAATTAAAGTTATTTTTTTATGCTTCTTATAACTGAATTTTCGTATCACCTGAAAGTACTCTCCCTCAGTTATTGATTAATCAATTTTATGTAACGCAATATTAGTAAAATGCATTTTTGATTAAAAAAAAATATATATATATATATATATTTTCTTTCTTTTTTTTTTTTTTTTAAATAATTTCTTCCTTTCTTTGAATAACTATTTTTCCCCCCTCCTGTAGTTTAGATTTAGGTTAAAAATTCTTGTATCATATTATTTATCTTTAACAGGAATATTTGTGAGAAAACTACTTTGCATTGATACATATATTGTAATCATTTTTTCGAAATATTAATAAAATTGTTTCGCTGTTGAATTTTATAGATTAATTAAAAAATTAATGACATGTAAACAACATTTCGTACACAATAAAACTATTTTTAATAGTTATTGTAGTTACCCTTTCGCATGACCGTAAATTAATTTTATTTTTTTTTTCCGATTGTAGATTAAATTTTTTTTTAGACTGTGCCGTATTTTTACAAATGCATTTTTATTCAAAGAAACGAACATCTATATTTAATTTAACTTCTTATTTTTCTACTTTTATTTTATTTTTCTTATATGAGAATTAACGTGAGATTTCTTAATTAGTAAAAATCGTTAACCATTAACATTGAATAAACTTGGATTTGAAAAATAAAACAAAGTAAATAATATATATATGTATATTTATAAATGATAATTATCGTAATAAAATTTAACCTTAATATTTAGCATTTAATAGATACTAAACAATACCAACACAATAAAAATATAACTGATTGTAACATATAGGTAAGATAGACACAAAAATGCTGTGATACAGAGTAAGAGCCAATAAGAGACAAAAACAATTTAAATTACTAACGCCGACATGAATAATACTAATAAAAAAAGGACCATTAAACTTAATGACGGAGAAAGTAAATAAAGGACCACAGAAATAATTAGTTAAAAATGCTTAAAAACTGAAGTATAAACTCTGTCAGGGGTCATGTACTTCATAAAGCTGAGAGAGCTGCATCGATTTCGTAAAACAATATAGCTAATCATAGCAATTTATATTGTTTCAGCCCCGATCGAAGTAGCAAAACTATTTTGAATGAGAAATTAAATAATTTATTAATTCAAAGCATGAAGGAATCCAGAGAGAAAACTAGAAAAAAGCAGAGTAGCCACATGTAAAACTTTTACAGAAACTGGAGAATAGAAAGATGCCAACAAGTTAATGAAATAAAACCATTGCAAACACACACACACACACATATATATATATATATATATGAGAGAGAGAGAGAGAGATAATTTGAATTTAAAATCACTTAACTGAAACGCAAGGCCTTTTATTTGAAAAATATTATGTACTCTGTAATTTTAATTAAAATTGGCCTCCCCCCCCCCTTACACACACATACACTCCTCCCCAAAATAATTTTAAAATCCTCTTCCACGCACTTTTAAAGAAAAACCACCTCATACTACGATCCCGATCTTCGCGTGCCCCACTGACAACGAATGCGTGTTCACCGGAAATTGGTAGACATCTTGACAACACATGATTTATTCATTTCCGTTTATTAATGTTTAACATTTTGCATTTTTATCAGCACTTCGGTAGCTCTCCACTTTCACACTAGTTTAGGATTAGATGTTTCTTTTTTTCTTTCTTTTTTTTAAGATTATGAGTATATGGTAGCATTAATAGAAAATAAATTTAAAATTTAAATTAAGAAAAGTTACTGAATATTAGCATCCCCCACTTCATATTTGATGTACATAAGGGTCTCGTAAAAATTTAGTAAAAGATAATCGAGATAGGGTAGCCGAAATTTTATTATTCTGTGTAGGGAAATTTGTTGTGCGAATTATTATTTAATGTATTTCTTTAAATTCCACTTTTATATTATGAAAATTCAGAACAGATACATTGGTTCTTGTTTTAAAAATAATTCATTTTTTATTTCTTTATTTCGAGTTAAAAAAAAAAAAAAAAAAAAAAACGAAAAATGGACTAAGTGCATTTTTTGCACTTTATAGCTTCAAAATGAAATTAAAAATAAATGAAAGGGAAAATAAGCATAAATTGAACGATTTGGGAATTTTCTGAATGTGAAAATGGAATTTAAAGGAATACACTAGGTAGTGAGTAAATCTATAAATAAATTTCCCCATATAATAACCTGGGATTAGGATGCTCGAGATTAAAAAAAAAAAAAAAAGTATAAGAGATGTAGCCATCCAAATAATGCATTTCTCTCAGCATTTCTTAACTTTTCCAGGGCTTTATTGTAGAATAGGATATATGTGGGTTTTTTTAATCGATGGCTTTCCTAAATCAATAATAATCACTCTAATTAACACCAATTTGTACATGATGATTATTTGACATACAGAATAAGTTTTATCTAGATATTTCGATTATTTATTAATAACATTTAAAACTTTACTATACTTTATATATAATATGAATGAATACCAATACAATTATATTGATAAACATATAGGCAATTTTCGATATTTTTTGAGATGAATAAATCATTATTAATACAATCTTATTTATTTATTTATTTATTTTAACTTAGAATTTCCATTTATTTAAAAAAATTCATTATTTGTACAGTTTCATTTAATTTCTCTACGCTTCTCCCTCTATATTTAGCCCACCAGCGACCGAACGATTCTGCGCTCAAAGCTGGTAAACGTGAGGTGCTGGGTTCGATCGCAAGTCACGCTCGTCGGCCTAGCCTTTCAGAATTTTTCGTGGTTTTCTCTGAAACTTGCGTAAATACGATCTAGGACCCCTTAGAAAGACCCCCCCCATTGAGGGCACTCTACTTTAGGCCTAGGTCCCTAGTGCAATCAATCGGCCTTATATTCCCCACAACACAACCCTCTTTATTTAATACTTCTTTTCATTAGTTGTAACACATTTTAATATGAATACTGCATTTTAAAAAATAATCTTGCCTGGAAAAGAATGCGAATCATACATAATTATTAACAATCAACGAAATTTTTCAAAAAGCTATGTATCACCTGTTAATACATTTCAAAAAATGAAATTAGACTTCTTATTCAGAATCTAATATATCTTTTTGAATTGTGCCTCTCCCCATTCATGAATTTCCTTACCTTTAAATAAACCTTTGAATAATAATTAATATATGATTTTGATGTTACAATGTGCACTTAGTTCATTTTTCACACTTTGTAGCTTCAAAAATAAATTTTAAATAAAATTTTTGCAAAACAAAGACTAATACATAGCTGCCAACTTGTACTCTTTTCTTTTTTTTGCAGGAGGTTTTTAATCGAAATTTTTAATCAGTTTTTTTAGCAGTTTTCTGTGATTAAACATTTTTTTTTTTTTTTCAAAGAAATACTGGTATTTTTCGCACTAACGTCAAAAGAAAATGTGTTAAAAAATTAAATGATCTTTTTTTTTTTTTTTTTTTTTTTTTTTTAAAGAAATAGACTAGTTAATTTTTTGCATATTATAGCTTCAAAAAAGAAATATTAAAAATATTTTTAAATAAACTTTTGGAAAACAAAGTCTAGTGCACTTTTCGTATTTTATAGCTTCAAAAAGAAATAAGAGTCGAACCTCGTTGTAGTTCATGTTATCAGTAGTAAATAATCTTCATATAAATTAACTAATCTTCATTTTGACGGGGATTGTGGAAACTGTTCATGGTAAAAGTAATTCAGTGTTTACGTTAATGAGGTTCGACTGTATTAAAAGTTTTTAAAATAAACTTTTGCAAGTATTTTATAGTTTCAAAAAGAAATATTAAAAAAAATTTAAACCAACTTTTGGAAAACACACTAGTGCACTTTTCGTATTTTAAATCTTCAAAAAGAATTATTAAAAAGTTTTAAAATCAACTTTTGAAAAACAGACTAGTGCACTTTTCGTATTTTTTAGCTTCAAAAAGAAATTTTAAAGATATTTTAAATCAACTTTTGGAAAACAAAGATTAGTGCACTTTTCATATTTTATATCTTCAAAAAGAAATAATAAAAAATCTTTAAATAAGCTTTTGGAAAACAAACACTAGTACACTTTTTATATTTTATAGCTTCAAAAAGAAATAAGAAAAAATCTTTAAATCAGCTTTTGGAAAACAAAGACTAGTGCACTTTTTATATTTTATAGCTTCAAAAAGAAATAAGAAAAAATCATTAAATCAGCTTTTGGAAAACACAGACTAGTGCACTTTTCATATTTTATATCTTCAAAAAGAAATAATAAAATTTTTTTAAATCAGCTTTTGGAAAACAAAGACTCGTGCACTTTTCATATTTTATAGCTACAAAAAGAAATATTAAAAAAAAAAAAATCAACTTTTGGAAGACAAAGACTAGTGCACTTATCGTATTTTATATTTTACAGCTTTATATATATATATATATATATATATATATATATATATATATATATATATATAAATATAAATTAAATCAACTTTTGGAAAACAAGGACTAATGCACTTTTCGTATTTTATAGCTTCAAAAAGAAATATTAAAAAAAAAAAAAAAAAAAAAAAAAAAAAATTAAATCAACTATTGGGAAACAAGGACTTTTCGTATTTTATAGCTTCAAAAAGAAATATTAAAAAATTTTGAAATCAGCTTTTGGAAAACAAAAACTGGTGCACTTTTCATATTTTATAGCTACAAAAAGAAAAAAAAAACTTTTGGAAGGCAAAGACTAGTGCACTTATCGTATTTTATATTTCATAGCTTTAAAATAATATATATATATATAATTAAATCAACTTTTGGAAAACAAGGACTAATGCACTTTTCGTATTTTCTAGCTTCAAAAAGAAATAATAATAATAATAAAAAATCAACTTTTGGTAAACAAGGACTAGTGCACTTTTCGTATATTATAGCTTCTAAAAGAAATATTAAAAATTTTTAAAATCAACTTTTGGAAAACAAAGACTCGTGCATTTTATAGCTTCAAAAAGAAAAAGAAAAAATTAATATCAACATTTTGAAGACAAAGACTAGTGCATTTTTTCACATTCTATAGATTCAAAAAGAAAATAAATAAGTAAATAAAAATTAAATTTTTGCAAAACAAAGATTAATTAAACTTTGTGTAATGTAAAAAAAGAAATGTTAAAATAAATAATATTTTGGGAAACGTGGACTAGTTTAATTGTGGGAATTTTCTGAATGTGACAAGGATATTAAAAAAAAAAGAAAAAAAAGTGCAATGACTAATTCTGTTTACATTTTTTTTTTCCTTTCTCCCAAATTACTATTTTTAAATTAAGAAAGTTTGCATAAATGTCCATCAGAATGTAGCAATATAAGTATATTAAAATTTCTTACATTATTTTAACTTAAAAAAAAAAAAAAAAAAAAAAAAAAAAGATAATAAAATAAATTCATTTATTTATTTTTATTTTATTTATATTTGGAAAATTTTCAAAATGCTCCAGTTTCGCTAATTTTTAAGTTTTGAAAAGATTCAATCCGTATGAATTTCGCCATTCAAAGATAAAAATGTTTCTTATAAATTAACTTATCAGTTGGCTCTATTGATAAGTTAATTTATAAGAAACATTTAAATGAATATATTTTAGTAAATTATATATAAGTATGTTTGAGTAAATTATATATGAAACATTTATATGAGTATATTTGAGTTACACAAAGTACTACTCAAATATATTCAGAATATATATATATTTCAAGAGTAATATAAAATAAAGAGGGAAAGTTAAAATTTAGCGAGGCTAGAGCATCTAAAAAAATTTCCTAGAATATTGAAAATTTTAAATTTTACTTTTTAAATTTAGTTTTGAACAAATTTTAATATACTTAACATTGTTGTATATTTTAATACATGTATGTGCAACACTTCGCACCATGGGAAGAAAAGTGACAAAAGTCAAATAATGGCAATTTTGAGTTTATATCGTTAAAAAAGGTGTGTGAAGGGCCCCCAACGTGCACGAAAAGTTTCACATGTGTATTGCGCAATTTATCCACTTGAGAAGCATTTATGTCAGTTTTATTGTAGGCTAGTCAATGTTTTGTTACCTGTAAGTTGATTTTTCTGAAATACTGCATTTTTGAGTTTTGTTACTTTTCTTGTTGGGGTGTATTTTCTAATTTTATGAAAATTTACGAAACGGACTTATAATATCCAACTTACTCTTAAGGGGATTTGGCAACACCGAAAGTTAAATATATAAAAGCTTATATTACCATTTGATATTTAGAAATTGAACTAGGGTAAGTGCACCAGTGATTAACACTTTTAGAACAATCTCCGATTTTTTTAATGTTGTAGTCATCAGAAAATATTTTTAGAAATCTTAAGTTAGTACATATGATATGAAAGACATTCAGAACCACATATATGTTAAAATATATACATTTGGTAACAATTATTATTATTATTTTTTTATGCATTTTTATTTGACACCCACTCAATGTTCCAGTAATTGCACTGCCAGTTTTTCATTTGATCAGTAATTGGCCCCCTATCTTCCAGTGTTTGACACTGCTAGTTATTCATTTTACCAGTTATTAGCACCCTATGCTCCAGTGTTTGACATAAAATGTTAAAATTCTTCTGTGTAAAATATATGATTTTCTTATTTATTAATTATTTTGGGATAGATGTCAATTACTGGAGCATACTAATCACTGGAGCACCTACCCTGTATGAGATTTGTTCAATAAAGTACGTATTCAGGCAGCAGTTCTTACGGTTTTTGATAATTTCTTTCGTTTTTTTACAGATTTGAAATCTTTAAATTTCGTTTTTTTTAGTTATTTTTCATGAATTCATGGTCTTCAAAATGCTAAAACTTCTGCTGATATTTAAGAAAAGACTTAATATTTTTTCTGGATATTTAGTAGAACATGCTTAATAAAATTAAGAATAGTTTTTGAAATTTATAAATTAGTTTTTTTGGAGGGAAAAAATATAAATAAATAAATAAATAAAGTAGTAAAAATAAATAAATAAAAGTGCAAGTCTATGTAAAATTTTGCAAAGGAATACGATTTTTTTTTTGTTATATTTTTAATATTTCTTCTTTTGAAGATATTGCAAAATATCCATCCATAATTCTTTTTTAAGTAGGTTCTGTTAAACATCCAAAAATGATATCAAATGATGTAAAAGTTTTAGCATTTTGAAGATCATGAATTCATGAGAAAACGCAATTTAAAAGATTTTAAATGTGTAAAAAATATATCAAAAGCTATAAGAATTGTTGCCGGAATTATATTTTATTGGACAATCCACGTTATAAGCTTTTATATGAAACTTTCAGTGATGCCAAGTCCTTTAAAGGGTTAAAATGTTGTTCACGTGATTTTACTTTGTCAAGATCATCATTCGTATTAATAAATAAATATATATATATATATATGAAAAATCTTCAAAATAATGATTGTTTATCAACACTAACCAGAATTCTGTATCACATCACATTTAAAAAGGATTTATTTTTTTATTTATTGGAAAAGCAGATATAGGAGTGTAAAGCATAAAAACAAACTAAAAATGGTGAAATCAGAAATTGATATCCATAACCAGAATTAATAATATATTATTTACATCCAGATGTGTCAAATTACAGAGGTTTATTTGACGGCAATGCTTTGAAATTTCATACGTGATAAATGAACAAGCTCTAATTCGATTCGGACATTTTAAAAGGTAAATTATTATTATTATTATTGCCTGATTTGGACGTATTTTGCGGACCTATTAAAAAAAAAAAAAAAAAAAAATGGGGGGGGGGGAGTATTGTGTAAAACTTTTATTTTAGCAATCACTCTGTATGATGTTTAGTATCAAATTAGAATTTCATTGAATCATAATATAAATAATATTTAAAACATGGAAATAAATTATAAAAGGATAGTCTTTATAAAATAAAATTTTATAAAAGTGTCGTTTTTTTTTTTTTTTTTTTTTTTTTTTATGGATTTGAATTTTGTGAAAGGGCCTAGTTTATGGATTTGAATTTTGTGAAAGGGCCTAGTTTATGGATTTGAATTTTGTGAAAGGGCCTAGTTTATGGATTTGAATTTTGTGAAAGGGCCTAGTTTATGGATTTGAATTTTGTGAAAGGGCCTAGTTTATGGATTTGAATTTTGTAAAGGGACCCATTTTATGGACTTGAATTTTGTGAAGGGACCCATTTTATACATTTGGATTTTGTGAAGGGTCAGCAAAACGGTCCCTATTTTCACCAGCATCGGCCCCTAGTTATATATTTATTTGTAAAGATAAGCAATATATATATATATATATATATATATATATATATATTCAGCTTAAAAGATATTTTCAATTTATTACTGACGGGGGGGAAAATAATAAATAAAATAAATAAACAGAATTTAATATAACAGCCATATCCTATTTTTGAATCCTGTTTGCATATTTGTAAGCTTTTAGATTCTGTAATAGACTTTTTCTTGTCATGCAAAGTTAAAAGAAGTCTGCCGTAAATGGTAACGAATATTTTTTCATATGTAAAAGAAATAATACTGTGGTCCTAAAAAAATTTCAAAGAATTTTTTATTTATTTATTTATTCTTTAGCAGTGAAACGGAGAAACCTTCAAACTTAACACACTTTCACTTTCTAAAAATTCGTAGTAGAAATCTTAGTTTTTCACTTCATTTCAATCGAATGCTTTTGACATAAAAACTGTTATCTTGCAGACGATACTGTTATCTGAGAGTTACAAGCCGTTATACTTGCATAATAAGGTGAAATAGTTTTGTTCTGTCCATGTCGGTGATGAAATTTTTAGATTTTAATGAATATCATTTTAAAGCTGTCAGACCTACGGAAAACATGGGTAATCCTCCAAAAATTATCTGCGCAGCGGACTCCCGATGCTTGCAAATGTACCTGTTGTAAAATTGGCTGATCCTTTGCCAAGTAGGTGAGAAAGTAACGTTAATGACATACTGGCACAGACTGTAAGAAAACGTTTAGGAGAATCGTTTGGTTAAGGCTACTTGTCAGTCAATTTTTTTTCAAGTTCTACGATTCAGCTTTCGCCTGTATGGGATACCTTTTATATTTTCACCCCCTTCAGCAAGTCATTAGTCCAATTTCCGTTAAAGTTCATTCTTTGTTAAAGCTGTCAACATTCGGAATTTATTGTCGAGGAGGCGGACAAGAAGGTAGGGTGTTTCCTCAAAGCTTCCTACATCTACTATTACAGGATACTGCCCCTGAAGGTATCACTGCGGACAGCCTGTGACGTCACAACCCGGGTCCCTTATCTGTTAGAAACTGATGTCCATCCGGTCCTTTTATTATGTTATTCTTCTGCTTTGAATGCATGTAGCAAACAATGTATGTCCTCATCGCACACCTCACATACATTTAAATTACATTTTTCATGAATGAATTTTTAGATTCCATCATTTAATATAATACATCAATTGAGTTAATTTTCATTTACATTTTATTACTGCAGAATATGAGGAATTTTTTTTTTTTTTTTTTTTAATCTGAATATCAATGTTTTCTATTATGTGAATTGTCTAAAGAAAAACTAATGGATGACGGATTAGAATTTGAAGGAATTTGTAATTGTGGTAAATCACTAACTCAGTTAATTATTGAATGTTTAAAAACAATGTGTAACATTCTTTTGAATAATTATACAGAGACAAGAAATGATTATTTTCATAGTAGATCCTCCAGAAAATTAGCAACTGTAAATAATAGAGTTTTTTTTTTTAAAAAAAAAAGGTGTCAAACAGAGATTTTAAAAAGCGTGAATTAATTTCTTTAAAATTTTTGTAATATTTCTAAAACAAATTAAATATTTCTTTAGAAATGATAGAAATTACGTAAAAATTCTTAAAAAATTACGAAAGTCTCTCACCAGTGGTCAAAAGGTTTTGCTCTCAAAGACATTAGGTGCCGGGTTCGATCCTAGGGGTGACACATGTCAACCTGTAATTTCGGAGTTCTCCTTGTTTTTCCCCGAAACGTTTAAATATAGGGCTAGGACCCCGTAAAATGACCCCCACGAATGACACTTTCCCCAAGTGAAAAAAAAAAAAAAAAAAAAAAAAACAACAACTTTGTTTTAATTATCACAGATCGTTGCTCAATCATTCGTTTTAAAGGTATTGACGAGTTCTTTTAAAAGATATCCACATTGAAAATTTACACACCCACCCACGCAAGGTTGACTGTTATCCTGATTGGATGTTACTGTTATGAATAATTCTTTCTTAATTTTACAATAATTCATTAAAAATTATTCTCACTTATACGAAACTTTGTCCTATACGGGCACATTAAAAATTATGAAAAGCGGAATGGCAACACCACTCGTTAAAAGGTTTTAATTTTCAACTTTTTGTTTCATTTTTATTTATTTTTCTCTTTCTTCTGAACTCAATAGAAAAATGTCTTGGATTTGTAAAGATTCTCTATTTCTGGTTTTCGATGGATTTACACGTTTTGAAAGGGACAAACACGATCTGATCAGTTTTAGAAAATGTCAATATGTGTGTGTGTGTGTGTGACAAAATATTGTGGTATCTGTATCTCAGGAACTAATGAACAGAAAAATTTCATAAAAGTTTAAGTTGTTTCTTGATTTATAAATGTCCTTCAACTTTTGCTGAAAATCGCCAACAGGTGGAGATACCATAACGTTTTATGATAATTATTAATATGACAGTATAGGAGAAAATTTTGTATAAATGAGCACAATTACGATTATTTTTAACGAATCATCGTGAAATAAAAAGAAATACTTATAGGTTGGGTTGGGTTGTGAGGACTGCACTAGGGTCCTAGGCCGTGGGGTTTTTTCTAAGAGTTCCTATCCCGCATTTACACAATTTTGGAGAAAGCCACGGAAAATTCCGAACGGCTAGGCCGACGAGTGCGACCTGGGATTGAACCAGGCACTTCACGTCTACCAGCTTTGAGCGCAGAACCGCTCGGTCGCTGGTGGGCCGAAATACTACAGGAAAAAATTGTATCTTTGCATCCTTGGAGGAAAATCCTCCCGAATGTTGTAAACTTTCAATATAAATATTTTTTTAAAGAAATAATAAATACCTTTAAAAATAATAGTTGAACCATGTATCTTCGATAATTTCAAACGAAGTTATCGATTTTTTTTTTTTTTTTTTTTCCCAAAAAAAAAAAAAAAAAAAAAAAAAAAACACTTCTTACAATCTCGAATGTAGAGCATAAAATTATTTTTTTTCGATTTTTAGTATTGTACTTCTCTGATATGAAAGTTGTCTCTATTCATTGTGGAAATTAATTTTGATAAGTAATTTGTATTGCGTGAATTTGTTTAAGAATTATAAATTTATCTGAAACAGATTTTTTAAATATATTTTTAATATTTTTCGGCCCATGCAATTTTAAATTGAATGATACAAAATTTCTTATATATTAATCTGAAATATTTTTTAAACAACTTATATTTATGACTTCAAATTGTTTACTTTAAATGTTTGCAAAACAATTATAATAACTCAAATGATGTATTTATGCTTTATGAAGTAATCTTCGAAAGCCATCAATAAAAATTTCTTAAAATATGTATGTAAAACATTTTCAATTATTGTGCTTTGCAAATAGGGGATAATTTTAAATATAAATTTTTAGTGTTCTTAAAATATAAATTTAACATTCATATTTCGATCTTCATATGTTAAAAATTGGAAATTTAAAAATACTGAATATATGTATACATGTTAAAAATTCATTATTCTTTTGGCAAACATTATTTCAAATTTATTTGGTATTAACTATAAACTGAATGATTTTAATTTTGCCCAATAGACTAATTTGAGATAATAATTCAAACATCTTGTATTTATTATAACTCGGTTTTTTTTTTTTTTTTTTTTTTTTTTTTTCAAAATTTACAAATCAGCATTTATTAGAAAGTTATTGTATCTACATTACAAACTTTCAAATTTATGTATAAAAATGATGAAAAATGTGCATACTTAACATTTTCAAATATGTTGCATAGCCAAAAATAGAGGATTTAAAAAATTCTCCCCCTGCTTTATTACTTCAGGCGCAATATTAAAACTTTTACTGCGAATACTAATATTACTGTATTAATTAATTACAATATTCAATGAAAAAGTATTTAAAAATCGTTCTAGAATAAGAAAGCAAATTAATAGCTAATATATCATAATTTTTGACAGATACTGCATTTATGAAAAAAGCATTTATTAAAAAAAAAAAAAAAAAAAAAAAAAGAAAGAAAGAAAGAAAGACTGTTTATTTCAATATTATAAATGCTTTGTAAAAATTAAATAAGCAAAGCAAAATTAATTATTTAAATAAAAATACAAAAAAATATATATAATGAATAAATGCCTTATCTTAATGAACTGAAAATTTATATACATATTACAGCAAAACCTCTCTAAGTTGGACACCTACGGTTCCAGGAAAACGCGTCCAACTTATAGGGGTGCTTACATTTTTCGATTTAATTAAACTGCATCTATGCATGCCTTTTAACATTTAATCACATCTAAATATAACATAATTAAGTATACTCATAACTTATATAGAAAAAAATGAATAATTTGCTAATTTCTAATCTAAATTTAAACTGGTATATTGTGGCCATAATAACACTTTCTTTTATAATTTTTTATATAACAGCGCCATCCACCAGTTAATATGCACGAAAATTTAATCAATATAACTTCTCACAATAAAAATTTTGCATATGCATTTTGCTGCAATTTTATTCAATAGACGCTGTGATAGTCATATGGAAAATCGGAGAATGTGATTAAAAGTAGTACCACTTTGTCTACTGATATACACCCAAATTAAGATAACATTCATTTTAATAATATTAATAGCTTATGAAGTTTGGTGAATTTATTCGCTCTAGAAACTGTGATATAGTTTTCCTATGAAAGGGGAAAACTGCAGCCTAGCAGCGACACCTGTCGATTGATATGCACCCAAATTGAATCAGCATTTTTTTTCGCTATAGATAGATTTCTCACATATTATGTTTAGTGCAATTATACACTCAAGTAAAACTTTGTAGAAAAAATAAAAGGAACAAACGTAGAGGAACTCTAACTACCGAAATGTATTGTCTAATGCTCATTTTAAAACAGTCTAAGTCAAAACATACTTGTAGGCTCTCTACTGGATATTTCCGGGAGAAAAGAACAAAAACAATTCATGCAAATCAATAAAAAGAAAGACTATTTCATTAAGCGCTAAAATTCAGTAATTTGTGAATTTTTCAGTTGAACAAAATAAATATTTTTTATAAGATGAATATACATAGGTAAATATAACGTGACAAGAAACATTGCTTTTTGGATATATACAGTTATTTCTACAAGGGATAAGTAAAATTTCTAAAAACGGTGAGAAAATGCAAGTTTCATATATTTTTTTCCAGTCTCATTGGGTAAAAGTGTTCAACTTAGGATAATATTTGTATGTCCAACTTCCAAGTTAGAGGGATGTCCTTATAGAGGTTGGACATAATGTTAATCCTATGGCTACATTCCGTTCCGATAAAAAGTGTCCAACTTAGAGTGGTGTCCAACTTGACCGGTTTCACTGTACAAATAATCGTCACAGAAACTGTATAGATTTTGGGGGATATATTATAGATTTTTTTACAAACACTGAACAAAAAAAAAATTATTATTACGGCTTACGGGCTCAAATTATTTAAAATGTGCTAGCATCTAAATGCTTTATCTGATTGCACTGAAAATTTATATACATTTTAAAAGACACTGTCGCAGAAGCTGTATTGATTTTGGTGAATCTAATACTTATATATTTTTACAGGGACACAACGAAATATTCTTTATTATTATGATCTATGGGCTATAATCATTTGAAGGGCTATAGCGTAAAATAAAACAACATACTATATGAACAAACAAACAAACAAAAAAAAAACTTATAATTTTCTTTTTGTTTATTTAACGATTTTTTTTACTATATTTATTTAACCATTAATTACTTGATGTTTGGAATGTTAAATGGACAATGGAGTCATTCTAGATATATTAGATAAAGCGTAAAGAAACAGAATGAAAAATAACTTTTAAAAAATGGTTAAATATTATAACTAGGTATATATATATGTATTTATGCGGGTATAACTTTTAAATGGGATCCCGAAGAACAGGGCATCGGTAAAAAGGGCATCCGGAAGAAAGGGCACCGGAGAAAAAAGCACTTTTTCAAATCGCAAAATTATAAATATCAAATAATGAATTTAAAGAATAACTTTCAAATTACATTTTTGAAATTCGGTCCCCAAGGAAGGGGGGGGGGGGGCGAAACGTGATTTCGCATGCGTTAAACGTGATTTCACATAATCCTATATATCTCAAACAAACAACAACAACAACAAAAAAAAAACAGATATACGTGAAATTTTTGCTCTAAAATATAGCTAATGCAAATATCTAAAAACCAATTTCTGGAATTTTAGAAATTCAGCCCCCAGGTGGGGCAGCAGGTGGGGGGGGGGGGCTAGGGGCAAAAACAATGGATACATTCCGTTCCGAGAAAATTTGTCCAACTTATAGGGGTGTCCAAATTGACAGGTTTCACTGTATTTACATTTTTTAAGTTCTGAAAAATTGTTCTCCTTTTCAGTTGTTTACTTTTATGCAAAATAAAATGTTTATATATTGCGATCTATGGATACAAACTCTTTAAAATTCGCTTTAACAATGTCAAATTATTTAAAACACGAAGAAAAAGAAATATTTTTTCATATTGCAAACGTACCACTTATAGTTATTTAAAAGAGATGCAAAAAAGATTTTGGATACATTAAGTTCCTGAAATCAACATATTATTTGGAGAAAAATAAACACCGTATGGTAGTTATTATTAGTTACGGTAGTAATATTTAGGTATTTCTATGCTTTTTTGTCTATTTGCTAATATCGTTCTGTTATTAAGAGAAAAGTGATAAGTAAAAGAACCGCTAAACAACATGGTCGTGATTAGACAATTTTTATTAAATTTTTCCCTATGCAACTGGTGATTACAAAATATAATTATTTCTTGTACTTTCCCAATACTTCTTTGTTATTAAATATTTAATACTCAAAAGAAGTAATAAATACTGCATTTTTTTGTAATCGACAAGGCAATCAGAAAACGAAAAACTAGTGTGTTGTGGCCACCACAAGACTTTCTACTATATTTTCCTATACAAAATTACTAAGTGCAAATGAGTTATTACAATATTATTTATTAAAGTTATCAAACATGAGGAATGCAACTGATATTCATCTTAGAGAAAACTAACACTAAATATAAAAAGAAAGACTGTTTTATTGTCTATAAATAAAATCTTAAAAAATGTGTTCTTATAATGGTTGTCTCACATATCAAGTATTTTATTTACAAGTACAAGTTTTGTACAGTTTTTTGCCATAGAAGTTGAGATATAGCCATTTCGTTATCGGGTAAATTTTCAGTATAGCAGCACCACCTATTGGCCGATAAGCATCCAAGTTGAATCAGCGTAATGTATCATAATGACCTTCTGACATATCAAGTTTGTTTGATTATACGCAATAGAATCTGAGGTGTAATCTTGGTTTAAATTGCGGTAAACGCTGTGTAGCAGCGCCACCTGTTGAGCAGTTTACACCAAAAGTTGACAGGCACTAACTTTTAAGGTGCATTCACACATAAATTTATAAGCAATTCTACGTAGTAGTTCCTGAAATATAGCCTTTCCTTAAATGTCAGAAATTGCTGTATAGCAGCGCCACCTACTGGCTGATAAGCATTCAAGTTGAATCAGCATATCTCATAATAGTCTTCTCATATATAAAGTTTTGTTTGATTATACGTAATACAACCTGAGATATAGCTTCCCTTTAGTTTGCAGAAATCATTGTATAGCGACTGGCACCAGAAGTTCATATCACTTATTTTCGTCAAGGTTAATCTACATTTAAATTTGTTTACAATTTTGAGCAGTAGTTCCAGAGATACAGTTGCCACAAAATTTTTGTCACACACACAGACAGACAGGCGGACAGACAGACATTTATTAAAAATGGTCATATCGTGTTCTAGACCTCTCAAAAAATTTTACGAATCCAATACTTTCTTCTGTTGATTATAGAAGAAAGTAATAAATTCATGTGTATTTCATTAAGATTTTTAAAAAATTACATGTAGTCTATAAATAATATTTATCAATAAAGAAATAAAGAAAAATTAATTTTTATTACATTTATGTTATTAACATTAATGTTAAAATTAAATTCAATATTAAATATTAACAAATATAAGCATTCACAACAGCATTTAAAATTTTAATGCTTTGCTTCACAATTTTTCACGAAACCATTAGCAGTAATAGTTATTTTTTATTAAATATATATATATATATATATATTATAAATTGGTGATTGCCATGCAAATTTAATGTAATATAAGCAAACAATTTATAATGGTATAATAATTTAAGTAAAAAACATAAAAACAGTTTTTATTTAACACATTTTTTATTTTTATTCATTCTCAAAAAGCATAAATAATGCTTTTAGGTAGAGGACATATGTTTATGTACAGATGTTACTCAGTATGATTACGAAACATTTTTTTTTTTTTTTTTTTTCTTATGGAAATATATGCAATTGGCACATAATAACTATTCTAGACAACTGTTTTACAAAAATGTCATTATAAAGATATTTATGTATCAATGGAAATTTTTACATACAATTCAAATACATTATAATTAAATTTTCAATGTATGAAACTTTACAACTTACAGTTTTAACTCGTACTAAATTAGGTTTTTTAAAAGAAAATCGAGATAAAGGAAAACAATATGTCACAGCCGTAAAAGATTTTCTTTCATATTTTCCTACACAAATTCACGCAGTATAAATTATTCATTAAAATTATTTTCAATGACGGTTGTAGACGATTTCTGGTCTGGGAGATGTAGCACACTAAATGTCGAAAAAAGTTCATTTTCAGATCTATAGACAACAACTAAAGATTTTTTTTTTTATTTATTTATTTAATTGGAAATATGTTTAATTAGTACACAATAATCATTCTACACTATTGCTTTACAAAAATGTCATTATCAAGAGACTTATATAAAAAAGGAAATTTTACCATACAACTCAAATCCATAATAATTAAATTTTCAATGCATAAAACTATAGAATGAACATTTTAAACTCTCAATAAATAATGTTTTTAATAGAAATTCAAGAAAAATGAAAGATATATGTCACAGCTATAAAAAAAATTTCTGTCATATTTTGCAATACAAATTCACGCAGTACACAAACAAATTATTTATTGAAATTATTTTCTATGATGAATGTAGATGATTTTCCTCTCAGAGAAGCGCCACAGTAAATGCCGCAAAAAGACCATTTTCGGTTCTATAGACAACAACTAAAGATATATATTATATATATACATACATTTATAAAAATAATATTCAATTAGTGCATAATAATTATTCTAAACAGTGGTTTTACAATGTTATTATTAAGAGATTTATGTAACAAAGGAAATTTTTACATACAACTCAAATTCATTATAATTAAAATTTCAATGCATAAAACTTTACAACGTACAGTTTTAACTCTCTTTCAATCAGCTTTTTAAAAATAAAATCGCAAAAAATAAAAACTACTAAATCACGTCCTTTATAAAATTTTCTTTCATATTTTTCTACACAAGTTCACAAAGTATAAATATTTTATTGAAATTATTTTCAATGACGACTGTAGATGATTTTCGTGTCAGAGATGTTTCAAACTAAATGTCGAAAAATGCCAATTTCCGGCTCTATAGACAACATCTAAATATATATATTTTTAAAACTGAAATGTATTAATTAGTGCACAATAATTATCCTGGGCAACTGTTTCGCAAAAATGTTATTATAAAGTGATTTATGTAACGAAGGAAATTTTTACATAAAACTCAAATTCATTATAATTAAGTTTTTAATTCATAAAACTTTAGAGCGTACAGTTTTAACTCTCAATAAATAATGCTTTTTAAAATAAAATCAAAAAAAAAAAAAAAGGAAAGGAAAGCAATATGTCAGAAGTATAAAAAAAATTCTGTCATATTTTCCAATACAAATTCACACGGTACACAAACAAATTATTTAATGAAATTATTTTCAATGATGAATGTATAGGTGATTTTCCTCTCAGAGAAGCACCACAGTAAATGCCGAAAAAAGACAATTTTCGGTTAATAGACAACAACTACTAAATACGCATACATTTATATAATAATAATAATAATAATAAATATTCAATTAGTGCATAATAATTAATCTACGCAACGGTTTTACAATGTTATTATTGAGATTTATGTAACAAAGGAAATTTTTACATACAACTCAAATTCATTATAATTAAACTTTCAATACATAAAACTTTATAACGTACAATTTTAACTCTCAATTTTTTCAAGAAAATTGATAAAAAGAAAAGCAATATGTCACAGATATAAAAAAAAAGTCTTTTTTTTTTCCTACAAATTATTTATTGAAATTATTTTTAATCAAATGTAGACATTTTCGTCTCAGAGAAATATAACACTAAATGTCGAAAAATGTCAATTTTCGGCTCTACAGACAACATCTAAAGATTTTATTTTATTTTATTGTATTTTTTTTAGGGGTGGGAATCGATTAAGAGTGTTAACTGGGTTAATCATAGTTCATTAATCGATTAATCGGTTGATTAATCGGATTTTTAATCGGTTTTCCTTTTCTTTATATATAATTTTATTTCAATGATGAATAAAACTCTCATACTGTGTACAGTCGGTAACAAAATTATCCGAATACTAGCAAAAATTCCTATTTAAAAAAAGAAGAGTTAATACAGTGTTTTGTTAAATAAATCCTTATCGAATCATGTTCTTATTCAGTCAAAGAACATGATTCGACAAGGATTTATTTAGCAAGTTAGTTCTTCTTTATCACTTCGGATTAGAACACAGAATGCTATTTTCTGTTTCTACTTCGATAATTACTATCAGCAATTCTAAACAGACAATAAACGCTTGAAGATATTGTGAAACTTTTTTGACATTTTCCCCATCAGAGGGATAGTGGAAATCTCAATCCCTTTTTTTCTTTTTTATCTTTAGCATTTCCATTTTTTGAAAGCTTCTTGTTTCTGAGAAAACTATTGCCGTTGCCAACACTTTCTATAGAATCCTACAGACAGGTGGTGTTGCTCCAACATGCACATAAAGCGACATTTTGTTTAATAACGTGTCCTCCCCTTTTCTCTATCAACAAAAGTGCAACATCTTCTTTTGTGAGGATTTATTTTTATTTATTTATTTATTTAATTTTTTATTGCTTTCTGATTATTTGATGGATGTTTCTTAGAATGTTCATTAGGAAAATATATGAAAATAATTACAAGATAAAAAGATATTTTTATATACCATGTTTTTAAATTTTCTGTACAGTCATATAAACGCTACCGAAGGCAGCGGGAACCCAGGGCAATTGGATAAATTTTTAAAAAAATTCATTGCTCTCGTGTTTTGAGCTATTATAAAAGTTTCAAATGTCTAGCTAGTCGGGAAGTTAGTGAAAAATCGATTGCAAGCTTTGTACTGGTAACGCTGCCGAAGGCAGCAGGAACCCGAAACATTTGGTTAAAAATAATTTAAAAATGCATTTTCACCGTATTCTGAACTATTCTGAAAGTTTCAAATGTCTAGCTACAGGAAGTTAGCTAAATAAATTTTCTGTTGAATCATATAAACGCTGCTGAAGGTAGTAGGGACCTGAAACAGTTGACTAAAAGTATAAAAAAAATGTATTGTCACTGTATTCTGAGCTATCCAGAAAGTTTCAAATGTCTAGCTAGTCGAGAAGTTACGGAAAAATCGATTGCAATCTTTGTACTGATAACGCTGCCGAAGGCAGCAGGAACCCGAAACATTTGGCTAAAGGTATTAAAAAAATGCATTTTAACCGTATTCTGAACTATTCTGAAAGTTTCAAATGTCTAACTAGTCGGGAAGTTTGTTAAATAAATTTTCGTTCAATTCATATAAATGCTGCCGAAGGCAGTAGGGACCTGAAACAGTTGACTAAAAGTATAAAAAAAATGTATTGTCACTGTATTCTGAGCTATCCTGAAAGTTTCAAATGTCTAGGTAGTGAAAAATCGATTACAAGCTTTGTACTGGTAACGCTGCCGAAGGCAGCAGGAACGCGGAGTAGTTGGTTAAAAATATTTTAAAAATACATTTTCACCGTGTTCTGAACTATTCTGAAAGTTTCCAATGTCTAGCTAGTCAAGAAGTTAGTTAAATAAAATTTCTGTTGAATCATATAAACGCTGCCGAAATCAGTGGGGACCTGAAACAGTTGACTAAAAGTATTAAAAAATATATTGTCACTGTATTCTGAGCTATCCAGAAAGTTTCAAATGTCTAGCTAGTCGGAAAGTTAGGGAAAAATCGATTGCAATCTTTGTACTGATAACGCTGCCGAAGGCAGCGGGAACCCGAAACAGTTGGCTAAAGGTATTAAAAATATGCATTTTAACCTCATTCTGAACTATTCTGAAAGTTTCAAATGTCTAGCTAGTCGGGAAGTTAGTTAAATAAATCTTCTGCCGAATCATATAAACGCTACCGAAGGCAGCGGAACCTGAAGCAGTTAACTAAACTTATTAGAAAAATGTATTGTCACCGTGTTGTGAGCTGTCCTGAAAATTTCAAATATCTAGCTAGTCGGGAAGTTAGTTAAAAATCGATTGCAAGATTTGTCTCTGACAAACACACAAACAAACAAGAATCAAAGTTAATAAAAACATGGTAAAATATTTTGTAGACAGAACAGCATTTTTATTTAATTCGTAATTTGAAAATTTTAATCGGATTTTGAAAATTTTAATCGAATTAATCGATCCGATTAACCCGATTAAAAAAATTGATCGGGACTAAGCATTGATCGATTAACCGAACCGATTAATCGATTAATCGGCACAGCCCTAATTTTTTTATGGAATTATACTCAATTAGTACATAATAGTTGTTCTCGACAGCTGCTTTACAAAAATGTTATTATAAAGAGATTTATATTACGAAGGAAATTTTTATGTACAACTCACATTAATTTAAATTAAATTTTCAATGCAAAAAACTTTAGAACGTACAGTTTTAACTTTCAATAAATTAGATTTTTTTTATAAAGAATATCGAGAAAAAGGGAGGCAATATACCACAACTATAAAAAGATTTACGTCTTCTTTCCCTCTATAAATTCACACAGTACATATGCAAATTACTTATTGAAATTATTTTCTATGACGATTGTAGACGATGTTTTTCGCAGTGATGTATCCCACTAAATGTCGAAAAAAGCTCATTTTCAGCTCTATAGACAACAACTAAAGATTTTTTTTTTATGGAAATATATTCAATTACTACAAAGTAAGAAGGCACTTTACAATACATTTCGGTTGTCAGGGTTCCTCTTCATTTGTCCCTTCATTTGACCCAGGTCGCGCTCGTCGGCCTAGCCGTTCGGAGTTTTCCGTAGTTTCCTCCGAAACTTGCATATATACGGGCTAGGATCCCTTAGAAAGACCCCCCTCTCGAATGGATGGCACTCTCCCTCAAGCCTTGGACCTACAGCAGCTCTTTTACTTCCATTACCCAACTACCTTCCATTACCCAACTATTCCATTACCCAACTTCCATTACCCAACTACCGACCGAATAAAATACTTCCATTACCTACGGTCCGTAGGTAATGGAAGTATTGTATTCGGTCCAAAACTTAGATATCGAGATTTCACCTGATTTACGTGTTTGAAAGTCTCATGGGTCGAAAAGAGTGCTTTTTGGCAAATGGTCAGTGTGTATGCGTGTGTGTAATCTTCCGGTTATTATATCTCGGAAACTAATAAAGATAGAACTACAAAACTTTAGAATTGAAATAGGTCTGGTGTAAAAAGGAATTTTCCAGATTTTGCTGAAAAATGGAAAAACAGAAGTGGGGCATCGGAAATCAGAAGTGAAGCCGTAAGCCGTATCTCAAAAACGGCTTTAACGATTCTCTTCAAAGTTGCTGTATAAACACTCTATTAGACGTCCTTTTCAATGATATAGTTGGTTAGTTCAGGAAAATTGATAGGTGTCCTTTATAAATAGCTGAATTCCATGTCTTGCACCTACATTTATATAGAATTTAATTCGGTTATTAAAAATATAATTCTGTTTTTAAAAAATAATTTATTAAAATTATTATTTAAAAAATTTATCTTTTATGATGATGCAGACGATTTCCATATTAGAGAAGTAGTATAACACCAAATGTCCAAAAAAAGTCCATTTTATTCTCAAAATTAAAAAAAAAATCGATAACTTTGTTTTAAATTTTCGCAGATCGATGGTTCAGCCATTCGTTTTAAATGTATTGGCGAGCTCTTTTGAAAGATATGCATCATGAAAATTTACTCTCCTCGAGGGGGGACTCCCCCCTTCCCCAGGTGGGAGGCGAGGCTCCTACATACCCCAAAAATTTTTTTCCTGTTAACTATCTCTATTACAAAAAATATATATTCGTTTCATTTGGTTTAGTGCAGTCTATAGACTTTAAACTCTACTTACCTGCAATTTCCCCCATAGACGTAATGTATTAGAATTCTCTTGATTGTCCCTGTACACGAACCATTTGCTTGATCTTAACGAAAAGCTTACTGTAGCATCTATATATGATACACATTTAGAATACCAAGTTTGGAATGTCTGCTACTATTTGTTCTTGAGATATGCTGATAACAGACAGACACCCACACAGACACACAGACATACACACAGACCATTTGCTAAAAACATGATTTTCGTATTCAGGTGTAAATGTAACAAAATCTCGCGTTCGAAAATTTGACCCAAAAACAATACTTTCTCTACCTTATGGGTAAGAGTATAACATACAGTATGACATACCTAGCTAATTAAATTGATTTTTTTTTTTTTTTAATTTTTGGTTATCTTCAACTGAAAATTTCGTTATTAAAGAAAAGAAAGAAAGAAAAAAAGAAAAGAAAAGAAGAGACCTTAATAATTGCCAAATCTGAATTTGCAGCAAAAACCTTTTTTTTTTTTCTTTTTAAAGAGGGGGGGGGGGAGGTGAACTTCAGATATTAAGAACTTTGTATATAAATATCATAAAAATCAAAAGATTGGAATAATTATTTTGTGTTAAAATCATCAGAAAATTAAATAAAGAAAACGAAAGAAAGAAAAGGAAAAGTAGGCACGAATGTAGCGTGAAAGCGATAAGTTCGAAACAATATTTTGTGTTCTTTGGATTTTTATGTTGTTTCTATACAAAGATCTCTGCATCGGCCAAATTTAAATGCTTTAGCTAAGTTCTTTTTCTTTTTTATTTTAATTAATTAATTAATTTATTTATTTTTAATGTCCCCATGCAATTGTTTAGTAAGAAGAAATACAGTCGAATTTCCCTAATGAGCAATATTTTAAATATTTTTATGCACTTAGTATTAGCTCACTTTAAAAATATTGAGAACATAATATGGATTTTTTTAATAATCAGTTAAAACTGTGTCCTGGACAGTTGAAACTTGTTGCAATGCGCAAAAGAATGCTGAAGATAAAATTATTATTTCCCCTTCAATTCCGCCAGAAGAATTTAAATTTATAAAGATTAGGTAAATATATATAGGATAAAAATTTATTAATTAATGGGGAGTAGGGGATCTTTAGATTTATTTTAAAAATCTATTTAAAAATTACTAAAAAAAAAAAAAAAAAAAAGTAGTATATTTGTGATATTGAAAAAAGAAATTATCTAATAAATACATATGAATTGTATATGTTCAGAAAAACAAACTGATAGTTCTTATTCCCTATTGCTTCTGTCCCTTTTCTACTGACGTGGGTAAGCATTCAAGTGCATTTTCACACTTTCGACTGATAAGAATGAAAAAAACTAATGACCTGTCATCCTTAATGCGCTTTCTACCTCCCACCAGTGATAAATTACAGCAGGACAGGAAGGGGGAAAATCCAGTTTTTGCAGCTAAAAATTGCATTTCTCCCCAAAATTATTAATAAGTTTTTAAAATTTAAATATTATGAAAATTAATAATAATAAGTTACATCATTTAAAAAGGTTTAGCATGAATTATATTATTGATAAAACAACTTGTTAATTATTTGAGGGCGATAAAGGAAATCAAGTAAAATTTCGACTTTTACAGCTTAAAAACAAATTTAAAAAATTTAAAAAATCAATTTTTGAAATATGGGGGAACTCTTAACGGCCATGAATTTTCAGAAGGCGAAAACAGAATTTGAAAATATGCATTACGAAATGAGTAATAATGGGGATTATTTTACAATAGATTAATACGGGATTTGGATGACCTTGAAGCTCACTGACAGAGAGCCTTAAGTAAAATTATAAACCTTTTGTTTAATGCTAAACTTCAATCATGTAAACAACGTAACTCTTTTTAAATTATTTTTATTGCATTTTTTATGTTAAAAAAAAAAAAAAAAAAAAAAACTTACGAAATATTCATCGTGGCTTTTTAAATTCTGTCTGTTAGCCAGTGAAAAAACGTCTTTACTGATTTATCAATTTACTGCTTATTAATTTTATGTTTTTATTGTTAAAGGGTTAACGTTTGATGCCACTGTGTTACTTAAAAAAAAAAAAAATAAAACAATCCCCCCCCCCCCCTTGATTGGGGCAAGGGGGGGGGGGCTCATTTTAGTTTCCAATAAGAAATCAGTTAAAAATTAAAACATTATTTTTTAATATATCGTTCTATAGGTAGATAGATAGATAGGGACCATATAAAAAATCTAAATTTTGCAATTTCTACAAAATTTTATTTGTAGATTTTTCTGCAACATGACATCGTTATTCCATTAAAATATTTTTGCAGTTAAAAGTATGTTTTTATAGAAATGGTTGTGGAAAATAAAAGTAGGGTAAATCTGTCTTTTTTTACGATTAGTTGTGAAAGTAAAAGCGGGGTAATAACATTTTGCATCCTTCATACGAAAACTGTGGAAATTTTTTGGATCGTTAAAGCTGAAATTTAGTATGTAATATATCGTTATGTTGTTAAATTTCTCAACAGCAAATCAGTAGATCGGTTCCTAAATTGTAAATTGAAATTATCGATATTGTCTATTAGATTTTGTTATTACTTAAATGCCACGTGAATAGTGTATTGGATTAAGACAACACATATTTCAATGT
Organism: Salticus scenicus; assembly: GCA_963930645.1. NCBI lineage: Eukaryota > Metazoa > Arthropoda > Arachnida > Araneae > Salticidae > Salticus > Salticus scenicus. Next base: position 213,633,948 of record OZ005658.1, on the reverse strand, counting down.
AATATAAAATCATAAATCAACACATCTGATAACCCATAAAACGATGTGTAAGACCGATTGTGCTAAATCTTAGGTTTGAGTAGAATGTCCTCCATGGGGTCATTCTAAGGAGTTCTGGCTATTAACTCGAATTTCATAAACCAACGAAAACTCCGAACGGCTAGGTCGACAAATGCAACCTAAAATCGAACCCGGCACCTTCCGCTGCAAGTTTTGAGAGCAGTTCCCCCTCGGCCACTCGTAGGACGTCAAATGAGTAACCTATCTAGATTGTAGTTTTTTTTTTGGAAAGAGAAATTAATGTTGATGTTATACATATTTTCATATCAAAGAAAAAATTACTCATCGCAGATTTTTTTTTTTTTTTTTAATGTGGAAAAACAATATAAAAACAATGAACTCTTTAAAAAAAAAAATACGTGTGGCACTCGAGGACTGCCGCGGTAAAGCTATTGCATAGCATTTTTTATCAACTTATGCAATTATAATTATTTATTTATTTTATTTATGCAGTATTTTTTTTTCTTTGATATTAATTCAAGTTTTTTCTTTGATATTAATTCAAGTTACACTTTTTGAGCGTGGTGACCGATAATAAAACATTTTTTTTTCTTTTATTGAATAAATGAGAATATATCCGCAATGAGAATAGATCAAAAATATCCGCAATCGATTTGTAGGTATCGAAAACCTCGATGTACCAAATTTGAATGATCTAACTCTATTTTTTGAGAAAAGGTATTTTAATAGGTTTTTAAAGGCCTGCAAGTCGAATGGGGATATTCAAGTTTTTTCTTTGATATAATTTCAAGTTACACTTTTTGAGCGTGGTGACCGATAAGAAAACAAATTTTAATAGAGAAAAGGTATTTAATAGGTTTTAAAGGCCTGCAAGTCGAATGGGGATATTCAAGTTTTTTCTTTGATATTAATGAATAAGATAACAATAATAAGAAAACAAATTTTAATACAGAAAAGGTATTTTAATAGGTTTTAAAGGCCTGCAAGTCGAATGGGGATATTCAAGTTTTTTCTTTGATATTAATTCAAGTTACACTTTTTGAGCGTGGTGACCGATATAAAACAAATTTTAATAGAGAAAAGGTATTTAATAGGTTTTAAAGGCCTGCAAGTCGAATGTGGATATTCAAGGTTTTTCTTTGATATTAATGAATAAGATAACAATAATGATAAGAAAACAAATTTTAATAGAGAAAAGGTATTTTAATAGGTTTTAAAGGCCTGCAAGTCGAATGGGGATATTCAATTTTTTTCTTTGATATTAATTCAAGTTACACTTTTTGAGCGTGGTGACCGATAAGAAAACAAATTTTAATAGAGAAAAGGTATTTAATAGGTTTTAAAGGCCTGCAAGTCGAATGGGGATAATAAAGTTTTTTCTTTGATACTAATTCAAGTTACACTTTTTGAGCGTGGTGACCGATAAGAAAACAAATTTTAATAGAGAAAACGTATTTAATAGGTTTTAAAGGCCTGCAAGTCGAATGGGGATATTCAAGTTTTTTCTTTGATATTAATGAATAAGATAACAATAATGATAAGATAACAATAATGATAAGAAAACAAATTTTAATAGAGAAAAGGTATTTTAATAGGTTTTAAAGGCCTGCAAGTCGAATGGGGATATTCAAGTTTTTTCTTTGATATTAATTCAAGTTACACTTTTTGAGCGTGGTGACCGATAAGAAAACAAATTTTAATAGAGAGAAGGTATTTAATAGGTTTTAAAGGCCTGCAAGTCGAATGGGGATATTAAAGTTTTTTCTTTGATATTAATTCAAGTTACACTTTTTGAGCGTGGTGACCGATATAAAATAAATTTTAATAGAGAAAAGGTATTTTAATAGGTTTTAAAGGCCTGCAAGTCGAATGGGGATATTCAAGTTACACTTTTTGAGCGTGGTGACCGATAAGAAAACGAATTTTAATAGAGAAAAGGTATTTAATAGGTTTTAAATTTCTGCAAGTCGAATGGGGATATTCAAGTTTTTTCTTTGATATTAATTCAAGTTACACTTTTTGAGCGTGGTGACCGATAAGAAAACAAATTTTAATAGAGAGAAGGTATTTAATAGGTTTTAAAGGCCTGCAAGTCGAATGGGGATATTAAAGTTTTTTCTTTGATATTAATTCAAGTTACACTTTTTGAGCGTGGTGACCGATATAAAATAAATTTTAATAGAGAAAACGTATTTAATAGGTTTTAAATGCCTGCAAGTCGAATGGGGATATTCAAGGTTTTTCTTTGATATTAATGAATAAGGTAACGATAATGATAAGATAACAATAATGATAAGAAAACAAATTTTAATAGAGAAAAGGTATTTAATAGGTTTTAAAGGCCTGCAAGTCGAATGGAGATATTCAAGTTTTATCTATCTACTTTATACACAAATTTTACGCGTACAGCTATTCACTGTTGTACATAGATGATAGATACCTATACACCTATATACTTTCTCACAAACAGCTGCTTATGTATTCGTCCGATTTCGGGGAAACTCGTCTCGATCTGTGCGAGCTTCGTACAGCCGAAGTCTACCGAACTGTGTTAGGTTTTTTTTTCGTTACGGAATTTTTCGATTCGGTCGCCGCGCTCAAAGCCCGCGATAAAAGCTATACAATAGCTTAAAAATCACGAAATTTATAAATGATACTTAATAATAATAAAAATATAATACATATGTATGCGATATGATATAAGCACAGTCGATTATTCCTTACATGACAGTTCTTAGAAAGTTTTAAAACTTTTTTGAATATATTGATTTTGATTACTTAAGTACATGCGTAAAATATATGAAATATTGCATCAATAAAAATTTTTGATTCATTCAGTCTTTAAATACATGAAAATCAATTTTTTATTAGATTTGATCAATAATGAATATCAGTAGAATTATGATAAAATGTTAAATTAAAATAATAGTTTCATTATATACTGCATTAGAAGTTAATTTTACTAATTTTTATATCCCATATCATTTCTACGGAAGGCCCTCCCCCCTCAGGCCTAGGACCCCAGTGTTGTCAATCGGCCTTAATCCCTAACACCCATATCATTTTTTTTTTTTTTTTTTGAACGCTGTGCCATTTTTATGTACAACTATTGCTAGATGACAATTTTTATTCATAAAGTCGCAGAATTATTATTTAATTGGATGTGATTCTGAACTCGCGAGTCTGTCCTTTTTAGTAAATTGTAACATCGACTTTTTTTCCTCCGAATTAATTTAAAATTAAATAGATTCAAAAATACTCAACATTTTTTAGAGTATTATATGGGGATGCATTTTCAAACTTATCATAATTTTCCTCTTAATTGGCGAAAAATTTCATTTCGATGCTTCAGAAAAAAAAAAAAAAAAAATCTTACTAAATTACGCAACTCCTACGATCGAATTTGCTAACTCGATTTGCTGTGGTAGCGCCACCTGTTGAGGCAAATTGTCATTTTTTGAACCTCTGCTTTTCAAGCTTCTGCAGCCAATGTCGAACTTTTTAACGGTATGGGGAGCCGCCCAGCAGCATTCCATGTTCAGCGATGCGTGCATTGTAGTTGCGAACGCACGTGTGACATCAACATTGCAGAGCGCGCGCAATTTCAGTTTCCTTTTATCTGTTTCAAAATGACGTCATTCAAGTTGCTGACTATTTTAAAATGAATCTTACAAAAGAAGCAGAATTATTGTTATGAAATGAAAATTTTCATCTGACGATAATTTATTAGCCATTTTTATTTACGGTTTTAGTTCATTTTTTATTTGGGATACAATCAGTTGATGTTTACTTTTTTTACTTTTTAATTAAAGATTTATAAAATGTTCAGATTCACCCTGCTGCTCAACTTAAAGTATTTATAAGTTTTTAGGTGTAATCAGACATTAGTCTAATGAAGTAAGAATATTTTACCGCACCAGTAATTTTCCATTCTTTCACAACAAAGGCAATTAGATAATAGGGTAGGTGCTCCAGTGATTGGCATGCTCCATTAATTGACATCTATCCCGAAATAATTAATAAATAAGAAAAATAATAAAATAATATATTTTATATTTTAGAATTTTAACATTTTAATATATTTTATATTTTAGAATTTTAGCATTTTATGTCAAACACTGGAGCATAGGGTGCTAATAACTGGTAAAATGAATAACTAGCAGTGTCAAACACTGGAACATAGGGGGCCAGTTACTGATAAAATGAAAAACTGGCAGTGTCAATTACTGGAACATTGAGTGGGTCTCAAATAAAAATTCATAAAAAAAAAATAATAATTGTTATCAAATGTATACATTTTAACATATATGTGGTTCTGAATGTCTTTCATGCCATATGTACTAACTTAAGATTTCTAAAAATATTTTCTGATGACTAGAACATTAAAAACATCAGAGATTGCTCTAAAAGTGTCAATCACTGGTGCACTTACCCTACCCAGACTCACGCAGTATAAGTTTTTTTTTTTTTTTTTTTTTTTTACAAAATTTTCTTTCTTTTTTCTTTTTTTTTTTTTCACTAGATTTTTTTTTTCTTTTCTTAAGCCCAATGAGATATTTAATTAAAATGAAATTATTCACAAAGGGATAATTAAGGTAGATGATTAGGAGTGTGCAGGACCTGGCTTAGACTACCTGGAGCCCTGAAGAAAGTTTATTCTGGGGGGTCCCCCTTCTAGTGGCATAAAAGATCTTTAGGTTGGGGTGCCCAGGGCAGCTGCCCTGCATGCCCTGGCTTTAGTCAGGGCCTGGGGTTTTGTTGTAGGTGTTAGGCCGATTCATTGCGAGTGGGTTCTAGTCCTGTGTACAGTGCTCTCTGTGAGCAGTCTTTCTTAAGGACCCTAGCCCGTATTCACGTAAATTTCTGAGAAAACTACAGAAAACTTCGAGTGACTGGGCAGACGAGCTCGACTTGGGTTCGAATCTGGCACTTCTTGCCTTCCAGCTTAGAGAGCAGAACCTTTCGGCCACTGGCTGCATAGGTGATTAAGATTTATGATTCTGACTAGATGTAAATGTGCCATTTTCAGATTAGTGAGCGGGGTGGGCCACTATCTCCCTCTATTTCTCACTGAATACTATCTTTCTGAATGCAATATGAATTGTTTCCCTAAAAAAAAAAAAAAAACTAAACATCCAGTGGTTACCACACACAACATATAATGTATCTCAATTTCCCTGTACACTAATTATAAAGTCTATGCAGGGGTCGATCCAGGTTTTAATTTTTGGGTCCTTTTTTTGTGAAAAACAAAATATTTTTGTGAAATTTTTATTTATTTTTGTGAAATGTAAAATATTTTTGTGAAAAAGTAAAATATTGTGTAAAATCTTCCGTTTTTACAATCACTTTATGTAATGTTTAATATCAAGTTAATAGTTTCTTTGAGCCAAATTAAGGCATTAATTAAAAATAATACTGAAAATATGAAAACATTTAATAAAAGGATCATTTTTATAAAATAAAATCTTGTGAAGGGACTCATTTTATAAATTTGAATTTTGTGAAGGGCAGGGTCCCTTTTTATGGATTTGAATTTTGTGAAGGGTCCCTTTTTATGAATTTGAATTTTGTGAAGGGGCCGCAAAAGGGACCCAAATTTTGCCTGGATCGACCCCTGCTATGCATACATTTTTTTTTTTTTTTTTTTTTTTTAAATACAGAAACCATGCTTTTAAGAAGTATCTTAATCGTCTTAATGTATGTTAATTTCATTTTGTTGAACGCAGTTTAACAATGTTAAAATGCACTTTAAAGAAATACTGTCCATACTACACTCTAATGTATCGAAATGCTTTTGTGTACGTGATTGATAAACACTACATACGCCCAAAAAAAAAAAAAAAAAAAAAAAAACTCTGCATTTGATTCCATGTAACTGATTAAAATTTGTATCAAATTTCAAGTCAATCGGGTGATTTTTGTGATCGCTATCACTTCTACAGTTTAGATAGACATACAGACGGACACCAAAAATTGAGTCTGAGCACAGTCCTCTCCTCATTGGTGTTTCAGTGATTATTTCAGATATTTTCTTTTTCGGGTTAACTCTTTAACGTCTACTCCATATTTTCGTTTGAAAATTGTTAAACTAATTTCAAAAATGGCTATTAGACATATAGCTGATCATAAATATGTTTAAAAAAAAAAAAAAAAAAAAAACTAGCTTTTTTAATTTTTGAGAATTTTTTTGACTTGTAAACATCTATTTGTTGATCTGATTAAATTTGAATAATAATTAATTTGATAGATAAATAATTTTGTAAATAAACACTATGTATTAGAAAATAACTCGCAACAGCTGTTTCAGGTCAAGAAAACTAAAAAGTGTTCAATGACCACGTTAAAGCTAGATTTTTAATGAAATAATGAATAGTCATGGGAAAAAGCTCGCTGTCGCGGTAATTCAGAATAAAACACGAAAATTCTTAGAGGGCGGCTCATTTCATCAAGTTGAAAAAACTAGGCATAAGTGCATCATTAAAGCAGCAACTGCACACTCACGCCTACTAAGAAATTTAAAGTGACTTCTGTGTATGGCTTCCACTGAAACATCATTTGTTTTATATTTAGGAATAGTGCTGCCATCTATCGAACAGATAAGAAACAAAAGTTTATAAATCGATTTAAACAAGGGAAAAAATACTAAAAAAAAAAAAAAAAAAAATGATGGGGAAAAAATACTAAAAAAAAAAAAAAAAATGATGGGGGGAAAAAAAAAAAAAAAAAAAAAAGGGGGTAAAAGGTTTAGTTTAAGGGAGATATTAAACATTTAAGATTTAGTCAACAGCTTAAAAATTACAAATTGTTTTCTAGAGTTTTAAAGTTATTACATTCAATGTATGTGTTTTTTTTATTTATCTCAATTCTATTAAACCTCACTTATTTTTTCCACTTCTAAGAATTGTCGTGTTTTATTTCGAACTCCCACGACATCGAACCTTTTTGCCAAGACTATTCATTATTTCATTAAAAATCTAGCTTTATTGTGTCATCTAACACTTTTCAGTTTTCTTAAACGAATCTTCTATCAGCTTCTTTCCAGAAGAAAAACGAAAAATACACGCTCCAAAGCTTGCGACTTTAAGGTTTTCTTTAAATCAATATTCTTTAGTAAAATCAACCTCGACCTCGAAGAATTTCTACTTATTTATGTATACTTACATAAGTTTCAAATTCATACCTGCTAAGTCTTTATTATTATTATTATTAGTTCAAGTTTTGGCTATTTCTTTTAGTCTACTGGATTTTATTAAAAATTCTACTGTTTTACAGAAATATATATATATATATATATAAAGAAAAATCTCAAAAAATAACAAATTTTCACTGAATTTCGATACCTATTATCTGATAAAAATCTGGAGAACATTTTAATTTCTAAATGCAATGAAAATTTAATTCAAAATTGCTATATCCGGGTGAAGGCCAATTGTGTTTGTATTGGGGACCTGTGTCTAACAAGGAATGCTCACCATGAGGTTTTTTCTAAGGGGTTCTAGCCCGTATTTACGTGAGTTTCTGAGAAAACCACGGATAACTCCCAATAGCTAGATCAACGAGTACGACCTGGGATCGAACCTGGCACTTGCTGTAAAATATAGGGTGTAATTAAATACTATTGGAAATATTTTCTTTTCTTTATTTTGGAAATTTTAAATTAATGCTTTTAATATGTATAAGCTCAATATTTTATTTGTTTTCATCTGAAAGAAAAGAGGTCTATTTAAAGGATATTATTATTTATAGAAAATTTTCTGTAAATGCATATATTTTTCTTTTTGACTATTATATATTTATATAAATTCGGGCTCTATTATTAATAATGTCAATCGATAAAATCTATTTTTTTTTTTTTTTTTTTTTTTTTTTTTTTTTTACGGTAAAATGTACTGTTTTTTTTAAATTAAAAGATTGGCTGTTATACAGATTCATATTTCCACTAGTATGAGTTTCATAAATAAACTTCTTTTCTTAAAAACAAAATAATAGAAAATTAGAAGAAAAAAAATTAATTTTTTTCAGAAATAGAAGGAGAAAGAAAAGAAAAAAACCTGTTTTATGTGAATGAACTATGTAATTGGAAATTATTGTTTCTAGTTATGATAGTTTTCTGCTTTTTCTTTCTCTCTCTTTTTTTTTTTTTTTTTCTTTTTCATTAAAAAGAAAAAGCTCCTTTTTTGATAATATTAATTCCTAGAAAAATTCCTTTAATATACAATGAATAGATGATTATAATTTCTGTATTTCTTTAAATGTTTATATCATGAAAGAAATTTGAAAGAGAACTAATAATCTTCTTTTAAATTATATGCATGTTATGTTGTTTACATTTATTTTCTCTCCACATCGTCATTATTATTGTAATAAATTTCAGTTGAAATAATACGCAATATAAACTCACTTCTTTCTAAACCTGTATATGTAACTATATTCTGGCGTAAATAACTAATTTTTAAACTAAATCCAGACTCAGATTAAAATTTACGTTTTTTAAACATGTATGCCATAAAAAAATTTTCGAACGATAAAAGCTTATTTTATTTTTATTTATTTATTTTCTAAGATCTTACACAATTTTGCGCTGTTTACATTTTTTTCCCCCTTTCAACACAGACTTTATATTATATTAATATTCAACTAAAATATTAAAAAATCCAAACACACTTCTTTCTGACACATGTATGTAATCATATTTTTGCATATAAATAAAGTTATTTTCATTGGTATTCTCAGAGAAATAAAGTTACATTTAATTGGTATTGCAAATTGTCAGGAAATGCATAATTCATAGTTCTCACAAATTTGTATTATACAATAAATGATTGATTAAAAATTTATATTTTTCTTTAAATTTATGCACCATCAAATATTTCTAAAAGAAAAACTTTCACATTACAAACAAATTACACTGGCGATATTTGTTTTCTTTCAACACAACCTTTATATAAAAATTTAATTAAAAATACTCACCAATACAAATTCACATTTTGCTGACTTATGTAATCATATTCTTGCTTAAATGCATAAATTTATATTTATTTACACTGGAAGGAATTTGGTTGCATTGAATTGGTAAATTTTCACAAATAATATTTATTCTTGCAAATCTCTAATAGAAAATAAATGACTGATTGATAAAAAATTACATACATATACAGTCGAACCTCGTTAACGTGAATCTCAAGGAGGATAAAAAATTTGTGCATGTTATCGGTAGTTCATGCTATCAGTAACTAATCTTCATATATATAACTAAACTAATCTTCAGTTTGATGTGGATTGTGGAAACAGTTCATGTTGAAAGTAATTCACTTTTAACGAGGTTCGACTGTATATATATATAATAGCAGGGTTGCTACAGTACCTGGAAAACCTGGAAAACTCAGGGAATTTGAAAATCTATTTAAAAACAGGGAAAACTCAGGGAATTTCAAAATGTATTGCAAAAACAAGGAAAATTCAGGGAATTTTGAAATTTTTTCATAATCAAATATTTTTAAAAATTTTAGTGCTTTATAATGAATCAATTATGTTTTTTTTTTTTTTTCTCCAACTATAATAAGTTAATAAAATTAATATACCCTAAATATGTTCAGTTGACTTGTAAACATGTTATATTTTAATGCTGCATGATTGCGTGTCATCTATTTTACTTCTAAAAGAGACAGGGAAAACTCAGGGAATTTTTTCACCTGATTTGTGTAGCAACCCTGAATAGGTATGTCATGGAAGATTTCTAAGAAAAAACACTATTTTTTACAGATTTTACAGAAATTGCCCTGTTTACATTTGTTCTATTTCAACACAGACTTTATATATTAAGGGGATTTGGCACAACTGATGATTTCATATATAAAGCTTATATTTCCATTAATATTTATAAATTGAACTATATTTGGTTTGTGTTATAAAATGTATATTCAGGCAACAGTTCTTATGGTTTTAAATATATTTTTGTACAAATTTGAAATCTTTAAATTGCGTTTTCTCAGTTTGCATTTTTTCATGAATTTATGATTTTCAAATCGCTAAAACTTCTACAGATATTAATGAAAAGACTTCATATTTTTTGGGAGGTTTAATAAAACTTACTTAAAAGAATTAGAAATAGATTTTGAAATTTATTTATTAGTTTGGGAAATAAAAAGTACATGTCTATGTAAAAATTTGCAATAATTAATTAATTAATTAATTAAAAAATAAAGTGACATTTTTTTGAATTTTTTATTCAATATTCTTTCTTTTAAATACATTGAAAAATCCAACCGTAATTCTTTTAAATAGGTTTTATTAAACATCCAAATATCTATCTATCTATATTAAATATTTTCTTAAATATCTGTAGAATTAAATTAATAATTAAACTTAATAATTAAATTAATAAATGAACACAATTAAACTCAAGTTTAAGTATTTTGAAGATCATGAATTCATTAAAAAAAAAAAAAAAAAAAAAATGCAAAATGAGTAAACACAATTTAAGGATTTCAAATCTGTAAAAAATGTATCAGAAACCATAAGAACCTGAATATATATTTTATTGACCTAATGTAGTTCAATTTATAAATATTAAGTGGAAATATAAGTTTTTGTGTGAAACTTTCAGTGATGCCAAGTGAAAAATGCCAAGTCCCCTTAAGTAAAAAAACTTTGAATAAACACTATAAAATGCATTTTATAGTATTTATTTAAAGTTTTCTACTTAATATTTGTGAACAGGTGTATTTTTTTTAATTACAGATTTTATACAAAATACTCAAAAATCCAAATACGTACACTTCTTTCTGACGCATGTAATGTAATCATATTCTTGCGTATATTTTTTTTTACAAAATTCAACTCAAAAAATGCAAACGCGATTCTTTCTTATACATGTATGTAATCATATTCTTGTGTAAATGGATAAAGCTATGTTTACTGTCACTCACAGGAATTGAGTTACATTTAGTTAAAATTATACATTCACATAGTTTTATAATTGACACAAATCTGTGAATAAATGATTTATTGATTGTAATTTTATATATTTTTTTAAATCAATATTTCATAAAAATAAATAAATAAACTTTCTTACAGATTATATCTGTTCTGATAAGTATAAAGGATTTAAGTCCATATTCTTGATTTTTCAGGAGACGAAAAATAAAGTTTAACTAACTAAAAACTAATCAGAAGAATCGATAAGGAAAAAGGGATTATGTTGATTTATACCCTTTATACCGTTCAGTGATTGTCAATCTTCATTTAATAAAGAGAAAAAATTGAATTAAATATTTTATACTAAAGATTAATGCTAAATTTCTAACTTGGATCTTTTTTTACCAATGGATTTTCTCAAAGACTAAATGACATGGATTTAAATCCTTTATACCAATCGATAGAGAATTTTTTTCTGAGTCTGACTATGTACTTAACTCAAAATCGACATTTTTGGACTTAAATCCTTTATACTTATCAGTACAGATATACAAATTGCGTTATTTACATTTTTTTTCATTTCACACATAGAATTTATAATTATAATGTATTAAAATTCAAACTACTCAAAAAAGCTATACATACTTCTTTCTGATGCACGTAATATAGTTATATTCTTGCAAAATTCTATTAAAATACTTAAAAGTCTGAACACATAAACACACGTCTTTCTAATATATGTACTGTAATCATATTTATGTGAAAGAATAATGCTATATTTTTATTGAAACTAGCAGAAATTAAGATTATTTAATTGATACTGTAAATTTTCACTTAAAACATTAATGATTTATAATATTATTTATTATTATTTGATTTGTAATATCACAAAATTGTAATAAATGATTCATTGATCAGGGGTCGATCCAGGCAAAATTAGGGTCCCTTTTGTGGCCCTGTCACAAAATTCAAATTCATAAAAAGGGACCCTTCACAAAAGTCAAATTCATAAAAAGGGACCCTTCACAAAATTCAAATTCATAAAAAGAGACATTTCACAAAAGTCAAATTCATAAAAAGGGACCCTTCACCAAATTCAAATTTATAAAATGAGTCCCTTTACAAGATTTTGTTTTATAAAAATGATCCTTTTATTAATTGTTTTCATGTTTTCAGTATTATTTTTAATTAATGCCTTAATTTAGTTCAACGAAACTCTCTTAACTTGATATTAAACATTACATAAAGTGATTATAAAAACGACAAATTTTACACAATATTTTACTTTTTCTCAAAAATATTTTATATTTCACAAAAATAAATACAAATTTTCACAAAAATATTCTGCTTTTCACAAAAAAGGGACCCAAAAATTAAAACCTGGATCGATCCCTGTTGATTAAAAATTTCTTAAATTTATGCATCATCATTCATCAAATATTTCTGAAAAAAGAAAAGAAAAGAAAAACCTTTCGGATTATAATTTCAGATTAATATATTCGTTTTCTTTCAATATAAACTTTATCATATCAAAATTCAATTAAAATACTTACTGATACAATCTTCTTGCTAACATATGTATGTATGTAATCAAATTCTGACTTAAACCAGGGTTGGCTAGATTTTGCCCGACCCGAAAAAACACGGGTGTTTTTTTTTTTTTTTTTTTTTTTTTTTTTTCAAAAAACCCCAAGTAAAAGCCCAAGTGGGTTTTTTCAAAATCCTTGTTTAAAATTGTACTTTTACAATAAACATACAAATATAAAACAAATATTGTATACATTATTAGAACATGAATAAATAATTTTCAGAAATATTGGTGATGCTAAATGCTCCATAGAAAAAAATCCTGAAAAATTGCCCATGAAAAAAAAAAAAAGAATGTATAATTATCTTATTTAAAACAGAATAAAAAATTATATTAAAGAAATAAAAGCAAGAAAAAAAAAAAAAGTTGTTTGTCAATATAAAGAGAACTGTAGGACTCAAGGAATGTAAAATATAAATAAATAAAGATGAAATTAAAAACAAATTTCTGAAAACTTTAACAGTGCAACACTGTTATGTAATGTAGAGGTGCAATAATTAAAAAAATTTTATGAAAATCGATTGACTACGAAAAGTTCAATAAAGCAACATGAAATATTTATTAAAATCGAATTTTTTGTTGTAAAGAACCGATAAAATTTTTTTTTAGAATATTTAAAGTACAATTATTTTATTTTTAAAATTTTTTTTATAACTTAATCACAAAAAGACTGTAGAAATATTAAAATTAAATTTTTAAAATTTTGAATTAATTTTTGTAATTTTTGATTTTAATGAATAAATAATAATCCAGTTTTTTAAATTATCTTATTGTGAATGATATACTTAACGTTTAAAAAAGGAAGAAAGAAAATGTTACTGCAAACTCTGATAAAACCGAAAATACTCTGAAAAACCCCTGGGAAAAAATAAATAAATAAATAAAACCCAAAAAAACCCTGATAAAACTCGGTTTTTTTTCCAACCCTGGCTTAAACTCAAGTTACTTTTATTTACAGTAGAAGGAATTAAGTCATATTTAATATTCAATGCTAATTTTCACCAAGGAATATTTCATTCACACAAATTTGTAATACAGAATAAATGATTCATGGAATTAAATATGTATTTCTTTATAAAATTAATATGTCATGAAAAAGTTCTAAAATAATAATAATAATTAGATTATACACAAATTGTGCTGCTTACGTTTGTTTCATTTTAACTTAGATTTTATGTTGTATTAAAATTCAATACCCCCCCCCCCCCCCCTTAAAAAAAAAAAAAAAAAAAAAAAAAAAAACTGAACCTACGTCTTACTGACCCTCGTAATGTAATTATATTATTTCAAAATTCAATTAAAATACTTAAAAATCGAAACTTACTTTTTTCTTGCACTAATAATGTTCTTGCGTAAAGGAATTTTTATTGGAAAGGAGTTGAATTACCATATCTTCTTACGTATAGTCCCCGGTCTTCTAAATCAGTCTTACACCAGAAATTTTAATTAAGAGACAAAGTAAAAAAAAAAAAAAAGAAAAGAAAAGGGATATTTTGTCTTGTACAAATATACCCCTAATTGTAGATTAAACTTTTTGGTGTAAAATCGATTTATCTGATTTTCGGATTATATGTAGGAAAATAAAATGCATTTAAATGGCATTGCAAATTCGTACAAAAAAACTTAATTATCATTCTCACAACACAATATACACCCCGCGACAAAAAGATAGGTACAAAGGGGTTTTTCTTTGATTTTTCATAAAATAACATTATCTAAATTGTGCTTATCATTTATTATTGTCGTAAAATAATACTATTCCCGGACTAATTTTTGTTTTAAGACTAATTTAGAAAAAGTTGAAGACTAAAATTTTTCTAATTTAAGACTACACACCTCGACAAAAAGATTGGAACAAAGGGGTGTTTTTTAAATTTTTGAATATGAATATTTTGAATATGATTCAAGTATTTAATATGTTCAGCACAATTTAGATAATGTTATTTTATGAAAATTAAGAAAAAAAAAAAAAAAAACTTTGTTCCTGTCTCTTTGTCGCGGAGTGTAGTCTTAAATTAGAAAAATTTTAGTCTTAAAACTTTTCTAAATTAGTCTTAAAACAAAAATTAGTCTGGGAATAGTGTTATTTTATGATAACAATAAATGATAAGCACAATTTAAATAATGTTATTTTATGGGGAAAAAAAAAACCTCTTTGTAACTATCTTTTTGTCGCGGGGTGAAAATTTCTTTAAGTTTATACGTCATCAAATATTTTTGAAAAAAAAAAAAAAATCTTTCAGATTATGAACAAATTACGCCGTTTACATTTATTTTCTTTCTATGCAGTATTTATATCAAAATTCAATTTAAATACTCATTATTACAAACATACTTCTTGCTGACATATATATGTAATCATATTGTTGCCTAAATATATAAAGTTAGTTTTATTTACACTGGAACTGATTAAGTTACATTTAATTGGCATTGTAAATTCTCACAAGAAAATTTATGATTCTCACAAATATGAAATAAAAAATAAGCGATTGGTTGATTAAAAATTATATTTTTGAAATGTATATATCGTGAAACATTCCTTAAAAAATAAATAAATAAACAAAAACTTTCTATCAAATTTTGTACAAATTGAGTTGTTTACATTTGTTTTCTTTCAGCACAGACTTTATATTCTTTAAAAATCCAAATTCAAATAAAGTATTAAAAAAATCCAAATACACTTTTTGACACATACAGTATAATTATAATCTTGTATAAATACAGTAATTTTCTTTCCCTTTTCTTTTTGAACTTCACGTTTAATTGACATTGTAAATTCTTAAAATAATAATAATAAGAAGAATAATAACAAATAATTTAAATTTTACACAAATCTGTAATAAATAATCAGTAATTGATTAAAAATTAATTTTTCTTCAAATGTATTTGTCATAGAAGATTTTTGTAAAAAAAAAAAAAAATAGATTATACACTAACAATGGTATTTTCATTTGCTTTCTTTCAACACATTCTTTATATATCATATTAAAATTCAGTTAAAATATTCGCCAATCAAAACTCACCTTTTCGCTGATACACCTGCTTGCGGAAAGGAATAATGCTACTTTTATAAACACTCACTGGAATTGAATCACATATTTAATTTTTTTAAATTCTCACAAATTTATAATAATAAGTAATTGATTGATTGCAAATTTATATTTATACATAATGAGATTTTTTAAAGAAAACTCTTACTTTCTTTTAAGTTATACGCACATGATGATGTTTTCATTTGTTTTTCTTTCAATTTTGTCATACCATATTTAAATTCAGTTAAAATAACCTCCAATCCAAGTACACATTGGTGACGCATGTATGTAATCATATTCTTGCGTAACTATAAGGAACTGAACTGTTTAAATAATATCCAGAAATTCTGACAAAATAAATAAGCAAATAAATAATAATAAAAAAGGGGGGGATATGATTGTCATTAACCAGTTTTTAATAATGTGATTGGATTAATAAAAATATGACAAAAGATTTGTGGGGAGGGAGGGCAGACTTACAGATTATAGGCAAAATTATATTTTTCACGTTTTCTTTCTTTTTCTTTTCTTTTCTTCTGCGTCATAGTTATATAACATTATAAATCACATAGAAATAAAATAAATAAAAATAAAAACTTCAGTTCAATTTTCTTTCAGCATAGTCTTTATTTTGTAAAAGAATTCATTTAAAATACTCACCAATCAACACTCGCTTCTTGTATATGTACAGGTACACATGAATGTAATCATATTCTTTCATAAAACTATTTTTATTTACATTCGGAAAGAATTAAGTTCCATTAAATTGATAATATAAAGTCTTTCAGAGAAAAATTTATGATTCTCATAACTCTTATAATCAATAAGTAATGTTTCATTAAAAAAATCTGTATCCTTTTCAGTTTGTATACCATAAATAATGTCTAGTAAAAGAAGATTTTTTTTTTTTTAATCTGATCACAAACAACTTACCCTGCTTACATTTATTTTCTTTCAATAAAGCCTTTTCATTGTAGTATTTGAATTCGTTTAAAACACTCACCCATCAACACTCACTTCTTGCTGACACATACATGTAATCATTTTCATGTTTTAACATATAAATCTATTTTTACTTACACTCGATGGAATTGAGTTACATTTAATTGGCATTAATTCCCAGAAAAAAAAAAAAAAAAAAAAATGATTATAAGTCTGTAATAAATTATTGAAATTACGCTGTTTTTCCTTTCAACATAGGCTTTATAATATATTCAATTAAAAAACTCACCAATGCAAACGCATTTCTTGCTGACACTTACGTAAGTAAGTATATTCTAGTTAAATTGCGTAAAATTGTTTTTGACACAGATGTAAAAATATACATTTTTTTCTGTATATTCTGAAGATGAAATTTTTCTATGAAATTTCAGAAATTTTCTAAGATATCATTTATTGAAAAATCAAACTTTGATGACGCAAGAGAAAGAAAAATAATAATAATAGTAATTTTAATTTCAAAAGAGAAAAATCTATGAAGATAAGACGATAAGTTTTGGTGCATATTCACATGAAAAGTCTATAGAAATAGGCATTTATTTAGAGCAATCGAATTAAGGAATAAAATAATTGGTTGAGGAGATATGTACTACTCATTGATAAAATTGTCCGGATAATAAAAGTTTGTTTCAAAAAATCGCAGAAATAAATAAATTTTGTTTGTTGCGCAAAACGATAAAAAACTTATATAACCATTTAAAAATTTGAGGGAATTCACTAATAATTACACCGATTTAAATTTTTATACAGCTCTCATAGCAATAAATAAATAAAAAATATCCGGTATATGAAATATGCCCTCCATACTATTAAAATGATGTACAAAATTTCAACACTGTATTTTAAAATGTTTTCGAGCTATAACAAATTACTTTCCAATGCAGGGATATAAATCCTCTGTTGGAAAAAAGGATAACAGCAGATCATGTTTCAAGGGTCATGCACAGATTATAAATGAAAAGCATAGTAATCAAATTGAATACACGTTTAACATTTTAATTAGCAACTAATACATCAACAATTTTGTTTAAGCATATCTCTTGGACTTTTTGTGATGTGATATTGAAATTTCATACATGACTGTATTGGGGTATGAGCCACATTATACTCACTGAAATGTTTATTATATAGGGCTGAATAGAAATTTAAATTTTGTAATTTTAAAAATAGAATCGCCTGAAATCTTATAACGAATTTTGAAAAAAATATGTACTTACAAGTTTTTTTTTTTTTTTTTTCACTTTGTGTCCATTTTTTGAACATATCTGCATTTATCTTAGTGTTAGCCTTTTTTTTTTTTATTATTAAATTTAAATATTACTTTAAATATTTTATTTCATTCAGTGAACTTAGGGGTAAACTAATTTTCAATCTCGAAAAGAAGTATTTAAATTCATAAAAAAAAAAAAAAAAAAAAATGCTCATTAAGATAAAAGGGGACAAGCTCAAAGGTTGGAATAAAATAAAAATAAAATAAAATAATAAAAAAAAAAAACAGAAGTGATTTTTTTTTTTTTTTCTCCGTGTTTAAGATTTACAATTATCCGGAAATCAAAATTCACAGTAAAGAAAAATGTAAGCAATTTTTCATGCGCCTAAAACTATCACTGTTTCACATTTATTCAAACAGGTATGATTATTAGGTCCAAATTCAGCTTATCATTTGAATGATAAGATGAGATTACTCTTATCCCGCGGTTACGCTTACCCCACTGTAAGAAATTGTAAAAGTGGGCAAAAGAAGACAAACTTTAGAAAGGATACTCAAAAAATAGAAGTTGAAAAATTTTTTTAACTTGCTGGCTGACTGACCATGACCAGGCCTTTTAATTTGTTCAGCCATTAATTTTTTTAAAAAATTATTTATTTGAAAATAAACGGCGTGGCAGTTTTTATTTTTAGCTATGTAAATTCATTTTTTCTCATGCGTAAATTGATGTAAAGTTTCCTCTTTTTGTGTTTATGCTTTTGGAAGGAAGTTACTTTTAAGATGGCTATCTTGAATAAATTTTGTAGCATAATATCACTTGCATTTTGAGTCTTCAGAATCTACTTTTTTAAAGCTGTTTTTACATGAAAATTATCTTATTTTTAACACATTTTTGAGCTCATTCTTTTATATTGATTTCGAATCACTTGCATATTACTTGCATTTCGAGTCACTTGCGATTCGAGTCTTCAGAAGTAACTTTAAAGGCTGTTTTTAAACTTTTTTTTTTTTTTTTTTTTAAACACAATTTTTAACATGAATTTCCAATCTTCAGAGTATCTTTTAGGCTGTTTTTAAATAAAAATTACTTTATTTCTGTCATTATTTTGATGAATTTTGACTCATCGAGGGCTGCAGTTAGCCCCTGGACCACATCTAGCCTCTGTCCTGATAGGATTTTAAGCACATAATAAATTTTCTGTATAGCGAATGGAATTTACAGAGTTCTTTTAACAGAGTTGCCAACATTTTAATTTATTCTGGAGCATTTTAGCCCCGCCTTTATTCCATACCACTTTTTTATTTTCTAAGAAAATTTTTTTCTTATTTTATCGTAGCTATATGTTGTAGAAAAAAATGTTATAAAAACAAAGTGGTGCGAAATAAAAGCGGGGTTGAAAAATTCTTCGGAATGAATCAAATGTTGGTACAGTCGAACCTCGTTAACGTGAATTACTTTTAACATGAACAGTTTCCACAGCCCCCGTGAAAATGAAGACTAGTGTCTGAGTTACTGATAGCATGAACTACTGATAACATGAATACATTTTTTATTCCCCTTGAGATTCACGTTAACGAGGTTCAACTGTAATTATGCTCTTAACTTCCTCTCCGCGTTTATAAACCAGAACTCAAATTCCCCGCCCTTTTTTAAGGACACTTTCTGAGATGAGAAATTTCCACCTTTTTTGCTACCACTATTTTTTATACAGAAATCTTTACCATATTTTTATAATAATGTGTCGTAATTAAATAGAATAAAGATTATTGTATAAAAATAGGTGGTAGCAAAAAATGCGGAAATTCATCCTTCAAAGTATACTGAAAAAAAGTGGAGACTTAGAGCTGTGTATACCAGAGTTGTTAAAATTTTAATTTATTCTGAAGCATTTTTAGCCCCGCCTTTATTTCATACCATTTTCCCCCCTTTATTTTATCGTACTTATGTATTGGAGAAAATTATTCTATAAAATAAAGTATGGCTAAATAAAGGCAGGGCTAAAAATGCTCAGAAATAAATAAACTGTTGGCAACTGTGTGTATACACGCACATAAAAAAACTATTTCTTAACCATAATTTTAAGTGCTATTTATTTATTTTTCAGTCATAAAAAATCAAAGTTGAGAAAATAACTGAAAAAGTCAAAGAAATAGAAACAGTAAAAATTACGCAAGTATCGAAAAGTAAATAAAGTTTCTTTTTCAAGAGTTTCTTTTCCGGGAAAAAATAAAGTTTATCTCCGAAACCTGTCAAAAAATTCTATATTCCTGGATGTTTTCCCTCTGTGTTTGAAATGCAAAAATTGTGTACTTATCGAAAAAAAATCCAAAAGTATTGAAGATACCGAGAGGCTAAAAGAAATTTCTGAAGCAAACTTTTTCGCGCAGAAACTCTGTGTTTCTGCAAAAAATTTCCCCAACCACAAACATCGAAGTATTTCTGACGGAAGTTGTAAGTCGGTGTTTTACGGTGAAGTTTGCTTTAAAATATACTCCAATGTCAAGTGTCTGAAAAAGT
Organism: Salticus scenicus; assembly: GCA_963930645.1. Taxonomy (NCBI): domain Eukaryota; kingdom Metazoa; phylum Arthropoda; class Arachnida; order Araneae; family Salticidae; genus Salticus; species Salticus scenicus. The sequence continues at coordinate 213,613,660 of OZ005658.1, read as the reverse complement.
AAATGGGATTTCGTTGTTATTTCTTTCTTGACAATTGTGCTTTTTGCAAAGGCTTTTTAGTAATTTTTACAAAAACGTATGTTTACAATGTATTTATTTAGTGAACATCGTCAAGCAAACATTTTTGTAAATTAAGCGGTCATTTACTGTGGAGGGAAATCTCAGGGGGTTCCGCTGATCACACATACTTATTCCAAATTAATCATGAATTTGTGAGGTCCAAGTTTGTCTTTAAATACATTCAGATATCGAATGCCTGGAGATGTTAATACAATTTTCTCGATTTCTTTCTTCCATAGTTCTGCTTTTGTAAAAAAAAAAAAAAAAGTGGCCAAGAGGGTTTTACTTTTGAAGATGGTAGACGGGAAGCGCCAAGTTCGAACCCAGAACGTGCACATCTGCTTACCCGTTCGGAGTTCTTCGTGGTTTTCTCCAAAACTTGCATACATGTGGATAAGACCCCCCCCCCCCACACACACACACACACGGAGGGCATTCCACCTTGGTCTAGTATCATCGTGTAGTCAATCGACCTTTACGTCTACACCACCAACAAACAAAACAAAAATGGAAGGGGCATATTGATTTTAAATAAAGTTTGTTAGAAATAAAACAATTATCATATTCGGGTGCAAAAGAATTAGTTTTCTAACTGATGATATGTTCTTTGCCAAACCTTTTGGAAAAATTCTTCTACCAGAGAAAACTTTGTTATCTCATGAAGATGCGATCTCTGTTAGAAAGGGAAGAGGTGATGAATTTCCAAAAGATAAAATTTTATTGAATTGGGGGGGGGGGGGAGTAAGACATCTGTTGATTACAATAATTTGTTGCAATTTTTTCCTTTGGTTTTATCAGCTTTATTTTGAAGATTATCAAAAGGTAAAAATGCGTTCAATACAAAGCTTAATATAAAAAACGACTTTTTTTTTAAATGTATGTGTTCGGATTTTTAGTAATAAATTAAAAACTTTCAAGGGAAACACCATAAGTTGCAGAAACTGTCAGCAATTGTTTCCTGTCGAAATAATATTCCGACCCTTCATCAGGTGTTGGTTGTAGAAATTAAGGCCGATTTGCTGTACTTGGGACCAAACCCTTATTTCGTGAGTTTTTGTATAAACCACCCAAAAATCAACTCACTAGGTCAACGAGCGCCACCCGCGATCAAACCCGGCACTTTCTGTCTACCTGCGTCGAGTCGAGAGCAGAACTTCTGGAACCTCCATAGGGTGAAAAAAAATAGGTAGTTTTTTTGGTGTTTTGATGTTCAACTGCGATGTGTAATATCGACGGTAATGTTGAACAATGAAGAATTTTGATTTTATTTCCTGTGCAGATATAATCAAGAATATACCAATATTGGTCGGATAAAATATATTTTACGCACGTTAGAATGAAAACAAGTTCTTAATTACTTCACAGAGACTAAATTTTCGATTTAAGAATATAAAAGCTGTTTGCTGTGTTATAAAATTTCATAAAGCATCAAGGAAAATTCTGCGCCCTTTAAGAGTAGTATCTTCGTATTCATTTTCTGTTTTTATCTTCCACCATCACTGCTAAAACTTTCTGACGAATCGGCCAGCGTACCAAGTTTGTAAACTCACTCCGCTGCGTATATCTATCTCTACTAAACCTCCCTCGCGTAGTGTCTGACCTACATCTCTGTTCCCAATTCGTAGTTGGACTCGCTTGCTCGCTTGTATACAGCTACCTTGCGTTCGGAGGAAAAAAGCACGTTTGCGCTGATCATCTGACAGAGTTTTCTGCCGGCCGCGGGAGTAATGTTTGTTTTTGAAAGAAGTTCCAGAGAAATTCATATTGTTGCCAACTCTAATGAAATAATTTCATAGATTTAATTCTTTAATGTTTGCTACACATTTTCTTATGAAAATTACTAAGTGAACTTCCAAACTCGCTGTGAAAACACAGCTTATCATAAACATAAAATAAATAAATAAATAAAAATAACATTGTTAACTTTCGAGAATTTTTTTTTTTGTTTCAAAAAATTTCTGATTAAATTCAAATAATAATTAATTTAATTACAAAATAACTTTGTCTGTATACACTATAAATTGCAAAAAAAATTCTCAACAATTGTTCCAGGTCAAAATAATAACACTGTCCTTCATCAGGTGAAGGAAGTAGGCACGAGTGCATCATTAAAAAAGCAAGGTGCACTTGCTCCTATTAAGAAATTATTTGGCTACCTGTGAGACTTTTGTTAAATTTCGGAGTAGTTCTGCTGTCTACCAACCAGAAAAGGAACAAACCTTTCAAAATCGATTAAAAAAAGGGGGGGGGGAATCTTAAAAAATTGTTGCATTGAAAAAAAAAATGTGTTTGGTTTAACTGTGAAACCACTGAACATTAAAGGTTTAAAAAAACTAAGTCAATCCCAGGAGCCTTTTGAATTAGTAAATATGAGAAAAATTATAAATTTTAACAATATGCATATAAACTAGCAATTTTCTTTATTGAATTTGTTATCTCGAAATATCAATATTGTCGCAATCTTCTGACGATACTTTCATCTCCGCTGTGGACGATAAAATTTGTGATGGTAGGTTTTCGGACCACTCCATTTGGAACCATCGTCAAGCGACAATAATCAATCCAAATACAACACTGTTTTAATATCGAGAAAAGTACATAGTTTGTTTATTGTAAAAATTACACTTCTCGGCATGAATTATATATTATGCTCGGCATGTGCTATATTTTGTTAAGTTTAGTAGTTAGAAAGGAGAAGGCTGAATTCTATCATTTCTACTCATAAAAAAATAATTTTAATTATTGAAAGTGATTTGTAAAATCCAGTATTATATTTTCTATCTAATCGTCATGGACAGATCCACGTAGAATTTTTCCAGGTATTATTATTATTTGAAAGGGTGGTGGGTTAATTATGCACATTAGTAGATATTTTATTCCAATAGCATTTTACCATAAAATTAATATTTAAGCAGGGGTAAGGATATATTTGGCCGTGAGATTTATTTTTTCTTAATTGTTCATTTATAATATTAAAGAAGTAATTCTACAAATATTCACATACGTTATAGAAGTTTTATTAATTTATAAATATGGAATTAACTTTTAAAGATTAACAAAAAATCGTTCATTCTATGTTAATAACTTTTTTTTTTCCCTTGAATTACACGTGTTTAGTATAAAAATATATTTTCTTTGTCAAAACTACTTAAGAAAAAATGATTCAATTAAATTAAAAACACATCTCAGCCTCCTTTCACAGTTTTGAATTTAAAGTCGTGGAACTGAATCGATTTATAATGTGAACATTATCATTCTTATTTTTCCTTATATATCGTGCAGTCTATTAAATTCCTTTATAAATTTGATGCATTAAAAAACATAAACATTTAACCTGTCAATCAGCTGCTATTTATTATTTTAATACATCAGCTTTTCTAAAATGATTCGAAATACTTCTCCGTCCGCTGCGATTCTCTTAGCAATCGACCGGTCAGGAAAGGTAGGTTATCAGACGCTAGATGTCGCTGCAGTGGTAGTGGCTTTTGTGAATCGGGAAAATGGCGCACTGTTGGAATGAAATAAATATTTTATGGATTCATGCAATAGTTATGAATACAGAGTTGTTTGGTGTTTGTAAATTTTTAAATCTATTTAATATGCCTCCTATTATTATTGACTTGAAGAAAGTTTAGAGGTTAAGATTGGATGAATTTTAAGTCACGCCATAATTACGCTGTATTTGGCGGCGGTTTGGGATTCACACCTAAGAGTGGTCCGGATACATGCCATCGCAATTTTGATTCTTCACCTAAGGGATAAAAAGCTTAAAAATCGGAAATCCCCGCGAAAATTTGTAAGGTGAATGCACTAGTATAGCACACACACACAAATAAATATACATCAAAGTTATAAAACCTGAGAAAATAGACATTTCCTTTCTCTTATAATATATTTTTCATGTTTAGCTTCATACTGATATTTAAATGATTAAGTATTGTGAAAATACACATTTAAACAATGATTTCTATGTAAATTTCTATCATGATCGGCAATAAAAAGACATCATACAGTGAAAGTAGAAGTGTTTTCTCCCCTCAAGAGGAGAATTTCTTGTAATTGTCGTCAATATTTTCTTAAAAACTGTCTGGAAAACTCAGTAATTTGTTTTTCTCATATTAGAGTATAAACCTTGCGTAGGGATGGTCCGGAGACATGCCATCTCAATTTGCATCTTCAATGGAGGGGATGGATCTTCTACCTCGGCAACCCGCAGAGGTATTAATTTTACAGAACATGAAGGGTATTGCATCCACGTCAGATTTTACTTGCACTAGCCACCATTAACCCGTTAACGCCCGATTAATTTTGCAAAATATTATTAGTTGTTTATTTCACTCCTAAATTAATATAGACAACTGACAGTAAAATATAGTAACTTAAACAATTCTTCTGATAGTTTTAAATTTAAAGCCTATCCTCATTTATTGACGTTTAATGTTCTAGCGAGAAAACTTCGAGATAGAAAAACTTTGAAGTAACAGATTAATTTCCAATTATATGTTGACAAAGATCTCGAAAGTAAAGTATTATGATATATATTATTAGTCAACTTGATTTAAGTTAGTATACTTGCACAAAAAGCAAATATATGTGCGACTAATGAAAAATCATAAAATGACTATCCAAATTATGAAATAATAATTAATAGTAGACACATAAAACTTTCAGGGATCATTTAGAGTGACGCTATAAGCTGTCTCTAAAAAGCAGAAATCATTCCAAGAAACCACAAAAAATATACGTGCCATTTTATTAGCTGTCCTCAAATGAGGACACTGGGCGCTAACTGGTTAATGTATACGACTGTCTTTAGCCACTTCTAGTATCAAACCCCCAATATTTTGATTACAAGCTCCTGTTAAAAAGGGTGGCAGTGGTGGTAAGGGGTATGAAATTAATTGTTTATGCTGTCATAGGACAAGGTGAAATGCTCTCTTTGGAAAAGAGGGGGGGGGGGGGGGTGTCACAAGGGGCCTTCGCGGTAGCTTCTTAGAAAATTACAATTGAATTGCTTGGCCGATGAGTCAGCGCCTCCAATAATAATGCCATCGAACTGAGCGTTACGTCACGGAAAATCGGCCAATTAAATCCAGTCCACACTATCCTATAGATATTATTGGAAGTGTTGATTGGATGTAATCGGCCGATCTTCCGTGGCGTAAAGCGCAGCTCGGAGGCATTATTATAGGTTATAGGAGATATTAGATGAGCACGACCCAAGGTTACGGACCCGCCCAAGTACCCTAAAAAACCCAAAATGTTTCCTAATACATCAGATCAATAATAAACTTAAACAACATAAGCATGATAACTTATATATATCAGATTAAGAAGCTTTTGCTCAGTATTCATTTAATAACAATCCAGCAACTGGTGTTAACCGATTGGCCAATGACGACATGCCTCTCTGACGCCATGATGATGATTTTCTTTTATTAAACCTATAAGAATCTTAAATAATTTAACCAAAAGCAATTGAGATATAGCCAATCAAAGGCACAGATTTTTCCCTAAACATTGAAAGTTCCGCCTCGTTTTAGTCGTCTATTTCTATTGTGCAATTCTTATGCGTGAAAAATGCGCAATAATCTTGTAAACATTTGTTTACAAATATGCAAAATCCACTTTTTCTGTGAATCTATGATTTATGAGTTTTTGAACAGTGCTTGAGTTTTCAAACCATTCAATTAAAAGTTTATAAATAAAAATATATTGCACTGGCAATTTACGTCTTTTAAATAAAAATAAGATTAAACAGTGTTTTAAAATTTCGTATAAAGAATAAATAAATAAAATAATAATAATCAGAAATTCTTGTGAATTTTTTTTTTTTTTTTTTTTTTTTTTTTTGAGCCTATTTGTCATATAAATAAATAAAAGAATGAGAGTCTCAAAATCAGATTTTTGGGAAATCATAAAATGTGGCATTTATGGGTATAGGGTATGGGATTACATGATTAATATCATTTGGGGAATGCTGATCTACCAATTAGCGGTGACTGTGTAAAAAAAGTTTACTGATTTCAGGAATTTTTTCTTAATATATTTCCTGATTACAGGATTTTTTTTTTCCCTCCAATTATTTTTGTATAACTGCTATGCTAAGAGAAAACTGTTGTACATGAAAATTTGGTAATATCTTTTGTAATTTGCAAGGATTATTTGACCAGGATTGCTACAGTACTTGGGAAAACTCAAGATATTTCAAAATTTATTGCTAAAACAGGAAAAATTCAGGCAATTTTGATTTTTTTTTTTTTTTTTTTTTTTTTTTAGTGCTTTATAGTGAGAAGAAAAAGGCCATTGTCTTTTTTTCCCGAACTATAGTAAATTAATATACCCACCCTAGATATGTTCAATTGACTTATAAACATGACAGGTTCTAATTCTGCATGATTGCATGTAATCTGTTTTGCTTTTATAAAAGAGACTGAAAACTCAGGGAATATTTTCTCCTTATTTGTGTAGCAAAACAGTTCTGTTGACATTCACTGAAACTTTACTTTTTATTTATTAAAATCATAAATAATAATAATTCGTAGCCAAAAGTCTTTTTTAATGTAATTTCAGGATTTTTATAGTAGAGTTGTAATCAGCCCTGATCAATACTAATCTATCAAAACAGTCAATCAGTTCTAATTTATCAGAAGGAATGCTAATCAATAATTAGCTTATATAACTTAGTAAGTGTAAAATTTGAACAACTTTAGAAATCTGGTCGAAAAAAAATTACTAAATATTGTTTAATAAATTAGTTTAAAAAAAAAAAAAAAAAAAAGGTACCTAGATTTTTTTATATTTGTTCAACCTAGTTCGAATCTGTAAATTTTTACACTTTTAAGTTTAAGCAATGTTACTTCCCCCCCCCCCCTTTTCTTTCTTTTTTTAATTGATTTAAAAATAAATAAATAGTCACATAGTTTTAGCTATTAAAGCAAGTAAAGTTAAATAAATTATCATATAAGCACTTTTTTTTTTTTTTTTTTTTTTTCACAATTGAAAATCTAATGCTCTTTTGTAATAGCTGAAGATAAGTCTCTAATCAGAATTGTTTTTAAATGTGGAATAGGATTTTTATATATACAGGGTGCAATGCAGTTTTTTTTTTTTTTTTTTTTTTCCTTTATAATAATGTAATCCCATTTGTGAATTTGTAAAATAATTTGTGAAAAAATCAAGTATCTTTGTGTAAATTAAAAATGCCTCCAAGTAATTAACCAAAATATACAAAGTAGTTTATTTAATTTTGAAATACGGTTGAAACAAAAAATGCAACAGATGTAAAATGTATACATGTGAGGTGAGTAAATTCCAGCATGTAAAGTAAATAAAATATAAATAGATATTTACTTGAATATTTACTATTTTCTCCAGTAAATATCCAAGTTGAGGGTATTTATCATGTGTTTGACACAGCAAAACTCATGGAGATTTGCACTGTCCAGCCTCATTGCTGTGAATTGACCTTGTGAAAATGCTTCTTTGATGAAAGTTGATTTTGTGAAAGTTTCTCTTTACTGAAAGTTGACTTTAGGAAAATGCCTTAAAGTGGCACAAATTTTTTTCAGGATTTACCCCTGCTATATAAAAAAATTCCATTTACTTACTGAATTTATGTAGAATAAATCTAAACTGTACTTTGTATAAATATCTTAATTATAATTTATTTCGTTTTTCTAATTTATCATATAAATAATAAGCATTGTAAGCATGATAACTTATATATATATATATATATATATATATATATATATCAGATTAAACCTATAACAGTTGTGAATGTGTTTTTGTGTTGTTTGTCCCCTAATAAACATAAATTTAAAATATGCCTAATTATAGATTTTAAGCTAGTTTCTTCTAAGCTTGTATGAAGGTCATATGTAATACTCATGAGTTTTTTCTTCAAATGCACAATGAAAAATTCATTATTTTAGTGCATTAGAAAGATTTTGCAGTGAAAACAACATTACAATTTTTCTTCCCAGATACTTAAAGGATTAAGTAGGGTTTTGCTCAGTATTCATGTAATAACAATCCAACAACCTAATATCTTTCTAGTTTGTAATTTATTTATTATTACTGTTATTTTACAAAATGATTTGACTATTTCTGCTATTTTTTGAACCATACTACTTCATTACATTGTTCATGCAAACTTTTTAATTCTAGTTTTCTTTCTTTCCCTACAGAAGAGTATATACATCCCCTACATTCATGTAGGCGCCATGTCTCAGCACCCCCAGCCAGGAGGCCTAAAGAGAAAGCATCCTGATGACGAAGATGAAGATGAGGACCCTCCGTCTGCTCCTAACCCTGTTCGACGGCAGCCTCACTCTTTGACAAAGCAAGAAATGCTTAACCTCACTCAGTGCAAACTTGAAAAAATCAAATACACGCCCAAATCCAGACTTAGCCAATATGTTCTCCTGTTGAACACTTGTCGCAATTTAGAACAAGAATTGTTGAGGGAAGGTGTGAGGTTATGGCCAACTGGTACTAATTTCATACCTGCTGTAAATAACCAAGTTCCATTTGATCCCACTCGTCCTCCTCCACCTGACGATGCTAGGACTAGCTTAAATAACCTAGAGGATGTAGTGACATCAGTCAGTTATACAACTTCCTATACAATGGACACCAATGCAAAAACTTCTGCAACTTCTGTGATAAATACATCGGTACCTCCAAGTGACATTTTTGGAGGTGTGAGCTGTAGTACAACACATTCTTCAGAATATGACAGGTATTTATTGGATCTTGACGGTCCGTCTTCAGGGAGGGCGACACCATTTGTGCGTAGTGATGTTGATTCGTGTGCCTTATGGAATGAAGATAGTGATAGGTTGACTAGTCTTAATTGGAGTACTGTACTCAATTTGAGCTCAGTTGATGTTGGTAATCCAATTACAGCCAGCTCATTCTATTCAGAGACTACAGTTGAATCCTCTGCTACTAGTTGTAATTTTGATGCTTCAAGCAACAGTAGTAGTGGTTGCAGCAGTGACTGTTCCATGTCAGATGATGCCATGTCTAGTTCAGAAACGTCCCTTCACACATTAATGCCAGTTACAACTGGAATTCCAACAGGTTTAAACTCTGTCGGTGCAAGTTGTAGCACCAGTGCATCCAGCAGTCCAAGGGTAACTTCTTCAGCACTTGGAAGTTCCAGCTCCCAGTCTGGTTCTTCCCCTCCAAATAGTGAGGATGAAATTTTTAGGGACATAGATTTAGCATTATATGACTATGATTTCACGCCACTTTCTCCGCCCAATGTGAGAATGGCGCCTGTTAGTGCCGAAGAACTTATGCAGTCGCTTTCCAGTGACCAAAGAATTGATAATTTAGAATATCTTACATCTGTTCGTACATGACACCCTTAAAAGATTTGTCATTATTTTTCCCATCCTTTTTTTTTTTTTTTCATTCTATTTCATTTGTCAAACACTGAAGTTTGTGTAAATGTAATGTTTTACCATGCCATTTTAAAGAATGAAAATAATATTTGCCACATCATTAAACTATCATTGTATCTCATCAATTGCACAATATCTGAATTATTCTGTTCATGTTTTAAATTTCATGTACTTAAAGGTTTTAAATATATAATATTTAAATTTTTTTTATACCACATCATTTGATTTTAATTTAAATCGCTAGGTTTATGAAATAATAATAAAAAAAATGTTATTGAAACTAAAGTAGATAAATTTATCTGAAAATTTTATAATTCTTAATTCTTCTTCTTTTTTTTTTTTTTTTTTTTTTCTCCAATAACGCAATCTTAAAAAAAATATATATAGTTTTTGTATTTTTATATAAATTGACATTTCTAATTCTTAAAATTATTATTATTTTTTTATTATTTATATGTAATTGATCTAAATAATATTAAAAAGTGAGGTTGTGCATATCAAAATGATTAATAAATTATGTGGCAGTTTTATTTTATTATTATTATTATTTTTTTTTTCATAAAGATTGTTTTTATTTTAAAACAAATTATTATATATATTTTTTAATTTCTAGTTTTTATTAATATATAATTTATAAACTGAATAAATCTATTATTTATTATCTTCTTATATTGATTATAAGTAATTTTTTGTTGTGATTTATTTATTAGGATTTTAAAGAGTTTATTGTTGCCTGATTATTTAGCAACTAAGTTACGAATAGCCTTAAGATAAACTTTTAAAGCCTCTTTTTTATGTGTACATATGAATGATTATAAAAATTAATTTAATCGTATTTTGTAACTTAAGTATCAGCTTTTTTTTTTTTTTTTTTTTTTTTTTTTTTTAAATGAGTTTATTACAAAGCTTTATGAGCAGTTAACTCAGGATATAAATTGTTTCTCATGGCAGCCCATGTGCCAGACTTAGCCTCTGAGCTTATCACCGTCACTGACATAGCTATAAAAGGTTGTAATTTCTAAGCAGCAGTCACCTTCTATATTTGCCAAGTTATCTTGATTTTGTTTAAGATTTTCTAATTTTCACTATCCATTGACTGTTTTAGGATTTCTGATTACCTGGAAATAGCAATTTTTAACACATTTCAGGGGTCGACCCAGGTAGAATTTGGATCCCTTTTGCTGCCCCTACACAAAATTCAGATCCATAAAAAAGTATCCTTCACAAAATTCAAATTTATAAAATGAACCCGTTTAAAATATTTTTTTTTTTTTAATGATTCTTTTATAAAATGCTTCCATGTTTTTAGTATTATTTTTAATCAAAGCCTGAATTTGTCTCAATGAAACTCTATTAACTTGATATTAAACATTATATAAAATGACTGTAAAAGCGGAAGGCTTTATACAATATTTTATTTTTCGCAAAAATAAATAAAAATTTCACAAAAATAAATAAAAATTTCACAAAATTATTTTGTTTTTCACAAAAAAGGGACCTAAAAATTAAAACCTGGATCGACCACTGCATTTTAAACTTTTAAAGCTATTAAGGTCATTGTACTATATCACCTTAAAATAATGATTATTTCAGAGAAACTGACTAAGTCTAATGTGTATGATAGCATCAACAATTTTAATACAGATATAATTTTATGTCAATCTAATTAATTATGGCGTTGTTTTCAAAAACAATGACAAAACACAATTTTCGACTTTACTTGTCAACGTTTGCACTTTAAGTCATGATAGTAATTATTTATTAATATTTAAGTAATGACAATGATTTATTTTACCCAGAACTGCTAAATTTTTCATTATTAACTTTGATCTCTGATAAACTTCAGATGCAAAGTGCAATATAAACCCTTATTTTTATGACAGATTATTTATCTAAAGTAAACTGAAAGTATAAAATTTTAAATTCTACTCTGTGATAAGAGAAAGTTAAGGAAAAAAAAAAAAAGATCTCAATTTTGGTCATTGATCTCTTTTATTGAATTATTTAAAATTCTAATGTTCTTTCTCCAAATAAATTTGAATATGATTTTTTTTTTTTTTTTTTAAAGATTAGCCAAAGAAAAAATTGAAAAAGTATATTAAGCAATTTATTTTATTCTATTAATTGTTATAGAATTTTTTACGTAGATATAAAATAAATCTAGATATTTAAAAAGTGATGTATGATAATACATAAATAATTAATAATTCCCCCCCCCCTTTTTTTTTTCTACCTTGCGTATTACTTTTTAAAAAAACATTTAACACATATTTTCTTGATAACTTGGCAGACAAATAAGCCCCAGTAAATGCTGGAGGAATTGAGCTATTATGTCGTAAATTAATTGATAATTTAATTATTATGAGACTGTTTAAGTTATATAAATTTAAAATAAATGATTCGAATTTACTTTACAAAACGTATTTGGGATAGTTAAAGATAATTCACACTTTTAAAACACTATATCTTATTAAGGATAGCTTATGGTATTATTATGTTAGATCAAAGGTTTTTATATCATTTTAATATTAAATATTCTTTGAATATCAACTGACTTAAAGTGTGAATATTAAAAGCTTTTCTTTTTAAGTGCTTCATTTTCCTTTAAAAAAATGTACAGTGTTCACCATATATCACACCTTCTTTTTAGGCCTAAAACATCTAGTTAACCCTTTAACTGCCCCGGCCGTATATATACGTCTTTCCGAAATAGGATCTTTAGTATTTTACTGTTGCCAGTGAAATTACTGACACAGTTTGACAATACAGTAAAATAACCTTGAACGCAGTGATGCGAGATTGGGGATTTTGTCCCCATTTCGGAGATTTTTGAGGCTTCTGGGGACAATTTTGGGGACCAAATGTTTGTGGGGACTTTTTTGGGGAATTCTAAAATTTTTGGGGACAAATCTGGGGATTTCTTCAACTTTCTGTCGATGTTGGCAACATAACGATTTATCCCTACGACTAGGGATTTTCAATAGCTTTATTGTTATTTGGAGATTTTTTTCAAAAGTTGCCTTCATTTGGGGAAAAATCTGAGCTTAAATCCACTTAAATCTGCTTGATATATATATATATATATATTAATTTTTATTTTCCCTTTTTAGTAGAATTCGAGTTGGGGATTTTTTCGGAAAAAAAAAAAAAAAACGTGATTTGGGGAATTTTGAAGACCTGTTTGGGGAAATAATTTTCAACCATCTGGCATCACTGCTTGAACGTGATCTCAACAGTGTTTTCGAAAGATTTACTCATTTCAGAGTTGAAAGAGAGCTGTGGCTCTTTGAAACAAATCTCGTAAATTTTCATTGGCAGATTAAGGGGTTAATGTCCTGAAAAAATGTGTGCTATATGGGTTATTATACCATTTTATATATTTTTACTATAAACTTTCTTTTTCGAGTAATGATTATTATAAACTGAAATACGTAACATTGAAAATACAAACTATTTCCAACAAATTATAATGTTTTAAGGCTTAAAATTCTGTAGAATTTTTATTAGCAAAAGTTAAGCTATGTTTTGAATTTATATCACGTTTAATATATAATTTTAAAATACAGACTCGAAAGATTTTTCATACTTTGTAATAATGTGACTTATTATATGACATATTCAGACGTAATGTAGACAACTATGCAATAAGTGGTATTGCAGTTGTATGGGACCAAATCAGTTTATACTAGAAGGAGACCTCATTGTGCATTTATAATTATAAAAATAAGGGAGTAGAAAATTAACAGTATCATTAAATTGAATGTTTTATTACATATTAAGTTTCATTTGTGTGTGAAAATAACTGAATTGAAATATGTTTTCAAGTATTGGAATAATAATTTTTAATTTTATTTCTTTTAATATTGAAGTTCTTAGTATAAATGTTAGAAATTATGTTCTTATTGCTGTAAAGAATTTGCTGATTATGTTTTTAAAGTATTTTAACTTATTCTAATAGCATTTCGAAGAAATTTGTTTTTAAAGACATAATTCGTTTTAATGATGATTATAAATTTGCTAGGGATTTTTGACTATGCTGAAAGATTTGGAAGATAATTTATTATTAGAGAAATTAAAGACTAATAAATTTTCAATTCGTACTTTAAATATTCACAAAGTAATAATTGTTCTTAAAGTATTTATAATAGTTTTTCAATTATTCTATTTTTTTTTTTTTTTTTTTATGTGTGTATTTTATTTATAAACTTTTAAGTACTTTAATCTACTTTTTCGTAATCTACTACTTGCCAATTTTGTACGTTGATAATTTTTTCATCCTTTCTTTCTTTTTTTTTTCTTTAAAAAAGTATCAATATTATAGCTATTTTTCTCAGTTTTATTTAAGTAAAAAGAAAATAGTTCCCATAATACATTTTTAAGCCTATTTTAAATAATCAGAAAATGTTATAAATACCAAAAAATATTATAAATATTCTTAGCAATAAATACTTGCACATTAAATATTAATTTTTATGCTTCTTTGTTATTTATATTAAAAAAATAAAAATAAAAAAATAACTATTATAAATTACGTTTTAATATGTTAATTTCTTTCTTTTTTTTTTTCTTTTGTGAAGTATCACATATCAACAGAGCTGCCAACCTAATCCGGCAAATTGTTAGTACCGCCCCTTTTTGTACACCACTTAATTTTTAGAGTATTTTTCTACTTAATTCATCATAGATACATTTGAAGAGAATTGCTCTAAAAATTAAGTGGTGTAGAAAAAGGGGCGTTTTTCAGTAGGCGTTAACAATTTGCCGGATTAGGTTGGCAGCTCTGTATCAACATAAAATAGTCAAACTTCTTTTTTCTTTTTAAATATATAATATGAAAATGGTTTATAAAATTTGTTTCGCCATTTTATTTTTTGTTCATTTAATTTTACTAGTCTTATCAATGAAGCTTTAATTCAGATTTTGCTTGATTAACGGTTAATTATCTAAAAAAACTGTTATTTTTGTTCTTTATTTTATACTTACAGTCAGAAAATAAAAGAACTGAAATTATAAAATTTAGTTATTGTTTTGTTATAGAACAAATATATTTAAATATTTTATGTCTAGAATTTGCTCAATCTAAAACATTTTGTTAGTGCTTGTTTTATACACTTATTGCTCAATTAGAGTAAAAAAAATGTAAGTTTTATTCAGAACAAATTCTACCAAAAGATAGAAAATGAAAATATTTTTACTCCAGTCAATGAAATTATGATTTTTTTTCATTAAAAACATATTTGGTGAAGTAGTCGTGGATTAAGAAAATTTTGTTTTATGGCAGTAGAGAAAAAGATTTAAATTTTAATTAAACACCATCAAAATGTTGTATGTTTTTTTAGCATTTACAGCTGTCCCTTGTATTATCAATTCATTAAAGCATTTATGGATTTCTTCATTTCATTTCTATTTTTAGTGTAATAATAATAATAATAAAAGTTGATGGTTGGATGGTTTCTTAAAACTATATAGAATCAAAGTATTGCTAATGTATTGCAATTTCTCTCTCAGGACACAATAAATTGTTTTATGAAAATGTTTATTACTTAGTTGACTTATATAAACAAACAATGATATTTACTTTATCTTATATTATGTTTGCCTTAAAATATAAGAGTAGCGTTGTTAAATTATTTTCTGTTTCATGTATTTAGAGTAAATGCCTATATGTTAGCCTATTTTAAAGAAGCCAGTTGTAAGTACTCAAAAATTACAAAGGATAACTGTGCGTTTTCTTAAAAGTATGTCTATTCATTTACAATGAATAGCCTGTTTTAGTAATACTAATTGTAATTTTTATTTATTTGTTTTCTAATTACAAAGGATAGCTGTACCCATCCTTAAAAATATTTCTACTCATTTACGATCAATAGTCTATTTGAATAATAAGAGAATTACAAAGGATAGCTGTATATGTCTTTAAAAGTATTTCGTTTACAGCTAATTTAAAATATCTCCTTTCTTTATCCAAATGTGTAAACATTTGAATGTAATGTGCATTTCACATATTGCATAGAACCAGAAAGCGTAAAGGATGAGCTCTTATAAGTACTTGTTATTCACCCTAGCAATTTTAGATAACATTTATAGAGAAAAAAAAATGCTGTACATGCATTATACTTATGGAAAATGATGTAATTATACAATTATGTTGATTGAAAACAATTTGAGAGAATCTTAACTATAAACAATATAACAGCCAAAGAAAGTGCTGGCATTGGAAATATTGTATATTGTATATATTGTTGACCATGATACATGGTATGTAAATTAATTTTGTACAGGCACAGCTTATACATTAATCGAGATGTTATTGCTACTTGTTGACAAAGCAGCAGATTTTAATAATAAATAAAAAATAAAAAAAATCTCTCCTACAATTAGATATCTAGAATTAGATAGATATTTATTCGTAAAAATAAAAGTGTTTATCTATAAATACAATGGGGATTTTAAGGACAAATATTTCCTGCTTTTTAAAGTGCATAGTAAGTAAAAAATTTCAAAAATCTAATGCATACTCTTTAATTTCTGGTATATGTTATTTTTTCAATATATAATATATATACCCATAACTTTAAATAGCCATGCATGTTAGAGTCGATTTCGAACATTGGATGGATGTAGAGGGTTTTATCATAAACCACATGATAATCATCTTTAAATGATCATTAAGTTAAAAATAAATGAATTCATAAATAAATTTATAATAACAAAATGCAAATGTGGTAACTGTGGTGTTTGGAATTAGGATATTTCCCATAGTGACGAAGTTGTAAAAAAGCTGGTGTTAAATGCTGAAAAACAAGAACTTTATATAAACAACCACCTCTTATAGCATGTATATCCGTAAAACATCCTCAGGATATCCTATGGATGTTGTGTGCTCCTCAGGGCATCCCTGAGATGTCTTTAGGAGATGTGCTATATGGGACTATAACTTTGTAAACTCACAACAATTGTTTCAAATTTATCCCTCCATTTCGAAACTGGTTACATGTCTTAGCAGAACATGCATGGGACATGAAAAATTTTCTTTAATTATCGAACAAAACTTCTTTTAGTATGTCATGGCACAGCTCTTACGGGACATAAAAATTTTCTTTAATTATTGAACAAAACTCGTTTTAGTATGCCATAGCACAGAATTTATGAGGTACAAAAAATCTTTCCTTGATTATTAATCTAAACCCTCTCTAGCCTGTCTTAGCACAGAACTTACTTATGGGATTCCTTAATTATTCAACTAAACTCTCTAACATGTCTTGGCAACATAGCACCTTGAGACACAAATATTTCTTCTTTATTAATGGGGGGGGGGGGGGTTCTAACTTCAATATGAGTGCTTAAACTATTATCTCTTCCAATAATAAAGATATTTTTGCATTAGCTCATATATCATTGGTTTTTACAATAATTATTCACAAATTATTACTATCTGTGTGGGAAAAAAAAATATTTTAATGATTATTTAAATTATTTCATTGATTTATATATATATATAAATAAATATTAATTATTTATACACCTGGAAATTAAAAACATATTACATCCATAGCTTGAATTTTTTTCCATATGGCGATATATATACATATATTCAGAAATTAAGAGTATGCTATTTACTGAATAGCTATCAGAAATGGTGTACAATGATAAGTACACATATGCATGTATATTTTTCCCCTATGGGGAGTCAAATAATTAAAAAATAATCATGGAAATGAAACCTTAAAATTCCTCTATTCTTTCCATAAAATGTATGATGGACAAATCTGGTTTAAATACAGGTATTTTCATACATTGTTCAGCTGCCATTGCAGCCTTTTTTGAGGACTGTGAAATTGCCAATATTTTAAATGCTTAGCAGTGCCTCGTCAATAAGTGCAGATTTCTTTCTATTTTTCATTTATTACTATTCATTTTTCCCACCCCCTTTCTTGTCATGCTTCATGATAATTAAGTTTAGTTAAATTACATTTCAGTAAAACCATTGTGGATATGGTTATGTAATGCGAGTTTGAAGAAAATTACTTTATTAAAAAAAAAAAAAGTTATAGAAAATATTTATTTGTTGAGATTATTAAATTTGTGGCCAAAAATTATTCATTCGATTGTAGATTAAATGAGTCTTATGAGAATACATTTTTTTCATTTCTTGTACGATATGTTTTTGAAAATGGTTCTCAAATTTAAATTTTTCTTGGTACTGAATTTTTTTTTTGAGTATGGAAATTATTTTTTATTTATCATTTAACCCTTTCAGTTGCAGTGTTCCCGCTGATGGAACACCTAATTTTAATCCTCAAGTGCAAAAACTCACCCCGGAAATTTTTTAGCAAAAATTTACAATTATAACATAGCAGAAAAGGCCCTTTTTATAACGTGACAATTTAAAATTTCTTCTATTTTAATTATGTTCTTAAATTTCCAGTGGCAGTGTAATTTAAAAGATCCGAATTACCTTGCGCCGCAAAGGGTTAAAATAAAATACTCCGGAATAAATTGAAATGTTGGGATCTATGCAACTTTTACGAGTTTTTGTTGTCGATAATGTTTACTTATAAAGTGATTTATTTATTAAATTAAATATATTTGAATTTAATAAGGTTTACTTACAGATGTTTCAAACCGAAAATTTCTCGAAAAGGAACAATGCTAATTTTTTATTTTTTAAATATTTATGATCAGCTATGAGTCTAAAAGCCATTTTTAAAATTAGTTTAGTAATTTTTAAAATAAATTAAGTAGTGAACGTTAAAGAGTTAATCTAATCTTTTTTCCTGTGCGCACATTGAGGATTAAATAAAATTAAATTCATTACTACTGGTGTATTCAAAATTTTATTTTGTTTAATTTGCATATTGCTGTTTTATTATCGTTATACAGCAATTGATGCATTACAAACATAGATTCATTAATTATTTATTTAATTAATTAGTTACAGTTTAATATTTTCCTGTGTGGACATTGATGGTTAAATAAAATAAAATTTATTACTTGTATAGCCAAAATTTTATTTTTATTTAATTTTAGACAATTGATACATTACACACATAATTTCATTAATTATTTAGTTAATTAGTAACAGTTTAATATTTTCTTGTGTGCACATTGATGGTTAAGTAAAATTGTATTTGTTACTCATTTAGTCAAAATTTTGTTTTGTTTCATTTGCATATTGCAGTTTTATAATTATTATATAGCTATTAATGCATTATACACGTAGTTTTAATAATTTTACATAAAAACTGAAACATGCGTTTAAATTGTTCTGATTTTGAAATTTGTCTTTTTTTTTTTTTAACTTATAAATTACTAATTGAGAAAATTTAAATAATGAGTATTTATCTCTTTTAGTAGTATTTAATAATATTTATAGAAAAAAGCCCACATTTTAGTAAAAAAGAATGTCTTTTAAATATAAGTTTATAAATTTGACAGTTATACTGAAATTTATGAATAAACTATCGCTGGATAATAGTTGGTGTTAACTTATTGTTATTTCTTCTCAATCAAAATTTTTAATTTAAGCATAAAATAAATTAAAATTTTACTATGAAATATGCAAATGTGTAAAAATAATAATAAGATAAAGGAATACAATTTATAACATTAATTATACTTTTATCGGGAATTATAAAATACAATGTGTATCATATGATATATAATCTAAAGTCTCATATTATGTATATTTATTGTTTAAATGTTTAAACAAATTAGAACTGAAATCACCAATATTTTGCTTGTTTTTTCCACAAGAAAAATTTCCAGATTTGAGAACCATTATTAAAACTGTTCATTTCATAAATATTCATTTTTGTATTTTTATTTTCTCTCCCAAAATCATGCTTTTATGTATTTTGATAGAAATACTCCCGTTGCTTTTTTTTTTTTTTTTTTTTGTCATATAAAAAAGCAATTTTACAAATGCTTTCATATTTTTATTTGTTGAAAAAATAAATAAATAATTAACCCTCCACCACCCCCCTTGAAGCAGATTTTAGTCTTTTATTTTTTCATGCAAAGGCTCTACTATAGCACAATTTTGTTGTTGCACATTTTACTTTTGGTATAAATAAAGTTTTCCTTTTTTTTTTTGTTTTGATGTGTATATATAAGACTTATATAAAAATTTTAAAAAATATATTTTAATGTAAAAAAGAATATAAAGAATATAGTTTTTCTTTTAAAGAGTAATATATAATATATATTGTTATATTCTCAAAACGTGATATGCTGAAATGTAATTTAAGAAAAATGTGTATATTATTGAGTTTTTATGTATAGCGATTATTATGTCTTGTTATTTTATGAAAATGATTTTAAATTTATTGTGTTTTTTTTCCCTCGTCCCTTTTTATCAAGCCATGATTATTGCCATGATTATCCCCTCCCCCCTATTTTTTTGTATGTTTTGGGAAGTTCCTGTAGATACATATTAACTGTTGCAATATATAAAAAAAAAATGGATTCTTTCTGTTTTATATTCAATAATTAGATATAAATGTACCAATCTTATTTTCAAGTGATATAGATTAAGCATTTATGAGAAATTTGTCATAGTGTATCCATAAAAGATCCATTGTGCTATGCATTAGAAAAATTCAACTAGCCAACCAATTAATAAATAATAGGTGCCACGTCTAACTTTATACAAGAAATTCAGAAAAAATATATATCAAATATATTGTACTCTATGGAAAACAAAAGGCATGCAGAATTTGTCAGTATTGTACAGTTAAGTTTGATAAAACACAACACACATGAAATGTTGAAACACTACTGTTTAACCCACCTAGACACGAGGGTTTTTTTTTTCATCACTTTTCAAACTTGTTTTGTTTTGAGGTACATTATGAAAAAAGAAACACAAATACACTCACATTTTTGAAAGCAAAGAAAAGTTTGGCTACTGAAAGATGGAAATCTTGAATACTTTTTTAGAGATTGTAATGTAGAAGAAAAAATATCATTGGGGTATTAAAATACTGTATTGTAGAAGAAAAAATATCATTGGGGTATTAAAATACCCTATATTAAATACCCAATTAAAAGAAATTTCTAGAATTTTACTCGCAAAATTATAATTGCAGGCTAAGTCATTTAGGCATTTGTGATTGTGACATATTGTTTTTAAAAATCTTCAAAATTTAAAACTATAGGGTTTAATTTATTCTGAAAAATTAGAATTGCTTGTGACAGTGTAACAGTGCTTTTAGAAATTTTCAAATTTGTGATACAGAAATACATATTACTTCTTATGTGACACAAATTGTTTCTTAGAAATCTTAAAACTTGTGACGTGAAAACTTGTGACTTTCTGACTCTTAAATTTTATGACTTTTGACATTGAAAAACTTGGATTGCTTACTGTGTGACAGTGCTTTTAGAAATTTTCAAAATTTTGAATGTGATATTGAAAGATTTATGATTATGTGACACATAATGTTTTTTAGAAATCTCAAAATTTTAAATTTTATGACTTGTAACTACTAGGATTGCTAACCATGTGACAGTGCTTTCAGAAATCTAAAAGTTGACATGTAGCATTTGTGATACTGAAAAATTGAGATTGCCTATTATGTGGCACATAGTCCTTTTTAGAAATCTCAAAATTTGAAATTTTAGGAATTGTAAGATTGACGTTAAAAACTGAACCATTGGATTGATAATGCTCTTTATCTTCAAAATTTCTAATTTTAAGGTTTGTAAATTTAAAACATTAGGATCCCAGGTAAAAAAAAAAATCAGCTAAAATCCTTAAAAACGTTATGGATGGACTTTAAAGGATTCCTACAGGTTAATTTTAGGAATTCCAAAATACCTGCAGTATATCTGCAGTCTTGCTGAAAATTTCCTTGTAATGTTTTTTTTTATATATATATGGAATTTGCTGCCTTAAAAATATTTTTAAAAATATGTAGGAATAAAATGATAGGTATATAATATTTCATTAAAATATTAGTGTATTATAGGATATACTACTTTGATAACATAAAATTTTAAGCAATATGACTTATTGAAATACTTAAAATATAGCAAGATCTTTCTTGATATTCTAAAATACTGTTAAAGTAAAATAAAAATTACCAGTTGGTAAGAATCAAATTAACTACATTTTCTGGGAAAATGTGGCAGGATTGCCTCATTTTCTTAAACCTATATTTGTGGCACCTTTAGCTTCCTGATAAACTTTAATAAAATAAAAATTTCTTAAATAAGACCTTACTTGCGAAATTAATTACATGTTTCAAGAAAATTAATCCTCCTCCTTCTTCAGGCTAAACATGTCTTACAAATAATAACAGGTGACTTGGTGTTGGAATATTAAACCCGAATAAACTACTACGTCAGAAATGCCAAAGAAAAATATTTGAATTGCATACCGCTGTTTCGGTAGCCTTAAGCGTACTGTCTTCAGTGCAAAAAGAATTCTGAAACTGGAGAAGTGCACGTATATATAGGAGAGGGACTGGATTTATTTCAACCAATAGGATTACGAGAAAGGTGCGGAGTGTTCCTAAATTCCTATTGGCCGCACTCCCCACCTTTCCTGTAATCCTATTTTTTGAATTAAATTCGGTCCCTCTCCTATATATACGTGCACTTTCCAGTTTCAGAATTCTTTTTGCACTGAAGACGGTACGCTTAAGGCTACCGAAACAGCTGTATGCATCTCAAATATTTTTCTTTGGAATTTCTGACGTAGTAGTTTATTCGGGTTTTAATGTCTTACAAAAGTAAAGATTGAAATACATGCTTCTATACATGTACCGTTTGCATGAGTTTCCTGAAAGAAAATTACTTTTTTTGTAGCACAATTTCGTTCTTTCTTGTTGTTATTTATTCAATTTTATATTTTATCGAGGTTGTGTGGAGTATATTGTTTCCTTATATGTATATATATGAATTGCATTTCTATAAAATCTAGCCATGTATTGCATTTTAAATTTTTATTGCTGAATTGGTTAAAATTAAAAATTCAAACTTGAGCTGATTTTTACGAGACTTTTAACAGTTAATATGTGTCACAGGACCTTTTTCTAAACAAATTGTTATTAGAAAGTAACTTTTTGTGTAATTTCTTTTATTATTTAAAGCAAAGATATTATATTGATTTAATTTATTAAATTACGATATTCGAGTGCAGCTTTGCCACATGTATCTCGAATCCTTTGTGTGAAATTAGCTTTTACTATGAAACTTTAGCAAAGCAGCTTTGTCAATTTCCTCTAAGTCACTCAGAGCTGCATTAAAGATTTCTTTTGATATACTTAATTTATTTTCTACTTATGTTTTAATCATTTTCTTTCTCACTATTGCATAGATCATTTAAATTTAGAGTTTTTTGTTACTTCAAACAAAATAGCAGCTATGGAATATAATACTACAAAATATATTTATATCATTATATATACTTATAATAATTTTAAAATAATGATTATAATCAGGCTTTCTTTATTTTGTTGTTTCAGTGAAGTTGAATTAAAATCAAAATTAAATAAATAAATATATATATTATTTTAACAATGAATGACAATTTGTCAATATAAAACAAATAATTTAAATTTGATTTTAAAAGACAACATTAATAATTTTGTATTCAAGTACATAGTTATTTAGGTCACACATTTAAAGGCCAACACAAATGCAGCTCTTTTTTTTTTTTTTATTTTTTTTTTTTACATACGATCTATGATTTACAAAGATCTGTACATTTTCATATTTACCTAAATTCTTAATATATATTACTAAGGTTTTAATTGTACAGTATTTTAATAAATAATATGGCTGAAATTAGAAGGAATAAATCAAAAAATGAAAATTATGAAATCTTACTTAATCAGAGGCAATTATCACCTTTAGCCACTAATTAAAAACAAGGTAAAATCAAAGACATTGTCTTTGAATGTGCTATATTTTTATAAATTCAAAAATTTCCGATTACTCCTTACTTCTGCTTTTCAAACTATTCAAAATTTATTTTATTTATTTTTATTTTTTCTAGTAATAACACTTTAAATATTTTCTAAGAAAATTTAATATTTTACACCGTATTTAGTCAAATAATTTGTTTTATACAACTAGAACAGAAGGAATTTTAGAACAAAATTTTATGTTTTTGTATCATTAATTTTTAATTGTATTAGAAATAATAAGAAATTTAACTAGAATTTTTTTTAAAAATTATTATTATTAATTGTGCAGGCGGCTTTTTGAGGAGAAAATGAAACATTTCCCTGTTAATCTTTAGTGCAATTTATTAAAAAATTTTCTGCTGTATTATGAATCAGATAATTTTTCAAATAAAATTCTAATGATCGTTTATAAATGAAAATTATTATCTAATTTTGATCAAACTTTTAAAGTAAAATAATTTCGATAAAAGTTAGTTATTTATCAAACTTTTGATTAAAAATAAAATGAAATTTGGCGATCCGTAAACTAATCATGTACCCAGTTTCTGATAAATTAACTTAATACCATCTTTATTCAAAATTAGTGTCATATATGAGTAAGGGTTTCGAAGTATGTTAAATTAGTATTTAAAATTTTTAATTATATTTTCGTATTTATATTTGTTTCCAATGATATTTAATGCATTTTAAGTGCAGCAGCTGGTATCAATGTTTTTAAATTGTTTTAATTTTATTGTATAGTACGAAATCACAACATTCAACTAGGGCTCTTGTATACAATTATTTGCTATATGGTTATACAGTAAAATCTTAAGAAGTCCACCACCATGCCATAGGAAATTGGTCCTTTCCAGAGGTGGTCTTTTGATAGAGATTGTTCAAAAAATTTTTATTCAGGTGACAATGTTAATAAATCAAAATATTTTATTTATTCAAATTTACACTTAGCATTTGTCTATTCTAAGAATATTTAGTATTAATTTGATTGAATCTTGAAAACTTTTTAGCACTAATTTTGTTTTCCAAAAATTTGCTAATATACTGAACTAAATTGTTTGGCTGATCATTTCTGAGTGGGAAACAGGTCTTTATTAAAAGTGTACAATACCTTACCTCACTGATAGCCAAAGCTCATGTTATTCATTGGGTAAACTTGCTTACTTAATGTGTTTTTTTAAATTCCATTTTCATGTTCAGAAAATTCACAAATGCTAAATTAGTACTTGTTTTTTAAAATGTATTTTTTTAAAATCAATTTTCTTTTTTTTTTTAAACAAGTACTAATTTAATGACTGTGAAATGTTACTCATTGGGGGAAACTTGTTTTCACAATTACTCATTACTTAATGTGTTTTTAAAAATTCCGTTTTCACATTCAGAAAATTCACAACTGCTAAATCAGTACTTGTTTTTTAAAACGTATTTAAAATAATTTTTTTTTTTTTTTTTTTTTTTTTTTTTTTTAAACAAGTACTAATTTAATGATTATGAATTTTCTAAATGTGAAAAACAGAATTAAAAAAGAAAAAAAAAGTGCATTAGGTAATGAGTAATTGTAGAAACAAATTTCCCCATTGCATAACGTGGGATTTAGCTGTTGACGAGATTAGGTATTGTACGTTCTTAATAGAGGTACACAAGTGTACATGGGCCTTTAATAAACAACAACAACAACAAAAATAAATAAATAAATAAATAATAATAATAATAATATATATATATATTTTTTAAAACAAGTACTAATTTAATGATTGTGAATTTTCTAAATGTAAAAAACGGATTTTTTTTTTTTTTTTTTTTTTTTTTTTTTTTTATTATATTAGGTAATGAGTAATTGTAGAAACAAATTTCCCCATTGCATAACATGGGATTTGGCTGTCGACGAGATTAGGTCTTGTACATTCTTAATAGAGGTACACAAGTGTACATGGGCCTTTAATAAAGATAAATTAGTATTATGTCCTGCAACAAAAATTTGGGACTGGGAAAAACAGACCATAAAGGAAGGTGGCCCTTCAACAGAAGTGGACTTTTAGAGAGGTTTACTGTATATATATGTTTTTTTTTTTTTTTTTTTTCTTCCCCTGAACTTACGTGATAGAAAATCATAAGCGAGTGCTATATACTTCAGTTGATAAGGATATTATGTGGTGTATTTGAAGGTTGATTATTATGTGTGGTAAAGTCTGCATTCTAGTATCCAAATATGTTGCAATAATAAAAATTATGTTGTACATTAATCAAAGTACTGTTGTAGATATTCCTGCATTTGTTTTGTTTATAAGAATATTTATATGGCAGTTTTGGATGCTCTTCATTCTGCCTTTCATTTGTTGTGCTAATTTAATAATTATTATTTTTTAAGTTTCATTAAAAGAAAAGCTCATTTATTATTTAATTAGAAACAGCCTGAGAAAAAATCTAAGTCATTTCATCCAAAACAAATTGTTATTGGCTTAGAATTTTGCTCAAGCAAAATTTTACATTTTTATTTTTCACTTTGTATTGATATGTATTATGTTATTAAATATATACCTTTATAAAATAAAAAAAAAATGCCTCTGTTTTATTTATTTTCTGAATAATCTAACTTGTTTCTACAAAGTTTATCTGATTTTTAAATCTTCTCCATTAACATCCATACTGAAAACGATTATGCTGATAGAGATAAAATAGTTCCACTTTTTTTGCTACCATTATCTTTGGACAAAAATTTACCTTACAAAATCACATACACACACACCCAAAAAGAAAAAAAAAAAAAGTTATAAAGATTTTTGTATGGAATTACTGGTGGCAAAAAAAGTAGAACTCTTTCATCCTTGTGAAATCCTCAAAATGCATATTTTGCCCTATTCTGCGATATTAAGCGTCTGAAATTCTCAATAACAGAATTTTCAAAGTAGAATGTTGGTATTCTATCAGATTCTGGCCCATGCAATAAATAATATTTTAAAACTGGGCTGACATTTTTGTGACCATTCTTTCTTAAAATAATGTCTACACACAGACTAGCAAATAAAATAATTAATAAATTGAGTATTTTACAGACGGACCGACATCATATTATCGATTTTGTTATTTTCGAATCCCTCCTAACTCAAAAAGGGGTAAAAACATTCAAAAAGTTATAAATAGTATTTGATTATGAGAAAACAGAATCACAGTAAGAAAAATAGGTATATTCCATATAATAATGCAGTGTTGGGCATAATTGATTAAAAAGTAATTGAATTACAATTAAATTATAATTAATTTACTGTCAATCGATTAGCAAGTAATTGATTACAAATAAATTGGATAAGTAATTTAATTTATTGTATAAGTAATTCAATTTATTTGTAATCAATTACTTATTAATCGATTGACAGTAAAATAATTGTAATTCAATTACTTTTTAATCAATTATGCCCAACACTGTAATAATGCTTATTTTATTTATTTCTATGAAGTTTTTTTTTTTTTTTTTTTTTATATAAAACCAAATTAAAATACAAGTAATTAAATTAAAATAATGCTGGAGCAGGATTCTCATAAAGGAAAATTTGAATACCAGAATTTTTATGCAGTAATTTTTCTTAAATAGATATTGATGGATTTCAACAATTAATTAAATCTAAAAATACTGGTGTTCAAAGTTTCCTTTCTTAGAACCCTGCCCTTTACTCTTTAAAGTGCATTCTACATTTCTGATTTTGATGAAACATGGTATACATTAAATAAAATTAAAATTATAATGAAGCACTTTACACAAAATTAATTAAATATAAAAACCTTAATAGGTACCTCATATTTCATCGTTAATATTTTCGGCTGGGCGCCCAGCTCTTTTCAAACGATCTTCATCTGTGTTGGATCTCTTAGAGTTGTGGTCTTTTATAGATTTCATAAGTTGATTCCACATCCGGTCAGGAGCAGTTGATACAACGCCGGATGTGTGCAATGACAGTGACGCAATGGCTCCTGACCGGATGTGGAATCAACTTATGAAATCTATAAAAGACCACGAATCTAAGAGATCCAACACAGATGAAGATCGTTTGAAAAGAGCTGGGCGCCCAGCCGAAAATATTAACGATGAAATATGAGGTACCTATTAAGGTTTTTATATTTTATTAATCATGGTATACATATTGTGTAGATCAGTGGTAGTCAACTTGATCCCCACTAGTGGGCGGTAGTGATTTTGTCCGGTACTGAAGCACAAACATTGAAAAGAAAATTCTTAAAAGTATTGGTTTAAAATTTTCATAGTATTATTAAAAAAAAAAAAAAAATGCATTAGATTTTCATAAAATTCTTTAGTATAAAATTCCCATTACTATGGAACCAATAGGTGGTCAGAAAATTTTATTATTAACAGGAATACAAAAGAGGTGGTAGCTATAAAAACATTGACTACCCCTGGTATAGATCATGAGAATAAGATTTTTGCAATAATTAAAAAATAGTTCAAATTTTCACCACCAGGCGAAAATAGGATGTTTAACTTTTTCAAGGAAAAGTAATTAGGCTTTTTGTAATTTTGAATATATACCAAAACATTTTGTACAATATAATAAATTATAATATATTATCGATTCAAATTATAATTTTCGAAAACTCTTGCGTATTTAACAGTTCAGAAATCCAACAAGATGTGCTGTATTATTTTATATTTTACATGGTGCATAAATATTTCAAGTAAGAACTTAAATTTTTTTTTCCTTTTTTAATTACAGAAATACTTTTTTCTCATGCTCTTTAATGATATGTATACCAAGTTTTATTAATATTCGATGTCTAAAATATGAATAGAATCACTATTTACAATCACCTTGTATACATATCTAAACTGTATTATTTGATATTTAAGGTTTCTGGTTCTATCTAGAATTGGGCACGAAACCTGTTTATAGATTATACGCATATTTAAAAAAAAAAAAAAAAAAATCCATGATGAATACAAATTATTTTTGTCTCACAAGGAAACATTCAAAAGGTATCATCTTCAAAAAGTATTGAAAAAAATATATTTGATTCTACTCTTCATAAAACACCAGAAATTGAAAAAATTATCGGCTGAAATTAATTACAGCGACCGCAAATTTTTTTTCGAAATTAAGCATATTTGGCGATTTCACACTGCTAGGCGATTGATTTTGAGTACTTGGCGGAAAAGCAAAACACGGTTCTGTTCGTACACGGCAATCTTGGTGCTAGCAAACGTATCGCCTAACAGCGCTAAATCGCCAAATATGCTTAATTTTGATAATTTTTTGTGGTCGCAATAATTAATTTCAGCCGATATTTTTTTCATTTTCTGGTGTTTTATGAAGAGTAGAATCACATATATTTTTTTCAATACTTTTGAATGTTTCCTTGTCAGAGAAGTATAACACTAAATGTCAAAAGAAAGTCAATCCTGTACCCTACAGATGGCATCTTAGTTTTTTTTTTTTTAATTAAAAATATCTAACTTTTTCCTATTATCACAGATCTATGATTCAGCCATTCGTTTAAATTTATAACCGAGTTTTTTTTTTTTTTTTTAAATACTTTATACTGAAAATTTACACCTTCCGGGCTACCTCCCCTCAGGGAGAGGAAGCGATGCTCTTATATATGCAGAATTTTTGTTTACAACATGTCAAGTTTTTAACCTAGTGCAGGGATGATTGTGTTCAGGTATTTTACTTGATTTCAGGTTTTTTTTTTTTTTTTTTTTTTTTTTTCATTTTTAGTACTTGAATTCCTGTTTTTCTTATACTTATATTCATAAAATAAGACTAAAATATCAAATTCATATGACTGCTAAACTAATTACTATTAATATTTTTCATAATGAGGAGATTGTACATCCTTCTGGTAAATTATATTTTGTCTATCTATATGGAAGCTTTTTCTTGCTGAAATTTCAGGAATTTTTCATGAATTCACAATCATCCCTGCTAGGGCAATGTCATTTTCAGGAAATTTGACATATCACAGCAGTGGCAAACATCTTACAACCTGAATGTAGTAATGTTAAATATCTGACGAAATATGCGCGCTTTTGGTAAACAATATTTGACTGCGCATGCGCAAACTTTAACGAGATTTCTTTTATATAATTTATTAGTAAAACACACAGTTTATTCTTATAAAAAAAAAAAAAAAAAATCCAGACAAATGTCTTGAAAATCAGAAATAATCATCGATAGAAGATACTAATTTCAAATACACTCAAATAAGAAACAAATGAATATAGTTATATTCAAATTTCATTTTGAATTAACGTATATTATATTACCATTAAGTCAAAATAAAAATGTGGATTAAACCTCTTATCATTTTTTTCCCCCTTGAGAGCGACAATTAATACAATTCTTTCTGTTGAGGATATCTTTTTGAAATTTCATAATATTACAGGGTTGCCACGCTACCTGAAAAACCTGGAATAGTCAGGGAATTTGAAAATTGACCATGAAAGTCAGGGAATTTGAATATTTTAGCCAAAATCTGGAAAAGTCAGGGAATTTTATACAATGATTGCCAAAAAAACTAATTTTTCCTCCAACGTAGAGTCATTTTTTTTTTTTTTTTTTTTTTAAGCTTCTGCCATTTTTTTTTTTTTTAAGCTTCTGCCATTTTTTTTTTTTTTTTTTTTTTTTTTTTTTTTTTAAACAAGACCCTCTTAGAAAGACCCCTCATGGAGGGAAATCTGTCCTTAGGTCAAAGTAATATGTAACTTTTGTGTTTTCAAGTGGTGCCATAATTATTTTGCCCTCAACACAACCAATGCACAATATGTGGCTAGACTGGAATTTTCTTAGAACACGTCTGGAAAACCTGGAAAAATCAGGGAATTTCATTCTCCTATTTGAGTGGCAACCCTGTATTTACTTTATATATGTACGAGTATATATAACAATAAGAATGGAGCGAAAAACAAACAGATGAATAATTCCCACAAAAGCCAATTTGGTAACTAATTATCTTAATTATTATTTTTTTTTTCTACTTATTTTTATTTTTTTACTTTACTTGAAAAAATCTGGAGTGACTCCACTCGACTTTCCGAACATTGAGTAATTATCAGTTTTGTAGATAAAGTAAAGAAAGAGGAGTTGTTAAACAAACAAAATTAGAAAACCATAATAGAGTGTTTGAGTATTATTCTCATATATTACACGATATTTTATTTAACGCTACTGAATTTTGAGCCCATAGATCATAATGATAAAGAATTTTTTGTTGTGTTCTGTAAAAACCTATAAATGTTAGATTCACCAAAATGCTTGTAGTTAGTGCAACAGTGATTTATAATATTCATATAAATTTTCAGCTCAATTGATTAAGGCGTTTAGATACTATCGCACTTTTAAAAATTTGGTCCCATACGCCATAATGATAAAGAATATTTATTTGTGTCCCTGTAAAAAAAAAAAAAAAAAAAACTGTAAGTACTAAATTCACCAAAATCTATCCAGTTCGTGCAACTGTGTCTTATAACATGTGTACATTTTTTTTGCTCAGATTAATAAAGCGTTTAGACGCTATCGCACTTTTAAAAATTTGGCCACATAGGCCATAATGATAAATAATTTTTCCTGGTGTCACTGTAAAAAAACTGCAAGTGCTAGATTCACCAAAATCTATAGGGTTCGTACTATGGTGACTTACAATATACGTACCAACTTTCAGCTTATTCGAACAAAGCGTTTAGACGCTAGCGTGTTCACTCACAGACACACACACATACATACATCATCGTAAAAATAGTGAAAACGGACTCACGGGACCTCGAAACGTATAGAAACATAAAAATGTCAAATTCGGATTTTTGACATGATTACAATACTTTCCTCACTGCAGTGTTCGGAAAGTAAAAAGAAGAAGCATGCTCACTTTAAAATAATTCAGATAAGAATATAAAACATACAGAAATATAAAAAGAAGAAGCATGCTTATTTTAAAATAAGTCAGATAAGAATATAAAATGAAGAAGCATGCTCACTTTAAAATAATTCAGATAAGAATATAAAACATACAGAAATATAACAAGAAGGAGCTTTTAATTGATTATAATAAAAAAGTTTCTATACGATCTGACATTTGGAAAAAAAAAAAAAAAAAAACTGACTTTATGGGATATGATACAAATAACACTGTTCTGCATGAAAATCGGGCTCAACGCCATTTTTGCAAATTCTTATGTAAAATGTCCTCCTAAATCCGAATATGATACCTATTTTGCCCTATCACCCACCGTTTTTTGGGGACGCCACCCTATTTTTATCACTTTTCGGTAATTTTATGGCTATAAATTTGTTTTGTAAGGCGAGGAATGGAATTTTTAAACTTAAATATGGTCTGAGGGGCTGCAGAAGTAAAAAATTCTAAAACATGAACATTTGCAGCAGGGAGAAAATTTAGGGGGGGGGGGGGGGTTGCCACAGAAATTATTTATTATATTTTATTAATAAATTATTATTATTATATATTATATATATATTAAGTGTTAAAATAATTCTTTTCCATTCTCCAAATCAAATTCATGGCCATAAAATTACCGAACAGGGATAAAAATTAGGGAAGGGGGTGGCGTCCCGAGAAAACGGTGGGTGAGTGGGAAAAAATGGGGGGGGGGGTCATATTCGGATTCAGGAGGTCATTTTACATAAGAATCAACAAGAATGGTATCGGGCTCGTTTTTTTTTTTTTTTTTTTTTTTTTTTTTTGCAGCGCAGTGCAATTGAATAAATAATAAAATAAATGGCTCGGAACGTAGAAGAAATTCATCAGGAATTACCACTTCCAAACTGAGCTAAAATATGCAAGGTTTCATTATTTAGCAAGCGATGTTACGCAAAATACACAAAAAGGTAATTCAACCTTGCAATTAAAGTATCATTTTCAGTGAAATAAAAGAAAATAAGATGGATTATAACTTGCAATTAGAATAAACAAAGCTTCACCAAAAATAAATTCACAAAGCTCTTGTTAAAAGCTACACTAATCGTAAGCATGTATGAAATACCCAAGCAAAACATGAAGTTATATTTCACTATGACTTCAGAATTAACATTATTGATTTAATTTACATTATAAACTATGTATGCATGTATATGTAATTAGCGTAACTGCATTTTTGGTCTAATAAGCTATCCAGAATCAAATTTAAAGATTTGTTAAAGTTTTTTTCAATAGTGCTAAAATGCTTCAGGTAGTTTAAAAATGTAGTTTAAATAAATAAAAAGTGCATATCTATGTAAAACTTGGCAATATAACGGGTGTACCAGAATAAAATAGACTGATATAAATTCATGTATAACTAAATTTATTTAAGTGAAACCCAATTTGGTTTTACACATAAACAATATAGATAGAATAATAAACAAAATGCAACATATTAATTTATGTAAATAATCCCCGTTGCTGTTTGCCATTCGATGTCTCGTCCAACTGAGACAACTTTCCATTATTACGTCCTTTCTTATTCTCTTTGCAGCTCGTTTTAGTTCTGAAATCTATATTTTTTAACATTTTATTTTATCCCAGTTCATCTGCTGTACAAATTCATCTTAAATCGAGTAGTCCAGTGGATTTAAATCCTTTTTTCATCAGAAAAAAGGATTCTCTTAGTCTAACCTCTTCTGAAATTGTGTCGCACCCAATTAGCGAATTTGATTCTTTTCTGCTTTTGAGGTTTTATGAGTTTAGGTTGTATTCGTTTTTCGTAAGTTCTTAATCGAATGTCATTTTTAAGTATTCACTGTACAGATGGTTTTGATACTTTCAGTTCCCTAGCAAGTTTCCTTATGGATATGCTCTTCTTACGTGTCAAGCAACTCTTCTCTTTTTGAATCAGATTTTTGGTGCGGACAATGCGTGGACAGTCTGGAGGTTGAGATGTTTTAATATTGCCACTCTTTCTAATCATATTACATCACTTAAAAACAATGGCATAACTTAAAACACCTTTCAAATGAAGAAATATTTTGCTTCTGGACTCTCCACTTTTGAACTTCGAAAGTACCAATTTTTCTACATCTTTGCTCTTCATACTATCCTGCAGTTGCAATGTAATTTTTGCTTTTGAGTTGTTGCACAGATTTTACCAATGTAATTCGAATCTATGAAAAACGTATATGTGTATATATAATATAAAATTTCCATGCATACATACAAATAGTAATAGTCTATTTTATTCTGGTACACCGGTTATATATATTTAAGAGTTAAAGTAATTTTTTTCCATTCTCCAAATCAAATTAATGGCCGTAAAATTACCGAACAGTGATAAAAAATTGGGGAAGGGAGGTGGCGTCCCGAGAAAATGGTGGGTGAGTGGGAAAAAATGGGGAGTCATATTCGGATTCAGGAGGTCATTTTACATAAGAATCATCAAGAATGATATCAGGGCTCGATTTTTTTTTTTTTTTTTTTAATTTATTTATTTTGCAGCGCAGTATAATTGAATAAATAATAAAATAAATGGCTCAGAACGTAGAAGACATTCATCAGGAATTACCACTTCCAAACTGAGCCAAAATATGCAAGCTTTCATTATTTGGCAAGCGATGTTACGTAAAATATACAAAAAGGTAATTCAACCTCGCAATTAAAGTATCATTTTCAGTGAAATAAAAAAAAATTAGATGGATTATAACTTGTAATTTGAATAAATAAAGCTTCACCAGAAATAAATTCACAAAGCTCATGTTAAAAGCTACACTAATCGTAAGCAGTATGAAATACCCAAGCAAAACATGAAGTTACATTTCAATATGACTTCAGAATTAACATTATTGATTTAATTTACATTATAAACTATGTATGCATGTATGTAATTAGAGTAACTGCTTTTTTGGTCTAATAAGCTATGCAGAATCAAATTTAAAGATTTGTTAAAATATTTCTTCAATAGTGCTAAAATGCTTCATGTAGTTTAAAAATGTAGTTTAAATAAATAAAAAGTGCATGTCTATGTAAAACTTTGCAATATATATATACACTGATGGAAAAAAAAATCCCAACACCAAGAAAAAATTATTGTACAGTAATGACATTTCAGCAATACATTTGTCTAGGTAACATATTTAATTGATTAAAGTTTCAAGATCACAGGTAGAGCCATTGGCGAAAAGAGCCATTTCAAATGTGAAATGTTGGTACATTAGTAACCGGTGTAACCGCCAGAATTTTGAATGCAAGCATGCAAACGTGCATGCATTGTGTCGTACAGGTGTCGGATATCAGTTTGTGGGATGGAGTTCCATGCCTGTTGCACTTGGGCGGTCAATGCAGGGACGGTTAATGCTGGTTATGGATGACGCTGGAGTTGTCGTCCAATGATGTCCCATACGTGCTCGATTGGAGAAAGATCTGGTGATCTAGCAGGCCAAGGCAACATGTCGACACTCTGTAGAGCATGTTGGTTTACAACAGCGGTATGAGGGCGAGCGTTATCCTGTTGGAAAACACCCCCTTGAATGCTGTTCATGAATGGCAGCACAACAGGTTGTATCACTAGACTGACGTACACATTTGCAGTCAGGGTGCGTGGGATAAACACGAGAGTGTTCCTGCTGTCATACGAAATTGCTCCCCAAACCATAACTCCAGGAGTAGGCCCTGTGTGTCTAGGCCGCAGACAGGTCGCTAGCAGGCGTTCACCTGGCCTCCTTCTAACCAACACACGGCTATCACTGCGACCAAGGCAGAACCGGCTTTCATCAGAAAACACAACAGATCTCCACTCCGTCCTCCAATGAGCTCTAGCTTGACACCACTCACGTCGCAAACGGCAGTGGTTTGGAGTCAGTGGAATGCACGCTACAGGGCGTCTGGCTCGGAGCTGTCCTTGAAGTAACCGATTTGTAACAGTTCGTTGTGTCACTGTGGTGCCAACTGCAGCTCGAATTTCAGCTGCAGACGCAGTACGATTAGCCACAGCCATACGCCGAACACGGCGGTCTTCCCTCTCAGTAGTGCCACGTGGCCGCCCGGAATCCGGTCTTCTTGAGGCAGTACCTTCCCTTGACCACTGCTGCCAACACTCATGCACAGTGGATACATTCCTGCCAAGTCTTTCTGCAATATCGCGGAAAGAAAACCCACCTTCTCGTAGCCCTACTACACGACCTCGTTCAAACTCAGTGAGCTGTTGATAATGGCTTCTTCGTCTTCTTAGAGGCATCCTTGACTAACATTAACCCACTACGTCAAATCTCAACTGTAAATAACGATCACGAACCTTACGGCGCTTATTTAAAGCAAACCTCATTTGCATGTTCATAGTGTCGCTACTAGCGCCACACTTATGCGCGTAGCTCGAAATTTGAATCGACGTCATCTTTCAGATGTATAAACACGCCTACCAAATTTCGTTTATCTAGCACAGCTCCTTCCTGGTGTTGGGATTTTTTTTTTCCATCAGTGTATATATATACATATATATATATATATTTAATACTTTTTCTTATACATCCCTAATTCTTTTAAGTATGTTCTATTAAACATCAAAATAATAATAATAATAATAATAAGTTTTTTCGTAAATATCTGCCGGAGTTTTGGTATTTTGATGGTCATGAAAAAATGGAAATTGAGAAAACGTAATTTAAAGATTTCAAATCTGTAAAAATTATATAAAAAAACATCAGAATTGTTGTTTGAATATATTTTTTATTTAACGAACCTAATATAGTTCCATTTATTATTACACTGATTCTGCATGAAAATCGGCCTCAAACACCATTTTTGCAAATTCATATGTAAAATGACCTCCTGAATTCGAATATGACACTTATTTTGCCCTATCCCTGCTTTTTTTTTAGGAACCACCCCCCCCCCCCCCCATTTTTATAACTTTTCGGTAATCTGTTGACTATAAATTTGATTTGTAGGGGGGAAAGGATTATTTTAACTGTTAAATATCTTCTGAGGGGCTACAGAGTTGGGAAAATTCTAAAACATGAACATTTGCAGCAAGGGGAAAACTTAAGGGGGGGGGGGTGATTTGCCACTGAAATTACATATTACATTTATTATATTTTTTAAATCAATTGTTATTATTATTTATTAAACGTTATGTTTTTTTTTTTTTTTTTTTTTTTTTTCCTTTCCTTCTTTTAAGTGTTAAAGTAATTCTTTTCAATTCTTCAAATCAAATTCATGGCTATAAAATTGCCGAATAGTGATAAAAATTGGGGGAAGGAGTGGCGTCCCGAGAAAACGGTGGGTGTTTGGGCAAAATGGGAGTCATATTCGGATTCAGGAGATAATTTTACATGAGAATCAGCAAGAATGGTATCAGGGCTTGAAAGGGAAAAAAAAAAAATAATAATAATAATTGCAGCAGTGTCATTAAAAGGAAGTAGAAGCTTTTATACGAAACCTACTTCTACGGTGCCAAGTCCCCTTAAAATGTTCTAATATTAACTCTATAAGGAAACTTATAATAAAAATAAATTAAAAAATAATAGGGTGTAACGTTCGGTAGATTTCCGTATACTATCACCTAAAAATTTCAATTTACTGATAAATTGGACTTAATGTTATTCTTAAAAATATATTTCTTCTCTAAAAAACTTTTCTTTTTCTTTTCCTTTCTTTCTTCTTAGTTTATTATTATTATTATTATTATTAAGAAAGGGGTTCCTAATATAAAACAGTTTTTAAGTGCCTTTCATACAGCTTTGATATAACAGATTAGTTCTGGTAGGTTGGATGCAATATTAATCTTATAAATATATTTCTTCTCATTCCTTTTCTTTTTCTTTCTTTTTCTTTTTTCCTTAATACTAGAAAAGTTTCTAAGAAAAAGTAGTTTTTGAATATCTGTATTTGAGTTAGAGAAACGTCTTGCATAAAGTTTGGGTATAATAGATTGTTTCCGATAAACTGGACGTAATATTATTATTCTAATAAATGAATTTCTTCTCAGAAGAATTATTTTTCCTTTGATTACTTTCCTTTCCTTTTCTTACTTTCGCACCCCCCCCCCCCCCACTTAATAAGAAAAATCGACAATTACAGACGTTTTCTTTTCTTTCTTTGTTTCTTTTTTTTTTATACTAATTTTTTCTTGCATTTTCTGATTTGTGTCAGTTAAATTGTTTTTTAAACCTTGTGATTATTATTATTATTATTATTATTATTATTATTTTTCTCTTCTCTTCAAGAGATATCTATACCGCAAAGCTGCTTTTGAGTGTCTAACATTCAAGTTAGAGAGGCGTCTACTATAAAAGTTGAAGATAAAAGACTGGTTCTGATATAAATTGGACATAATATTATATTTATAAATGTATAAGCGGAATATATAAACATAATATATTTAGCAAGCCATGTCGACGATTCTAGGCAAATTGTTGAAAGTCAGTTTCCTTCAACAGTTCTCAAATTTCTCCAAATCAGGTCAGTTGAGGTTTTCAAAAATTTGAAAAAAGAAAAGAAGAAAAAAAAAAAAAACTGCTCAAGTCAATTTCTATTGAAAAAAGTTTAAAAATATTTAAGAAATTTAAGCTCAAAAATTTAAATTTTCTCAAATGAAACCCTTTTACAAAAAAAAAAAAAAAAAAAAAAAAAAGAAAGAAAAGAAAAACTTTTGATAGACTTGTTATCGGAAATTTTCAAATCTTAATAAACTTCTTTTAGCCTGTAAGAATTTCTACAAAATTTCATATTTTGGAAAAATATTTAACAGTTTTATATTTGAAAGCTTTCTTACCAGGCATATAAACCGCATATAATCCACAAAGAGGCTAAAAAAATGAAAACTTTTTGTATATTGGTATTATAATTGGTATGCTGTGGCTATGACTATAACTTTGTTCTATTTCGTTAGAATATAATAATTGGTTGGTAACTATGTAAATCCTGAAAAGTTTTGTAAAACAGCCCCACCTATCGGTCGATATGCACCTAAATTGAATACCATCTCACATATCAAGATTAGTGCATTAATAACGACAGAAGCTGAAAATACCTATCTCACTGACAGCTGTGGCCCATGTCATTCTACGGGAAAATTTGTTTCCGTAATTATTCATTACCAAATGTATCTTCTGAAATTCACATTCAGAAAATTCATAACCGTTAAATTAGTACTCATTTTACAATTTTTTTTTTTTTTTTTTTTTTTTTTTTAATTTTTAGTGTTTCATTTTGTGGCAAAAAAATAGGAAAAATGCACTTAGTAAAAAATTTTCATTTTCGAACTCAAAACATAACAATTAAAAAAAAAAAATCAATTTTTTCGAAAATGAGTACTAATTTAACTGTTTTGAATTTTCTGAATGTGAAAATTGAATTTAAAAATATAATAAAATAAAATTAGGTAATGAGTAGTTGTGGAAACAAATCTTCTCACAGAATAACATGGACTTTAGCTGTCCGCGGGATTAGATATTGTCCCTTCTTAAAGTAAATGGGGGCAATTTAAGCATAACAACCCCACCAACCGGCCAATGTGCACCTACAGTCGGTAACAAAAGTGTCCGGACACTATCAAAAATTCCTATGTAAAAAAAGTACACTTTATACGGTTCTGTTAAATAAATCCTTATCCAATCATGTTCTTAGACTGGCTAAGAAGAGGATTCGACAAGGATTTACCGTATGGAGTGTACTTTTTTTCTTGGAATTTTTGCTAGAGTTCGGACACTTTTGTTACCGACTGTATATTAAATCGGTATAGTTTTTCGGAATGACATTTTCACAAGTTTTGTGCAATTATACACTTTAGTAGTTGAGATATAGCCTTGCCGTAAAAGTAGGTAAGACATACACAAACAGGCAGAATTTTTCTAAAAAATGGTCATAGCGATTCAGAACACATCAAAATGTCTAACTACATCGAAAATTGGAAGTCGAGAATTTTACAAAATTTAATACAGTTTCCGCCGCTTATTAAAATCATATTCGTTCTGAGCCAAAGTGATTTTATTAAGCAGCTGATTTTTATATCCGGCGAACGTTCCTGCACTTAATAATTTGTAACTGTGCTGCATGTGTGAAATCTTCGACAATCAGCGATAACGGAGGGTTTGTCGAGGTTTGATTTCTTTTTCTATTAAAAAAAAAAAAAAAAAAAAAAAAAAAAATCACAATGCAAATAAAAAATATTTTTAGTGTGCAGTAATGATATTTTTGGCTGCTCAGGAGATATTTTTGAGTTTATTAACCGGCGATGTTGATTTTATTAAGCGGCGGCTTTAAAAGTAGCTTGTATTGATTTGATTCCGGTCCTGGCAATTTGATCAGATTAAGTGGCTGATTTTATTAACCAGTGACTTTATTAAGCGGCGGTTACTGTACTTTCTTCTTATATACAGAAGTAAGTAAAAATCGGAATTCAGAAGTACTCTCCCAAATTGTTATTGATACAATGTACATTAATTTTTTTTTTTATCACATTTATCAAATTTCTGCAGATTATAGCTTGTTAAATTTCAGCACTTTGCTATAATACACGTCAAAGCCTAAACACGATTTTAATGAATAACAACTTATTTATGCTGTCATCTGAAAAGTTAAAAAATAAATAAATAAAACGAACTGAAAAAAGGCACTAATAAGAAACTAAATCGATGGAAGTTAGCAATTGATAAGCAAGATTGTTTTTGGCGATATCTGCAGTTTAAGTTCAAAGTCTATCAGCTGATAAGACAAAATGCAAGTCTATTGTGCAACTGAAATAACGCAGAGTTTTATTCTGAAAATGGAAGTAATAAAAATCTTGCCTATAAATATTTTTTTTTAAAGTTTTTTATGTTGAGTTCTCTAGAAATTAATTAGTGTGTAAAAAAAAAAAAAAACATATTTTTTAAGGGCTATTGCGTCGTTACCAACCATAGACCTATTATAAGAGTGGACGGAACATTCCATTATTAAGGGAATATGAGAAAAGGTGCAAAGGTCAAGATCTGTTCGCCCTCTATCTGCAAGATGAAAATTACTACTTTTCCGTAGCATTCGTAATACATCCTAAACTCTTAATCCGTGCCTTATATATAAGGTCTATGCCCCATGGAAGACATTTCCCTTAGGCCCAGGTCGCTAGTGGGGACAATTGGCCTTAACCCAAACATCAACTCAACACCAATACACATTTAAACTACACTGTATTATTTTCATTATTTAGAATAATAAACTAATTCAAGGCATGTCTTCTCTTAAAATTATTAGGAGACTCTGTAGTCTATGTCGGTTGAGCGCCGAGCTCGTAATTGAAAAATTGTAGGTCCGATACTCGAGCCGGCCGAAAACCGTGGTGTACACTTAAGCTTCCTTCAAACTCTGGCAACATTCAGAGCTTCAAAAGTCGTAAATTATCCATTGTCCAAAAGTGACCCTTGAAATTTTGCTCACATTTACAATGAAGGACATTACTTTTTATTGCTCTTTTACAAAAGAGACCAGTTCCCATGCAATTATCGCACTAGGGGGTTTGTGAGCGAGGGCTCGAGCGAGCTTCGATTCTCAAAAAACACATGAAAGAAATATCAAAAGAAACCGAAGTTGAAGCTTTCCAGTTGCCAGGGTGTGAAGGCTCCTTTGAGCTGCTTTCAAACTCTGGCAACGATGCAAGCTTCAAAAGTCATAAATTATCCATTGTCCAAAAGTGACCCCTGACATTTTACATACATTTACGATGAAGGACATTACTTTTTATTGCTCTTTTACAACAGAGACCCCCCCTCCTCATGCAATTATCGCTCTAGGGGGTTTGTGAGCGAGGGCTCGAGCGAGCTTCGATTCTCAAAAAGCACATGAAAGAAATATCAAAAGAAACCGAAGTTGAAGCTTTCCAGTTGCCAGGGTGTGAAGGCTCCTTTGAGCTGCTTTCAAACTCTGGCAACGATGCAAGCTTCAAAAGTCATAAATTATCCATTGTCCAAAAGTGACCCCTGACATTTTACATACATTTACGATGAAGGACATTACTTTTTATTGCTCTTTTACAACAGAGACCCCCCCCCTCCTCATGCAATTATCGCACTAGGGGGTTTGTGAGCGAGGGCTCGAGCGAGCTTCGATTCTCAAAAAACACATGAAAGAAATATCAAAAGAAACTGAAGTTGAAGCTTTCCAGTTGCCAGGGTGTGAAGGCTCCTTTGAGCTGCTTTCAAACTCTGGCAACGATGCAAGCTTCAAAAGTCATAAATTATCTATTGTCCAAAAGTGACCCCTGACATTTTGCATACATTTACAATAAAGGACATTACTTTTTATTGCTCTTTTACAACAGAGACCCCCCCTCTTCATGCAATTATCGCACTAGGGGGTTTGTGAGCGAGGGCTCGAGCGAGCTTCGATTCTCAAAAAACACATCAAAGAAATATCAAAAGAAACCGAAGTTGAAGTTTTCCAGTTGCCAGGGTGTGAAGGCTCCTTTGAGCTGCTTTCAAACTCTGGCAACGATGCAAGCTTCAAAAGTCATAAATTATCCATTGTCCAAAAGTGACCCCTGACATTTTGCATACATTTACAATAAAGGACATTACTTTTTATTGCTCTTTTACAACAGAGACCCCCCTCCTCATGCAATTATCGCACTAGGGGGTTTGTGAGCGAGGGCTCGAGCGAGCTTCGATTCTCAAAAAACACATCAAAGAAATATCAAAAGAAACCGAAGTTGAAGCTTTCCAGTTGCCAGGGTGTGAAGGCTCCTTTGAGCTGCTTTCAAACTCTGGCAACGATGCAAGCTTCAAAAGTTTATAAATTATCCATTGTCCAAAAGTGACCCCTGACATTTTGCATACATTTACAATAAAGGACATTACTTTTTATTGCCCTTTTACAACAAAGACCCCCCTCCTCATGCAATTATCGCACTAGGGGGTTTGTGAGCGAGGGCTCGAGCGAGCTTCGATTCTCAAAAAACACATCAAAGAAATATCAAAAGAAACCGAAGTTGAAGCTTTCCAGTTGCCAGGGTGTGAAGGCTCCTTTGAGCTGCTTTCAAACTCTGGCAACGATGCAAGCTTCAAAAGTCATAAATTATCCATTGTCCAAAAGTGACCCCTGACATTTTGCATACATTTACAATAAAGGACATTACTTTTTATTGCTCTTTTACAACAGAGACCCCCCTCCTCGTGCAATTATCGCACTAGGGGGTTTGTGA
This sequence comes from Salticus scenicus, assembly GCA_963930645.1. Taxonomy (NCBI): domain Eukaryota; kingdom Metazoa; phylum Arthropoda; class Arachnida; order Araneae; family Salticidae; genus Salticus; species Salticus scenicus. The sequence goes on along the minus strand of OZ005658.1, from coordinate 213,571,169 downwards.
GCGAGGGCTCGAGCGAGCTTCGATTCTCAAAAAACACATCAAAGAAATATCAAAAGAAACCGAAGTTGAAGTTTTCCAGTTGCCAGGGTGTGAAGGCTCCTTTGAGCTGCTTTCAAACTCTGGCAACGATGCAAGCTTCAAAAGTCATAAATTATCCATTGTCCAAAAGTGACCCCTGACATTTTGCATACATTTACAATAAAGGACATTACTTTTTATTGCTCTTTTACAACAGAGACCCCCCTCCTCATGCAATTATCGCACTAGGGGGTTTGTGAGCGAGGGCTCGAGCGAGCTTCGATTCTCAAAAAAACACATCAAAGAAATATCAAAAGAAACCGAAGTTGAAGCTTTCCAGTTGTCAGTGTGTGAAGGCTCCTAGCTGCCTTCAAACTCTGGCAACGATGCAAGCATGCAAGCTTCAAAAGTCATAAATTAGCCATTGTCCAAAAGTGACCCTTGAAATTTTGCACACATTTATAATGAAGGACATTACTTTTTATTGCTCTTTTACAACAGAGACCAGTTCACATGCAATTATCGAACTTCGCAATTTCACATGCAATCGCACTAGGGGTTTGTGAGCGAGGACTCGAGCGAGCTTCGATTCTCAAAAACCACATCAAAGAAATACCAATAGAACCGAACTTTTAGCTTTCCAAGTTGCCAGAGTTTGAAGGCAGCTTCACGGCTGGTTTCCACTAGGGTTGTAACTTCGAGGCTCAAAAAACCATTAATCACGCTCCCGACACAAAGAGCCAAATGTCTTGTCATCAGTTGTAACCTTTTTTAATCAGATTGCGCAGTTACTTCAAAGAAAAGCATGCAAAATTGACAAAGATATCTGCCTCTGGCCCCTTAATTATCTCAGCAGGGGGTTAGGGCCAGGGACTTCTCCCTGACAATCAACCACGTCGAATCACGTCCAACCGCTTGACCACATCAAAGGAGTCTGAATAGCGCCGCTCGAACCAACCGTAGTGGATACTGCGCTTAATGACGGCATATGAACATAAAATCCGTCCTAGCCACACAGTAAAACATTGATAATTCCGCTGTCAAACTTTATCGGTAAATTTTAAGCTCAAGCATAAAGTCTATGTTAAATAAACTGCAAATAACGGAAAATGCGGCAAATAAAGTACAGAAAATACAGACTCATCCTAAAATTTACAGCTAAAATTGGGCAGCGTGATTTCAGTTTTTTACAGTACACAATCTCCTCCATGTAGAGTCTGGCATAGGGTCGGGTAACATTTTTGACCTGCGGGTAAAACCGCGGGTCTACCCGCAATTTTTTTTTTCGAAGAACTATTTCATGAGTCCCAGACCGTCGCCAATTGCCCATTGCGCAGCACTAGTGCGACGTAAAACCCATCCAATCAACCAATCCAACCAACCGAACACAACTATAGGATCTTCGACACTTTATTTCTCTATCTGTGACAATTTTCATTGCTAACGCGCTATATCTGAGTATAATTTCATTTCGGCGGGTGTTACGAATTACAATTATTTACATAAAAAGTAATAAAAGCATACAGGAAAAATTGTTTGTAACGAATAATATTTATATTTTTGCATATACTGATAAATTTATGCAAGAAAAATGTAGTTTTTTTTGTGATGTAAAAATACACCAGTATGCAAAATCGGTTCTACGTTAGTTCACTAATCCTAAAGTAAATCTTATGTTATATATATATATATATATATTTCCCATTAACTACACCCATTTCACAGTTGATTTCAAACGTTATTTATTAAAAATAAAAATTCCTGCATTGAAGGGTTAAAAAAGAAGGCCTTGTTGCTTAAAATGTTTTTCTTTATATTGAAGTGCTAAGGTTTTCTTTTCTTCAGCTTAGACTTAACAATAAAGCACTTTTTGTTCAGCATGTTTGTAAAGCTTTTTTTTTTTCTTCCCCTAAAAAGAACTGCGAAATGATTGTGTTCAAAGAAATATTAGCTGGTATAATGTGACATCACAAAACTGTCCATTATATCATAAATGCACTTTACTCGAAATAATACAATTGAGTTGTTTCCGATATTGTAGGTAATAAAATGATTTTATGAACTTTTTTCTCGATAGAAACTGAGATACAGCAACAATATTCAGCGTAAAAATCAAAATAATTCACTTTTTTTCTGTGATCCTTGTATCAATGCCGATAATGATCTTGTTTTGTTGATTTACACTGAGAAAAAATTCTGTAACTGACATCTAGAATCTAAATTGTCAATTCTAGTCCCCTTGGAAAGCGAGTTCTAAAAGCCCCTGTTAGAATTCTAGAGCGTTTGCCTATATTCTCGAGGGCAAAGTTATTTAAAAGTCTCTGCAAATAAATGAGACTACAAGAGGCGGGTTACTGCAACTCAAATCTTGGTTTATTACAAAATTCTAGAAAATCAAGCGATAATTTCTCGCAATGTAAATGGTTCAGAATATTGTTTCACCATCTAGAAATGTGTACACTAGAAATTCTCGATAATTTCGTCTATTCAGTTTATTAGCGTGCCTTATGTGCACAGCTCGGAAATCTATATTTCTAGTTAAGGGATTTAGAAAATGGCCACTTATTCATTCTAGAGAAAGGCGGTATATTTTTTCTTCTCAGTGTATGGACAGAGATTTCATATAGTAAGCATTCCTAATATGTCAGTTGTTGTTTTAATAGTTTATTACGAAAACTGCAGCGTTGCTTCACAGTGAGGTTTATATATATAGACCGTTTTACACTGAGAAAAATTTATGGGACTGAAATCTAGAATCTAAATTGTGGCTCTAGTAAAAATAGTTCCATGTCATCCTTATAATTTCTAGTTCCATTTAATAGTGAGTTCTAAAAACACCTATTAGAATTCTAGACCGTCTTCCTATATTATGGTATCAAACTTATTTAAAAAATCTCTGAAAATAAATGCAAACACAAGCAGCGAGTTTTAGCAACTATAAGTTTGTTTTATAACCCAGTTCTAGGAAACCAACGATAATTTCTCGCAATACAAAGGACTCCTAATATTCATTATATTCATAATATTGTATCATCGTCCAGGAAAGTGTAGACTAGAAATTCTCGATCATTTCGTCTATCCAGGTTATTTGTTTACCCCATACGCATAGCTCCGAAACCTAAATTTCTAGTTTAGGGATTTAGAAAATAGTAACTTATTCGTTCTAGATGAAAGTGGTATATATATATATATATATATATATATATTTGTCAGTGTATAAACCACTTAAAGGTGTACAATGTACATGGCAATATTATACATAGTGATCACCAAATTAATTATTTTGGGGAGACTCACAGGACCTAATCGCAATCTTTGCCATATTTTTTTACATATTCCTTTTTTCGAACTCCGGTTTTCGATTCATTTTATGCTTTGTAGGTAATAAAACGATTGTAGGTAATATTGTAGGTAATAAAATGATTTGCTGAACTCGATAGAAACTGAGATACAGCAACAATATTCAGCGTAAAAATCAAAGAATAGCTCACTTTTTTTCAGCCCTGAGCACGATTTGATCATTTTTAGAAAACGTCTTCTAAATATAAGTGTTAGCAAAATTTTGGGAACGCTGTATGGCACGAACCAATGGACGAAATTTATCCAACTTTAAAAATGTTGAACCTTGACTTAAATTGATGTAGATTAGCGTTTTTTCTCTACAGATGTTATGCTGCTATTCTCCCATTTAAAAGAAAGGCTGCATATTCCAGATTCTATGTTATACTATAAATATACCGAACATTGTATGTGAGAGAGAGATTATGAAACATTTCGCTAATTCCATTTAGGTATATATCGCCGACAGGTATCTATTTTGAGACATCTTCTATTACTTTCTCCAGTTACGTATCCAGGATTTTATTTTGGGAAGGGCTGAGTTAAGTTCGATAATGTGTTTCATAGTGTACAGAAATCAATAAATCATGTGTGTTATTCTTCAACCATGTTTCTTACGACCATGGGAGCCTCTGCACAAAGTGCTAACTGAACGAGTCCAGTGTTAAAATAGGGGTGATAACCTCTGTAGTTGAGAGAGAATAAGCGATAAAAGAAAGCCGAATGATTGGATGGTTAGCAGATCCTAACCTGTTGGTCAATTTGGCACCCCTACAAGTTTTTGGAATCTATATTCAATACTACGTACAAGAAAAGTGGTTGCATTATACTCTAAATATTGTCCTGTGTCAGCAAAAAAAAAATTCATTTATGAAACATTTTTAATTAAAATTTGTCCACCCCTCCCCCCCCCCCCCCCCCAAAAAAAAAAAATAAATAAATAAATAAATAAATAAAATTAAATAACAGTGATGTAAATTATATGAAACAATGGTCATTTAAAGAGGATATAATATTATCTGTTTGGGTTTAAAAAAGAAGTAATAATCTTTTAATAAGTTTCTGAACCAAAAATTTGGTATCTGTTTTTCTGAAGAACAGATAATCATCTTTCTTTAAATTCAGTATCAAGCTTGGAGGTCAGTTGTTGTACACTTTGGAAAGTCTATAAGACTGTATATCACAGCTTTACTGCAGAACTCCTTAAAAACTTTTCCCTATAGGCAGCTCTGTGGAACGTTACTCAATTCAATAATTGCTTTTGTAGCTTTGACCTGATGAATAACATTTATTACAGCAAAAATGTGTATGACGAAATTTAAAAAGCACCTCGAGTTCGAGTCACTTTCATACATAGCACTAATTCAAAAGATCTCAAAACGTGTAAATAAGCAAAATTTCATTTTCAGAAAGGATCCCAAAACAACTCTACAAAGTTTATGTGAGTCAACAGTGGAACAACTGTTTTCATTAACACTTTTGATAGTCAACAGTTATACCGAGGACTGGATAGATTGTTGGCAACTTTCAGCCCATATACAGTATTTTATGTTGGGAATTAATCGTAACAAAATAATAAAACGCTGATGAAGGGAACAAAAATGTGCCATTCGGCCTACCGAGATTATATACCTCTTGATAGGTTAACAACTCATGTTTTTAGGGAATACTTTCTCTACAAAATATAGGTTGGAAAGAGTAAAAAGGGAGAGAGAGAGAGAGAGAGAGAGAGAGAGAAAAGTTAAAAATAAAAATGAATAAAATAATGAATCTATTATTTTTTAAAACTTTCTACAAAATTTCGGGAGGGGCTGCAGTCCCATCAGCCCCACTCTGAATACGCCACTGATTTTCTAAAATTTTTCATATGACTATACTTCAGCATCTGTTGGTGAAAATTGCACCAAACATATAAAAAATGTTAATTGTGAGTAGCTAAGTTGATTAAATCTCTGTGCATGTGAATCGGTAGGTGGTGCTGTATTATATAGAATAGTATAGAAGAAAGTTTTGTGATGGCAACTTCATACTAATTTTGTTTATTTTACCAAGGGGGACCCCCAAGAGAATGAGCTGGTGAAGATTCTGCAGGTCCAATTAAATCCATATGAAAACCGCTGTGGTTATCACATCTCCCAAATCACTGTATCGATTTTAATGAAGCCGAGAATACTACGACTTACTACTGGGGGGGGGGGGGGTTCTATAAATATATATATGTGGCTATCAAACACATTTTTATTTTATGTTTTACAAAAGAGGTAACCGGGTACTACAAAACAGGAAACTGTTTCTAAAAATTACATTTCTGAATTTTTTTTATATTAATTCTGGAACTTGAATTTGGTAAATACAATGTAGGTTGCCTGCAATCTATATACATTTTCGCTTCATAAAGATTAAAAAAAAAAAAAAAAAAATATATATATATATATATATATATATGTGTGTGTGTGTGTCATTTTATGTTTTAAGAGATGAAATGCAAGGAAAAAAAATAATAATAATATTTTTTCTATTAAAATTTATTTTTATAATAAATAAATAAATAATTCTAATTTATTTTTTAAAAATCGAAATTAAAACTAGGTGGTATATATATATTAATTCTTATATATATATTAATAACTTATATATATATTAATTCTTTATCAACATGATTTTTCTAAAATAGTATCAGCATGAAATTTGAGAATGAACTGAATGAAAATCCCGCAGATAAATTATAAAATAAGTAAAGAATAATTACAAGATAAAAAGAACTTTTTATATACCATGTTTTTAAATTTTCTGTTGAATCATATAAACGCTACCGAAGGCAGCGAGAACCCGGATCAATTGGATAAAAGTATTAAAAAAATTCATTGCTATCGTGTTTTCAGCTATTATAAAAGTTTCGAATGGCTATCTAGCCGGAAAGTTAGTTAAAAATTGATTACAAGCTTTGCGCAGCAGGAACCCGAAACAGTTGGCTAAAGGTATTAAAAAAATGCATTTCCACCGTGTTCTGAACTATTCTGAAAGTTTCAAATGTCTAGCTAGTCGGGAAGTTAGTTAAATAAATTTTCTGTCGAATCGTATAAAAGCTGCCGAAGGAAGCGGGACCTGAAACAGTTGACTAAAAGTATTAAAAAAATGTATTGTCACCGTGTTCTGAGCTGACCTGAAAGTTTCAAATATCTAGCTTTCAAATATCAAGAAGTTAGTTAAAAATCGATTGCAAGATTTGTACTGGACAAACAAACAAACAAACAAGAATCGAAGCTAATAAAAACATGGTAAAAATAACTATCCCACCACTTTTATATTATGATTTTATGACTTTTTAAAAGTTGTTTTCGCATTAATTTTTAAAAATATGTATAAAGTATTGCATCTCTTCCCAAACTATTTGATTGGCTTCAATTAAATTCAGCCCTTTTATTACTTTTTATTAAAAAGAAAATAGTGTGTAGTATGCTATCTAAAATTCCTCCACTATAAACTTAAAAGTTAGCAAGAACTTTTTTTTTTTTTCCAGGCCTAAATATTCACTCAAACCTTAAAAAAAAAAAAAAAATAAATAAATAATAATAATAATAATAATAATAACAATATATTCATTTTATAAATATATAAATATACTAGCAGGCTTTGCCCGTTTCGCTGGTCATTATATTGAAATGAATCCCCAAAACAGCATATCATTAATAATAATAAAATATCTTAAAAAAAAAAAAAAATCATTGAAATCCGTCAAAATCTAGTTTTAAGTTGCCCAATGCCTTCGGCAGTCCCTTACCTGTTTTTTACTCCCCCTCCCTCGCGGTTACAGTTGAAAGTTTTACAAAATCTCATCAAAGTGCATATTTCGCACACTTAATTAACACGCACACACCAAAATTCGCCATTCTTAGGTAATTTGGACGGATTTAAGCTTCAAAATGTGGTTTTTTCCCCGCCCGCCCCAAGAGGAAGGGGGGGGGGGAAGTAAATTTCCAAAATTACTTTATATTACATGTTGCATACACATACCTAACCGACACATCAAAAAATTGAGATCATGAAATTATTTAAAGCTGAGCTATGCTTTAAAACTTTTTTTTTTTTTTAAATCTCTCCCCCCGTTCTTAAAGGAGGGAATTTCGCAAAATCTCTTCATACTATGAGTTAGATACATATAATCGTCCCCTACATAAAAAATGTCCAACCTTAGATAATTTAGTGCAGCGTTACGCATGAATACATGTTTTTGCCCCCCATTCTCCAAAGGGCGGTAGGGTGGAATTTCATAAAATCCCTTTGTAGTGTGTGTTCAGTTCGATTTCCTCGTGTGTTGAGTACCCTTCTTCCAAAACCTTTTCCCTTCCCTCCCCCCCTTAAAAATCCAAAATTCCAAAATCGCAGAAAATAATTTTTTTGTACTCAAGTCTGGTCTTTCCATCTGCAATTTCTTCGCCGTTAAGTAATTTGGAGCCGAGTTAAGCCTTCTGCCCCCCAAGGGGGACAAGGGGGGGGGGTATTTTGCAAAATTTCGTCTTAGTTGGGGGGTCAGGCTCCGAAAACCAACCTGGTCACTAAAATTTGTGACCCTCTTTCCCACAGAATCGTCATGGCAGTGTTGAGTCAGTGAATCATTGAGTTTACTATTTTATATGTACAGATTTGTTTATATATTTTATGGACTACTTGGCTTAACACTTTAACACTACTTGGCTTAACACTTTCGCTTAAAAACTAAAATATATTATTTTAAAGTTTTATTATAGAAGAAATATTTATATTATATAGAAGATTAATTAAAAATTTAAATTTTTTCCGGTATAAATAGTAGCCTATGTCTTATTCCAGACTATTATCTATCTCTGTACAAAATTTCATCCAGATCCGTTTAGCCGTTGTGGCGTGATTGAGTAACAAACATCCATCCAAACTTTCGCATTTATAATATTAGTATAGATTAGTTATCATGTGCATGCGTTAGATTGAGTTATTTTGCTGTCAAATTGACAAAATTTTAATTTTAAATTTCAAAACTCTGTCGTTCTTGGCGCTTATTGTATTTGGTGATCAAAAACGTAATACGAAAATATGCATGCCAGATGTATATTTTCGTAATATGCATTGTACGAAATATTGTTTCATATTATTCATTACTCTCTTAATATAAGTTGTTAAAATAACCATGATTTTTCAAAGGAATTAAATTATGTTCGCCAAATAATTTGTCGATATTTTTTTTTTTTTTTTTTTTTTCTGCTAAGGATGACCGATATCAAATCTATTCCGCTGCAACATATTAGTATCTTATATCAGATACTTTATTTAGACATTTGAAAACAAATTTGACTTCAAATTATGATAGAATATTTATCATTTTCCTTTTAATTAGTATATTAGTTGGATATTTATTGTGTAAATATCATCTTTTGAAATGAAATGTTTGTGTTTTCAATCGAATATGGAAATTTGCCATTTTTTTCCCTAGAGTTTTGAAATTAAAAATTCAAATTTTGTCAATTTTACAACAAAAATAACTTAATCTAACGCATGGACATGATAATTAATACATACCTATACCTAAATATGGGGATTAAAATCGGGAAATAATTTTCCTCGATTTTTAATAATTTTTTACAAAAAATCCAATGGACGTTTAACATAGGAAATATTTTTCTTGCATCCACGAACGGCCAGTGACGTCATCACTTCGCTTGCGTATTAGCACTTTATCAATGTGTAAAAGAAATATTTAATTAAAAATGACGTCAATTTTTGTGAGATGCATAATTTTTTTTTATAATTTTTTATCGTTCACGTTTAGATAAATGTATTTATTTTCCTGTTGAAAAAAATAAATAAATTCGTTTTTTTTTTTTTTTTTGGCAACAATTAAATTATGGATAAATTTAAATGGCTAATTTTTTGCTATTATTAGCTTACAAAATTACTATTTTATGCATAAAAATCGCAAAAACAAATTTTTTTTCGGAATAAAAGGTAGCCAACTTTTTAAGTTAGGGTATAAGCTATCTCCATAACAAATTTTATCGAAATCCATCGAGCAGTTTTAGCGTGAAACTGACTCAAATAAACGGACATTCACATTTATAATATATATAAGATTCCTTCTCAAAACTTTCGCAGAACTTACAGACAAACTTTATATATATATATATATATATATACTAGCTGACCCGACAAACGTTGTTTTGTCATATAAATTATTTCTAGAGAATATTTTGCTAGAAAGAAATAACTAACTTATTGTAAGTGTGTTAGGATGTGCTATATAAGTGGAAGATTTATGGAGCGCTGTGAACGGTGAAAGAATATAAAAATAACAAAACACCAATCATTTATTTTTCATGAATTGGCGTTCATGAATTGGGAAACCAAATATACGCCAAACAGCTTCATTGGAGATCACGTACCGGCCAATTTGGTAAAATGTTATTTCATCTTTGTTATTCAACGGAGGATCCATTCACATTGGTATTTTCAACTCGAAATACAGCCATATCACTGCCTTTATTCACATACTTGCAAATGTATTTGATGCTCTTCACTGAACTGCAGAACTGAACATTAATATGAACATTGAATGTTTTGCTCAGCAGAGGCGAATATGGGACCACCCATCGGTTATCAATGTCAATATCTATGTTGTTGACATAGATGACCGCCATAGATGATAAGATTATGTGACATTATCGGGAATTCTTCGACGATATATTGGATATCCGTCAACATTTGTGATCGTGAAATTTTTCGGAAAACTTTTAGTACATTTTCCATCTGCACAAATAATAATGGCCTAAAAATTCATTTTTCATTTTAACATAAAATAACTTCGTCGGATATTGACGAATTTTTTAAAAGAATATACCATTTTAACTAATTTTAACATTTTAACAATATTAACGTTGAAAAAATATTTTAAACACTTACGGTTAAAAATTCATTTTTCATTTCAACATTAAATAAATTCTGACATCGTGTTTACGATTCTAAAATATTAACTTTGAAAAAAATATTTTAAACACTTCGTAAGATACGGTTACGATTCTAAAACTATTAATTTTGAAAAAATATTTTAAGCACTTCGTAAGATACGGTTAAAAATTCATTTTTAACACGCTTTTATTAGCTTCACCTGTATGTATGTATGTATGTATGTATGTATGTTTGTTTGTAACTTCTCTGGGAGCAAACAAAAAATTTATATTGTAAAAAAATACTTTCCCTACGTGAACGATGCGGCGTCGAGGTAAGACGCCGCGCTACGAATCTAAAGGTCCAGCGTTCGATCCCCGTCAGGGGAGATTTTTTAAAAATGGTTTTTGTTAATTCTAAGTTATTTTAATTAAAGATTTAAATGTATGTAAATATTACGGTGCGTCACTCACACAATTTTCTCTTACCCTGAATTTTAATACTAAGATAGATATTTCGTGCTTTTTAGTTCACATTTCTATAAAAGCGTGTTCTTTAATTTTTTAAAACTATAATATTATTCATTTCAACATTAAATAAATTCTGACATCGTGTTTACGACAACTCACGCCATCTAGGTGGAAAAGTTGTTGAAAGAGTTGGTTAAAAATTAATTAAGAAAGAACTAATTAAGTTACAACTTTCATTTGTAAATCTAAACCATTCTCGAATCCACCTGAAGACACACAAAAAATTTCATTAAACTCAGTCCAGCCGTTTAGGAGGAGTTCAGTGACATACACACGCACAAAAGAAATATATATATAAAGATATATATATATTGCCAACTTATTTTAAAGTTTGGACATATTAGGAACAATATTATTCTTATGTTTTTCAGTGGAATATGGATTATACAAATAATTAGAGGGAAGACAACAAATTGAGTTAAAAATAAATAGCGTTTGCAACCACATTGCAATCGATAAAAAATGAATATAATAAAGTGAAAATATTTGTAACTTTTGTAAGCGTTAGATAGTTTTTGATGCATTTGTGTGAAGAATAGCTTGTCAAATAAAAAAAAATATAAGTATTTGTGTTCGAACTTCAAAAAGTCAACGTGATTTCTTTCTTTCTTTTTTTTTTTTTTCAATATTGAGAGTTCTTTTCTTTTCTTTTCTTTCTTTCTTTATTACTTTCCGAACACTATAGTGAGGAAAGTATTGTAATCATGTCAAATATCCGAATTTGACATTTTGATGTTTCTATACGTTTCGAGGTCCCCTGAGTCCGTTTTCACTATTTTTACGATGATGTATGTATGTATGTGTGTGTGTATGTCTGTGAGTGAACACGCTAGCGTCTAAACATTTTGTTCGAATGAGCTGTAAGTTGGTACGCATGTTGCAAGTCACCGTAGCACGAACCCTATTGATTTTGATGAATCTAGCACTTATAGTTTTTTTATAGGGACACAAAGAAAAATTCTTTATCATTATGGCATATGGGACCAATCTCTTAAAAGTGCGATAGCATCTAAACGCCTTATTCAATTGAGCAAACAATTTATACACGTATTATAGGTCATAGATACTCAATCTGTATAGATTTTGGAGAATCTAGCACTTATAGTTTTTTTACAGGGACACAAAGAAAAATTCATTATCATTATGGCCTATGGGGCCAAATTTTTTAAAGTGTGATAACGTCTAAACGCCTTATTAATCTGAGCAAAAAATTTGTACACATGTTATAAGTCACAGTTGCACCAACTGTATAGATTTTGGTGAATTTAGCACTTACAGTTTTTTTTTTTTTTACAGGGACACAAAGAAAAATTCTTTATCATTATGGCCTATGGGACCAAATTTTTAAAAGTGCGATAGCATCTAAACGCCTTATTCAATTGAGCTGAAAATTTATATGAATATTATAAATCACTGTTGCACTAACTATAAGCATTTTGATGAATCTAGCATTTATAGGTTTTTACAGGGACATAACGAAAAATTCTTTATCATTATGATCTATGGGCTCAAAGTTCAGTAGCGTTAAATAAAACATCGTGTAATATACAGAGAAAAGTACGCAAACACTCTATTATGGTTTTCTCTCTTTTGTTTGTTTAACAACTCCTCTTTATTTCCTTTATCTACAAAACTGTTAATTACTCAATGTTCGGAAAGTAAAGTGGATTCACTCCAGATTTTTTTTTTTTTTTTTTTTTTTTTTTTTTTGTGCCACTTGTATAGGTGGTAAAATGGAAAATAAATAAATAATAATAATAATAAAAAAAAAAAAATGAATGAAAAATGATGCGTTAAGACTTGATTATTAACACTTTCCATCTGTACGTACGTCTTGTATCTAGTAACTTTCAATATTCTTTGCCTACGTAATCACAAAACGGACAGACAGAAGGACTGAAAGGCATAGATAATTGTATTCATGATCACTCTTAAACATTGTTGGAAAGTGTTAAAAATGCTTAACGCAAAAGAAAATGCAATCCTGCGATTCTAACTGCAGCCCTTAATGCATGTGAATATTTTAGTGTAACCTTGTAAATCTGAATGTTAACAAAATCACATTCCATACAAAACATTATTTTAGCATAGTAACAATAAATTTGAATTTCTTTATGATTTTTAGTATAGAAAGTTATTTTTTAAATGTGATTTATAAAAATGTCTGTCTTAAAACGCAATGTATTGGAATTTTCTTTTTTTTCTTGTATCCCTGTTCCCAAATCAGTTGTACAGAACCTATTAATGCCATTTTTAACAGGAAATATTCTGTAGTGAACTTGAATAACATATATCAATTTTTAAAAGTTCTGAAAACATTTTAGGACGCTGGGGGCGGCAGGAGGACAGATAGAAAGATGGATAGCCGGACAAACAAATACACAAATTGAAATCATATTTACACTTAAAAATTGTTATAAAGTGTTAAAAACGTTTAATATAAACGAAAATGCAGTTCCAGCAAATTTCCAATAATAGCCCATAATGTAACTGAATATTTTTGTGTGGCCCTGTAAATCTAATGCTAATCATACTATATTCTGTAAAAAGCATTCTTTTGTGCATGAATAACATTCTTCAATTTCATTAAGATTTATGCAAGGTAAAGTTATTAAAATTTGGTTTATAGAAATACCTCTCAATGCTTCGGAATACTTTTGGGTGTCCATGTACACAAACCAGTGATATTATTTACTCCATTTTTAATGGGAAACACGCGATAGTGAACTTGAACAACATATTTCAACTTCATTAAGATTTGTGCTTAAATGTATTAAAGTATGGTTTATTACCTATCATAGAATACAATGCTTTGGAATACTTTCGGGTGTCCCTGTACAGAAACCAGTAGAGGTATTTACTCTAATTCCATTAGGGAACATCCGATAGTAAACTTGAATAACATACATCAGTTTCATGAAATTCCATGAATTTTTACGGCGTTAGAGCGCGGGCAGACAGACAGACAAACCAAAAGTCATTAACACTTTTCAAACCTTGTTGGAAAGTTTAAAAAAAGACATTTTAGGAATAAAAATTGCTATTGGAATATTAAATTTCTGATAAAAATATGGGCGTTTGTATAAAAAATTGATTTAATTGCGTATGTGCAAACGATTTCTTTCTTCTTTTCTTTCTTTTTTTCATATGTATACTTTGATATAGGCTAACTAATACTAAAAACATTGTCAGGTATCATAAAAATTCAGAATGATATGTACAAAATACTAAGGTGTTGTTCAATTGTTCAAAAATGTGGGTTTTTTATTAGAAAGATATTCACTTACAGCTGTTTTCATGTACTGTACATATTGGCTATAATGTTTAATGTTGAACTTTTAAGCTTTGTCGGAAAATGTTTAAAAAGATGTAATGTATCTGAAAAGGCGCTTCATCAATTTTCACTTGCACTCTATAATGTACCTTAATATTTTTGTGTGATTCTGTAAATCAGTCATTAATGTTAATCATACCATATATTGATCCTCATAAAAAAAAGGGGGGGGGGGAGAAAGAAAATTCATGCGAAAAAAAAAACTTCCTAACTATATTTATTCTTTTCCGTTAAATTTTTTGCAAACATTTGTATACAAACTAGTAGTGCTATTTATGTTGTCGTATGCCACTCGGAAATTCTGAGCCCCGGTAGTTAACTATCCGGATTTAAAGCAAGAGGGGTGCGTCTTCTGTTTTACAGAGGAGCGTCACTAGGGAGGAAGAACGACTTAGCCCCAGAAGCTGGAGAAAGATGGCAGAACCAGCAGGAACTTGACTTTTGATCCGGATCAAGGCCGAGTTAAACCCATGTTCCGGTGCACCCAGATGTATATTTTTTTTTATGGGAATTTGGAGGACTTTGCGACCACGACGGAATTTAACGTACACGACGGTCATCGGCCGGCTCGAGGGCCGAACCCACAACCTTTTGATCACGAACTCGCTGCTCTTACCGACCAGGCTACCGCGGCCAAGTGTTGTTTATGCCACTTGTAAAGTGTATAGCATTTTACCACTAATAATAGGCCACATGTTATAGTGAACCTGAATAACATGTATAGTTTTAAGTTATTCTAAAATTATTTACAGAAATGACAGCATGCTGAGACAGACAGATATGAAACGAACAAAAGTCATAAACACTTTTAAACACAGTTGGAAAGCGTTAAAAATGCATTACGTAATTCAAAATACCCTTTTAGCAATTTTTACTTACATTCCATAATGTATCTGAATATTTTTTTCTCTGGTTCTAGAAAGTAATAACAATTCTAATCATACCAAGTTCCATATTTAGAAACATTCTTTAATGCATCTAAATAATATATCGTAATTTCAACATGTTTTGAGGAATAAAAAGATTTTGTAATATGCTTTTAAAAATACCACTTATATTCTGTAATGTATCCGAATTTATTTACGAATATCAGTACATAAACTAGTTCAGCTGCTTATATTATTTTCAATAGTTTTACTACTATAGTAATCCTCCGTTAACACGCATATAGTTTTAAGAGCTTATAAAGTATTTATAAGAATGTGCAGACTGACATATACACGGATGAAAAGACACAGACGAACAAAATTAAATGCCCACTTTTAAACTGTGTTGAAATGTTTAAAAATAAATAAAAAGTAAATACCTTTTAATTAATCCAGTGTTTCAAAATTTCCCGAGCTTCTAATTATTTTTTTCATCCATATAACTTTTTTTCTTTCATCAACTTGAGAATAATTTTTCCGAGAAAAATACATTTACATAAGTTTTTGCATTTCATACGAATGTACCTAAATTAAGATCGTTTGACGCAGTGCGATTTTTCTTTTTTTTTTTTTCTTTTATTATTATTATTATTATTATTATTATTCTGAGAACTTGCACTTTAATTTTCTACTTTCAAAATTTTTAAAATATGATTTTGTTGTTGTTGTTGTTGTTGTTGTTTCCGAGTTTATTGACAAAGAAGTTATTTATTTATTTTATATTTTTTGAGCTTGCTCTATTTCACGATGATTATATGTGACGATTTATGAACTTTTGGACTTTTGCAATAAAATATATAGTAATTTTAGAATAAAGAAATCAATATTTAAAAAATAAATATGTATACTTAAAAACTAAATAAATATTTCCTATTTATTTATTAAAAAATAAATAAACATAGAGTAACAGAAGTTTCATATTAAAGAATTCTTCTTATTCCTTTTTTAAAATTTTATAATAATATTTTGTTAATGCCATTAAAAAAAAAGAACCTAAAAGTTTAGCCGTTTTAGACACGCTTTCTATCTCTTTGAATAGAACTAGCATTTCATTTATAATCAAGGCGAAATACTTTTATTTTTACATATTTCTTGTCTTACACAATTAAAAATATATGCTTGAAAATGACATCAAATATCTGCTCACTTTTTCCAAGTAATTTTGACTTGATAATGAAGTAATGCGCCGTTCTCTATTTTAAACATCGATATATTCTAAAAAAAAAATATATATATATAGTTACAGAAAGGCAAAATATTATTTCATTTTAAGCTCAATAATTAATGTTTACAAATCAATGTTACGTTCATTATTAATGTTTTTTTTTTTTTTTTTAAGAAAAATTGTGCACTTTTATTAAAATTAACTATTTATCGGGCATGGCGTCAGAATGGTTCCGAAAATTTCACAATCTGTAACAGTGAACTTTCACGGACAGTATAATATGAGAATGAGAACTTTGAAAGATATAACAGTGTGCTACTAGATTGCCAACTACATAAAAGTTTTTTCCTCCATACCTGAGAAAATTACTTCTGAGAAAAATGCATTCAAGTTTTTACATTTCATACAAACTTAACTAAATTACGATTTCTTGAAGAATTATAACTTTCTTCATTCTAAAAATTTCTACTTAATTTTTCTTTCTAGGCACTTTTGATAGTTTAAGAATATATTTATATGCACTCGATAACAAAAAAAGAAAAAAAAAAAAAAAAAAGACGCACCAAGAAGGAGTTATCCGAATGGGACAAAAATTGGTAGATGTGATGTACATGTGGAGAAAAAACAATTGATTACAGTTTCAGAAAATTTGAATGATTTAATCAAGAGAAAGGGCCTCACAAAGTAAACAAGTCAATAACGCGTTGATCCACTTCTGGCCCTTATGTACGCTGTTATTCGGTTTGGTATTAATTGACAGAGTTGGCAGATGTGCTCCTGTGAAGTATCGTGCTAAATTCTGTCCAATTGGTGCGTTAGATTGGCAAATACCGAGCTGGTTGTAGGACCCTTTTTATGTTACTTCAAACGTCCTCAGTGGAAGAGAGATTCGGGGACTGAGCTCAACCCCATTTCACTGATACGCCTATTAAGGGCCTTTGAACTTACTGAAGTACCAGTTGCACGTAGGATAGACGATAATGATGAATTGGAGCTTGAGCTTTGCGATTGACTGGTTCTCACTTTCTGCCCTCTCTTTAGGCCGACCGCTTCCTCCTTGACGCTGTGTTCGGCCATGGTTCACCCATTCCTGTCAATATCATCTAATAGTGGTACCGCTCCTATCCAATTGTCAAAAAGTTTCCAGATTAGGCAAACCAGCTTCTTTGAGCCCAACTACACACCACACTCAAATGCTGACATCTACGCATTTTGTTTGTTCACCTGTATGCGAGGCATAGTTACAGTCTTTCTGAGTGGACGTAATAAAATTCTCGAAGAATTTATGACCTGGAATCAAAATTTTTCATTTTTAATATTCTGCCAATTGCGCAGTTAAGATGCGCTGAAGCGTCGCATGCTCATTCTAAGGCAGCCAAACTTTGAAATTTTGCATTTGCCCTGTATGTATGTCAATTTGTGTCCAGATTGCAGTACTCCTTCTTGGTGCGTCGCTTTTTTTTTTTTTTTTAATATATAGAGTATATATATTTTTAAACTCTTAAAAAGGAAAAGAAGAAAAAAAAAGGGGGGGGGGGAGTAAAAGAAAGAAAGAATTTTCCTGAAACATTAAATAAAAAGTTGTAGAAGTTTTTAATTTTTCGATTTTGTTTAACTTAATAATGATAGAATCTAGTAATAATAATAATAATAATAATAAATGATTCTTAAATTATTTCAATGATTCAAAGAATATTTCCTGTGCTTTTTTAATAACTCTTTTATTATTATTATTATTATCAGATAAAGTTTTTTCCCTCCCAACCAGAGAAAATTATTTTTAAGAAAAATACATTCAAGTTTTTACATTTCATGCAAACTTAGCTGAGTTATGATCTCTTGATGAATTATAACTTTCTTCATTCGAAGAATGTCTGCTTAATTTTTCTTTCTAGGCACTTTCGAGATTTTAGGAATACATTTTTTTTTTTTTTTTTTTAAGAAAAGCGAAAAGAAAAGAAAAAGAAAGAATTTCCCTTAAATTAAAAAAAAAAAGTTTTTTACTTTTTCGAACTTGTCTTACCGGATAATGATGGAATTTTGTAATAATAATAATAATAATAATGATCGATGACGACTTTAACTTTTCTTTCTAGGCACTTTTGAGATTTTAAAAATATAATTATTATTATTTAACTATGAAAAAATAAATAAATAAATAAATAAATAAATAAGTAAATAAAATAAGAGAAAACGATTCCCTTTAAATGGTCAAGAAAAAGTTGCAATAGTTTTCAATTTATTTTAAACTTATCTTGCCTGACTATGGTTATGTATTGGGATATATAAATTTTTCGTCTTCACATAATCTTCGACCACACTTGATGAAACCATGGAAGTATCTGCGCAAGTGCTAACTCAACGAGTCCAGTGCTAAAATAGGGGTGACAGTCATCTGACTCAGGGAAAATGAGCAATAATAGAGCGCGGAATTACTGGATGTTTTCCAAATTTCAAACTGTCGGACAAGCTGACATCCCTCCAACATTTTGGACGCGTCCTCATTGCTAGTTTTCGGATATGTGGCTGCACTGTACATTAAAAAACTCGAACAAAAATAAATAAACGAAACTTTTTAATAAAATTTTTTGAAGTAATAAAAATACTCAATCATTTCATTTTCAGGATTTTATTTATTTATTTTTAATTCTATATTTTTTTTGTAAATTTCATAATAAACCTCAATACTTATAAAAATTTTTTAATACAAGCATTGTACTTCTTTAAGTGAAATTTTAATTTCACATCAAAGTAATATAAATTTTATAAATTTCGTCTTCTAGCAGATGTTTTATTTTTTATTTTAATTCTTATTATTATCCGTACAAAAATTTCATTCAAAACCTTTGACTGCTTTTATTTATTTATTTATTTATTATCTATAATTTTATATTTAATAATAATAATAATAATCAGGTATGACATATGATGTCGGTAATGATAAAAATAAATTAAAAAACTATTCTAAAATTATTACAACGATTCAAAGAAAACTTCCTGCATTTTTAATTTTTTCCATTCATATAAAGTTTTTTCTTCACTGTCTGAAAAAAAGTATTTCTGGGAAAAATGCAATCAAGTTTTTACATTTCGTACGAACTTGGTTGAATTACGATCTCTTAACGCATTGTATCTTTCTGCCTTCTAAGAATTTCTAATTGATTTTTCTTTCTGAGCTCTTTTAAGATTTCAATACTATAATTTTTTCTGTTCTTTACATTTTTTTTTTTCTTTTTTAAAGTAGAATTCTACATTTACAGGAAAATAATTCCCCCTTAAATGTTAAATAAAAAGTGGGAGTCTTTTTTTTTTTTTTTTGTTCTCCTATATCTATATATCATTCTTATATACAGCTTCAGTCATTTATTTTACCTAATTTTAGGCTAGTATGTCCCTGAATTTTTGCTTTATTAAAAAGTGTTTATAACTTCTACTTTTTATTTTACTGTCTGTCTGTTTGCGCTTGATTTCCGCAAACATTTTTAATATGTCCTGAAATTGATATTTGTCATTTAAGGTCACAATAGTAGGTTTTCTATTCAAAATCTCACGATAGCCCGGTCGGTAGAGCGCCGAACTCATAATTGGAAGGTTGCATCTTCGATACTCGAGCGGCCAAAGACCACCGTGTGCACTAGTGGTGGCTGGTGCACGTAAAATCCGCCGTGGGTGCATCATCCTCCATGCTCCCTTCCATATTATACCAATGGGTTACCATACCGGGGGAGCTAGCCCCTCCATGGAGGATCAAATTTGTGATGCCATCTCTCTGAACCATTCATAGGGATGCGTCCCAGACCGTCGGCACAGTACTTGTGCGACGTTAAAACTAACCAACCTATAAAAAATCGTATGCATGTCTCTGCTAGTTTGCGCCCGTGTACAAAAAAAAAAAAAATAAATAAATAAATAAATAAATAAAATAAATAAAATAAAATAAATAAATAATAATAATAATAATAATAATAATGCTATGTTGTTTATGAGGCTTTTTATATTATGGTCTGTAAAGTCTAGACCTGGGCACATATGATGAATATTTTTTAAGCAATTTCGCGCTAAATTTATTGAAATTGGAATTATTTTTCAGATGCGCAAAAGCATCTTTTCTGTTGAAAATATTTGGATTAGCATTAATGTTTTGTTTACAGGACCAAACGAAAGAATTCGGATGCATTACGAGATATAAGTAGAAATAGATGAAAGAACATTTTTAGCAGTATTAAATATTTTTAATACTTTCCTACATTGTTTGATGTAAACTAATATTTTCTGTTTGTACTTCTGTCTGTGTGCCTTCTGTCCTTCCGTAAAAATGAAATTCAGTTTATATGGAATTGTCTTTTAAAAGATTAGCAATTTTGTTAATGGATGATATATTGTTTGCTAAAAAAATCGGTGAAAAGTAGGTACTAAAACCTTTTTACATATAAATCCATACAAATTTTTCTTCTTTTTTCTTTTTCTCTCCCCCCCCCCCTCCCCGATTCTGTCGATCGGGTCGAACATTGTCGGGCCCGCCCGATTTTATCAAGTTTTGCCTGAGCAAGACAGGACCGTAAACTGCAAATAATAATAATTAGTAATTAATAATTAATAATAATAATAAATATTAAATAAAAATAAATAAATAAATAAAATAAATCGGTCCGGGCCTTTAGATGTCACACCGACCATCTGGGGTCAAAATTTCAGCTCGTGTAGACCTGTAGGCCCACAGAGTAAACATAGTAACTTACTGTATACTTACTCAGTGTGTAGGCCATGTTTTGCATTGTGTGAGGCTTTTTTTACGCAAGTCACCCTGTATAAAGATTTGAAATACTTTTGTCTTTTATTATCACATAGATAACAATATTCAAATTAATAAAAAGAAATACTTTTATTTATTTTTTCTTCTTCTTTCAATAAACAAATTTCAAAGTCAAAGTGAGGCATTCCTAGACTTTTTATTTTTTAAGAAACTTTTTTTAGTACGACAAGTCGTGCTATTTCTTTCGGGAAGTGATTTTTCATTGTTACCAGTTGTTACCCATCACCTTGAATGAACGTGCAAAAACTTTTTTGTTTTTCTTTAAAATATACAAAACTGAAAGTTTGTCATTATGCCTTTCCAGATTATTCGTTTTCATCAGAAATTGGTACACGTGTTAATGAAGACAAAATCTATGTAACGCCACGCCATATTTTCTAGTTCAATCGCATAATTAGTTCGAAAGATATTAAATAAAAACTCCATTTTAACTTTAAAATTATTAAAATAATAATAATAATAATAAAGAAGAAAGAAGTACATATATCTCTTTTTTATGTCGGGGGGGGGGGGGGAGAAAAACGTGTTCAAACTTTTTTTTTTTTTTTCTCAAATAATTGAAATAAAATCGAGAAAAGTCGTTCTAAAAACATGGAACTGCTTCAGTATAGAACCCCTTAATGAAATTTGAAATTTGCCAGCAAAGTAGCTTGGACGTTTCTTGCCAAAAACTTTATTGACGCAATTGAGATAGTCGTTTTAATTCATCGCCAAAACGATAATAAAAATTTAAAAGCCACCAAGGAGCTTCTATTCTAAAGCTTTACCAAAGAAATTTTAATAAATAAATTTAGTTAGTTATGCTAGAAAATGAAACACAGTTACTTCAGGCTTTATATGGAAGAATAGTTCAAAATAACCCCTGTCGAACAAAATTAAATTCTATCTTGTGCAAAATTTTATATCTTATTCCTTAGAAAACAAAACTAGGATTAGGGTTTTCTTTCTTCTTCTTCTTCTTCGTCTTTTTTTTTTTTTTTTTTTTTTTTTTTTTTCTTTATAATTGAAATAAAGCTGGGGGAAAAAATCGTGCTAAAGAAATAGTACAGCTTTAGTATAGAACCCCTTGGCAAAATTTGAAATTTGGCACCGAAGTAACTCGGACATTTCTCGCCATGATCTTTAATTACGCAACTGCGAAAGCCATTTTGATTCATCGCTAAAATGACAATTTAAAAGCCACCAAAGCACTACTATACAGTAGCTATACCAAAGAAATTTTAAATAATATTATAGTTTTAAAAAATTAAAGAACACGCTTTTATAGAAATGTGAACTAAAAAGCACAAAATATCTATCTTAGTATTAAAATGCAGGGTAAGAGAAAATCGTGTGAGTGACACACCATAATATTTACATACATTTAAATCTTTAATTAAAATAATTTAGAATTAAACAAAAACATTTTTAAAAAATCTCCCCTGACTGGGATCGAACGCTAGACCTTTAGGTTCGTAGCGCGGAACTATACCTCACAGCCACGGCGTTCACGTAGGGAAAGTCTTTTTTTTACAATAGCGGTTACAAACATACATACAGGTGAAGCTAATAAAAGCGTGTTAAAAATGAATATAGTAACCGATGTTACAAGGAAACAGTTATTGCATATCTTTATATGGAAGAATATGTTAAAATAAGTCCTGTCGTACGAAATCAAACTCTGTTTTATGCAGAATTTTATATCTCTTATTTAATAAACAAAAATAGGCATAGTTCTTTTTTTTTTTTCTTTTCAATTAAAAATTTTTTGCGTCAGCTCAAATTTTACAGACGATGCGAAAGTATGTAGTTTTTTTTTTTTTTTTTTTTTCCTGCAACATCAAATGAAAATGACCATTTTATAACTAATTTCAGAAAGAAAAGTTTGTACTGTGTTCTTTGTAATTTTTACTTTCTTCTATATGTAATATAGAGAAAGTATTGGATTCGTGAAAATTTTCGACCTCCGTTTTTTTTATGGATTTACACGTTTTGGGATGTCCTGAACACGAATTGATAGTTTTTGGAAAATGTCTGTCTGTCTGTGTGTATCACGATTTTTGTGGACACTGTATGTCACGAACCAATCAATGAAATTTAACCAAACTTGGTATTTAGTTGGACCCTGACATAAATTGGTGCTGATTAGATTTGGGGATCAATCGCTCAACAGGTGGCGCTGTGATCGCATTTTATATAAACTTTTAACATGGTAGTATAGGACAAAATTTCGTATAAATGTACATAATGAGAGTTATTTTAAACTTGTGGTTGTAAAATTAATATGAATTACTGATAATGGTAGTAGTTAACTAGGAAAAAGTTTTGTAATGTGGGGACGTCACTTCCCCCCTGGGGTAAATTTTCAAGATGGGTATTTTTCGAAAGGTCTCGTCAATATTTTTAAAACGAATGGTTGAACTATAAATCTGCTATAATTTAAAACAAAGTTATTAATTTTTTTAAATTAAAAAAAAAAAAAAAAAAAAAAAAAACACTTAGATTTTTTTTTTTTTTTTTTTTTTTTTTTTTATTGAGAATAAAATGGACTTTTTTTTTTTTATATTTAGTGTTATACTACTTCACTAATATGGAAATCGTCTGCATTATCATGGAAGATAATTTTTATAAAATAATAATTTTAATAAATTATTTTTACTTACAAGGGAAGTATGAATCAGTAAAATTGCTATTGAAACCAAACCACGCGTAAATTAAAGAGCATGGTCGAAAACATCGGGTACCGTACAAATTTGCTGCAACAACTCCCATGGGGGTGAGATATGCCCTCTATTAGTTTTTGTTATTTCTATAAAAGCCAACAAAAAAGTAACATAGTGTGAACAGGTGGTGTAGTGCTAGCGTGCTTGAGTTCGGATACGTAGGTAGTGGGATCGAGTCCCCGCAAGGGCGTTTTGTATTTTATTTTTTTATTTCAACTGAAATATTTATTTTTGACATTTTTAATTAAATTAAATCATTATTGTAAGAGAAAATATATTAATTATATTAAAACAAGGTTTTTTTTTTTTTTTTTTTTTCTCCAGCGCGGACAGTTTAATATATATATATATTTTTTTTTAACCAATTTTTTTATTTATTTATTAAATTTAAAGAAATTAATAATTTAACAGAAAATGCTTTTATATTATATTTAGGTAAGATTTTGTTAATGACTACATTCAGATAAAATTTTGTTTATGATTGTTTTATATAAATTATTAATTACTATTTTTTAACGACGACTTTAATAGCAAGAGTTAATCGTCTGCTCTCAATTGTATTATTTATTAATGCTTTTTTTTACATGAAAAATTCTGAATGATGAACAGCTCTTGCTTAACTATTCGACGTCGCATTTAACTTTTATTTCAAATATTTCATTAAACAAGTGTCAAGTTTCGTGGTGTCGGAAGAACTGACAATAATATTGAAGACAATGACAAATATTCTCAAAATAATTTTACTAATTTATAATTAATTTACACCTCAAAAAATTCAAAATCTGGGTAAATATGAATTTTACAAATGAAGTAATCTCGACGAAAATCCAAATATTTGACAAAATGTTCGTGATTAACAATAATTGACGGTGAACAAAATTGAAATTCAAATAATTGTGATCAATCTTTTTATATTTCTTGTTCTAATTGTGAAAAATACTTATGGTTCCATGATTTTTCTACTTTTAATCATAATTGCTATAAATTAGAAACTATATTTGTAGCTTTAAACATGATTTTATTTTTTATAAATAAAAAAAATAAAAATAAAAAAAATGCATTTCTTAAATTCATTCTCAATTCTTTATTAATTGGAATACTCAAAAAAAGAAATCTTTTTAATGCAATAAATATTTTCTATTAAGTTAATTATTTAATTTAATTTAAAACGTAAAGAAAAAAATTGGAAAATTAAAATACAAAACGCCTTTGCTGGGACTCGATCCCACGACCTACGGATCCGAAGTCAAGCACGCTAGCACTGCACCATCTATTCACACTACGTTGCGTATTTTGTTGGTTTTTATAGAAATAACTAAAATTAATAGAGGGCATATCTCACCCCCATGGGAGTTGTTGCAGCAAATTTGTACGGTACCCAAGCAAATTTGTACGGTGTGTTTTCGACTATGCTCTTTAATTTAAGCTTGGTTTGGTTTCAATATCAATTTTACTGATTCATACTTCCCTTGTTAGTGAATTTGTATAGGAAAATATAGAAGAAAGTCATGTGGTGGCCACAACATACTAGTTATTTTAATATTTCTTTTCTGCACGAATGATAATCACAACAAATCAATAAACTAGTATGTTGCGTCCATCACAATACTTTTCTTCTTTTATAACCTTACTCAAATTCATACAGTACAAATTATTTCTTAAATCATTATTCATTAAAATCACTTTCCATGATGAATTCGGCTGTTTTTTTTTTTTTTTTTTTTTAATCTAAGAAAGTATTACACTAAATGCCAAAAGAAAGTCAATTGTTTGCCAGCATCTGAAAAAATGCATCCCCCCCCCCTGTTAAAAATGAAAAAAAAAAAAAAAAAAAAAAAAAAAATCACTAACGTTTTAAATTTTCACAAATCTGTGGTTCAATCATTCATTTTAAAGGTATTGTCGAGATCTTCTGAAAGATACCAGTATTGAAAATTTACATTCCCCGGCGAGTACTCCCCACCAAGGGTGAGTGGGGGCACACACATTTTTTCTTAATTTGCTACGACTGAATATTTCATGTTAAATTTAAAGTCATGCGTTAAAAATTACTTTCATTATGTACATTTATACGAAATTTTGCCTTATACTGTCATGTTAAAAATTTAGAAATAAATGCATCACAGCGCCACCTGTTGAGCGATTGCTTCTGAAATGTAATCAGTACAAGTTTACGTCATAAAGCGCCAGTTCTGAGGTGCTTTCTTATTACCTTTTACAGTATTTATAAATTTTATGGAATGTATAAAAAGAAGAAGAAAAACAGAGAAAGGAAGAATAGGGGAATATAATTACAAAAGACAAAAAATCGAACTGAGTCTTTGTGTTTACAAAATTTGTGTGACATACATATAAACAAACACAGGATCAAAAATCATAAAATCGTAATTCAAAGCATGTGAAGTCGCATAAATTTGTTAAAAAAAAAAACACGAACGGAACTTTTTATGACTGCAATACTTTTTTTTTTTCTTATATATATATATATATATATACGGTAGAGAAAAAAAAATAATGGTAATCTACGGTAAAAACTTAAATTACCAGAATTATAATAAATATACGAATATTATTAATATGTCCGAAAAGAATTGCATTATAATAATTTTTTTTTAAGTGTAACTGTCTTTTACCTTATTTATAAATTTTATCATTTTAGTGTTTAGTAAACTTGTGTAACATACATATAAACAGATAAAGAACCAAAAATAATGAAATCGCAACTCAAAGCATGTGAAGTCGCATAAATTTGTAAAAAAAACACGAACGGAAAATTTTCATGACTGCAATATATTTTTTTTCCTATGTAAGAGAAAGCAAAAATACTGGTAATTTATGGTAAAAACAAAAGTTGCCAGAATTATTATTAAATATCCGAATATCATTAATATGCCCGAAAACAATTGCATTATAATAAGATTTTTTTAAAAAGTAGAACTGTCTTTTACCTTATTATAAATGTTAAGGTTTTAGCGTTTATAAAACTTGTGTGATATAGATATAAACACACGCGGGACCAAAAAAAAAAATGAAATCGCCCTCAAAGCATGTGAAGTCGGTTAAATTCGTTTAAAAACATCAATGGAAAAGTATTCATGACTGCAATACTTCTTTACTTTCCGAACACTATAGTGAGGAAAGTATTGTAATCCTGTCAAAAATCCGAATTTGAGATTTTGATGTTTCTGTACGTTTCGAGGTCCCATGAGTCCATTTCCACTATTTTTACGATGATGTATGTATGTGTGTGTGTATGTATGTGTGTATGTATGTGTGTATGTATATGTGTATGTATGTGTGTCAGTGAGCACGCTAGCGTGTAAACGCTTTGCTCGAATGAGCTGTAAGTTGGTACGCATGTTGCAAGTCACCGTAGCACGAACCCTATTGATTTTGATGAATCTAGCACTTAATTTTTTCTACAGGGACACAAAGAAAAATTCTTTATCATTATGGCCTATGTGACTAAAATCTTAAAAGTGCGATAGCGTCTAAACGCCTTATTCAATTGAGCAAAAAATTTATACACATATTATAGGTCATAGATACTCAATCTGTATAGATTTTGGAGAATCTAGCACTTATAGTTTTTTTTTACAGGGACACAAAGAAAAATTCTTTATCATTATGGCCTATGGGACCAATTTTTTAAAAGTGCGATAGCATTTAAACGCCTTATTCAATTAAGCTGAAAATTTATATAAATATTATAAATCACTGTTGCACTAACCACATAAGCATTTTGGTGAATCTAGCATTTGTAGGTTTTTACAGGGACACAACGAAAAATTCTTCATTATGATCTAGGGGCTCAGAGTTCAGTAGCGTTAAATAAAACATTGTGTAATATATGGAGAAAAATACTCAAACACTCTATTATGGTTTTCTCTCTTTTGTTTGTTTAATAACTCCTCTTTCTTTACTTTATCTACAAAACTGTTAATTACTCAATGTTCGGAAAGTCGAGTGGAGTCACTCCATATTTTTTCTTATGTATGTAAGAGAAAGCAAAAATATGGTAATGTAATTCCGTCAAAGTTTAGGAATTAATTTACTTTTAATATAACAGTAATTTAGTTTATAAAGTATTTTCTAAAATTGAAATTATAATGCAAATATCAAGTAACTCTCTTTCATTATTAAAAAAAAAAAAAAACTGAAAAAACAGTAATTTTTCAGTGATTTTGTTAATATTTTTCTGAAAATCATATTAGGTGTGAAAGATATTATAACACAGATGCTCTTCGCGGGAAAGACTAGTTATTATTATTATTATTTTAAAATTTCAGCTGACAGAATAAGGTTGAAAAATAGATAAAAAACTATCCGTTAATTTTGAAAAAAAGTTAATGATTTTTTTTTATTAAAAGAAAGAAAGAATGAAAGAAATTTCTTCAAAAGAAAAAATGCGGTTTAAGAAAGAGCAATTATAGTAATTGCATTTATTTTTCATATTTTTCCTCGACGACGCGACGCGATAGCCGTTTGCTCTTTTCACCTATTAAGTTACATCATATATAAATTGCCATCGTTTAATAATATTTCCAGTAACTTTTGGTTTTTACCGAGGATCACCATTATTCTTGTTTTCTCTCACCTACAAAAGAAAAGAAATATTGCAGTCATGAAGAGTTGACATTCTTGATTTTTAATTGATTTCTTTGTCTTCACAAGTTGCGCATTTAAACTATTTTTCATCCGATTTCTATTTGTGCATACGGAAAACTAGTAGATCTGCAGATCAGGAGTATCAGCGTCTTATTTGTATTCACACAATATTCGAAAAATCTTTTTTTTTTTTTCTTAAATTTCATATTATGTAAAATACTTATATATACATATATTACGGTGTCACTTAAAATGGGGGAGATTTTCTTTCCTTCTTTCTTTCTTTTTCTTTTTTCTTTTTCTTAATCCGATACGCATACCATCTATTTTTTTCTCTATTTGACCTAAACATCTTTTAGCAAAATTTCAGCTCTATGGGATAATGTTAACACATGCCGAATTGACGGAAAAATTCTAATATAGATATTAAGATTTTCCCGTCAATTCGGCACGTATTAACAATATTCCAGAGTGTTGATATTTTGCTAAAAAGTATTTATGGTAAAAAAAAAAAAAAAAAAAAAAAAAAAAAAAGATATGCGTATCAGATAAAAAATAATAATAATAATAATAATAAAAATTAAGAGGTTATTGAGGGGGCTATTACCCCCTCAACCCCCTCGCATCTCTCTGTATAGTACATATATATTCTTAGAAACTGCTAGCTGTGTATTGGTTCCTTGTAATTTATAAATACTTGTAGCAAATTTCATGCAAAATATTTCCATAACATATCGAATTTTTTTTTGTGTAACCCTGTAAACTAATTACCAGTTCCATGCCCACAATTTCCCACAGAAAAACGTGCTTTTAAACAATATAACATTCCATTATATTTAGTGGGGAGTAACCATGTAAAATACACTTTTAAGAAATACCGTCTATAGACCGTAATATTACGAAATTCTTTTGTGTATCCTTGAAAAGGAGCCACAATTATTTACACCAATAGAAATAATACACCTAATTAATTATAATTCATTAATATTTCAACCTAATCTGACATCGTTTGGATGATTACAGAATGTTAGCAGAATTCTTTTGTATGGTCCTGTAAATGAATTTAATCTATACATATCTTTTTTACTTTTTCCTTCTTTCTTTCTTTTTCTTTCTTTCTTTCTTTTTTTTTTAAGAGAAAACATTCTTTTAAGCACCTTTGTAATGTATGTTAATTCCATTATGTTGAATGAGAATAAACGCGTTAAAATGCGCTTAGATAAAAATTTGTCCATAGGCCTTTATGTCACGAAATTCTTTTGTGTGTCTCTGTAAATGAACCATAAACGTTGTATACACTAGTAAAAACGATTCCACATATTCTATGTTTTTCATGAATAATTGTTCGAAATTTGACAAAATTTGGATGATTACGTGACATTGCCGAAACATTTTTGTAAGGCCCTGTGTATAATTAATTATGAAGCATACATATTTTCTATAGAAAACATGAGTTTAAACATCTCAGTAATGTACGCTAATTTCATTTTGTTAAATGCAGAGTAACGATGTTAAAATTCTTTTAAATGAAATTCATTCCATAGATCGTTATGATCAGAAAAACTTTGGTGCGTCCCTGTACACGATCCATAAATATATAGACATAAAAAATTATACAGCTATTTCTATAGAGAGCCTTTTAAATGTGTACCGATTTGCAAGCCAATCAGAGGATTTTTGCAGCCGCTATTGCGGTACATACAAATTCTGTTAAATATTTTTAGTTTTTACCGAGAAGTAAAATTATTTTTGCCTTCTATTAAATGAGAGAAAAAAAAATGTATTACCATCATGAAAAATTTCCGTTCGTGTTTTTTAACAAATTTATGAAACTTCACATTGCTTTGAATTGCGATTTCAATATTTTTGATCTTTTATCTGCTTATACAGTTGGCAGCAAAATTATTGAAGCAATAGCAATAATTCCAACTTAAAAGGTGGGCACCTAATACTGTTCAGTAAATGTTTTTCGAGTCATGATTTTAATCTTATACTGTTTATAAAAAAGTAAATTGATGGTAAAAAAATAGTTATCAAGCTAAAAAATATACATATATATATATATATATATATATATACATATATATGTATATATATACATATATATGTATATATATGAAAAGTGTGGATGTATGCTTCAATAATTTTGCTGCCGACTGTATGTTTGTAACACAAATTTTGTAAACTCTAAAACAGATCTCGATGGTTTGTTTTTTGTAATTATATTCCCCCTACCCTTCCGTTCTCTGTTTTTCTTCTTCTTTTATATATCCCATAAAATTTATAAATAAGGTAGAAGACAATTCCACTTAAAAAAAAAAAAAAAAAAAACTTATTATAATACAATTCTTTTCGAACATATTAATAATATTCGGATATTTTATAATAATTCTGGTAACTTTAGTTTTTACCGTAGATTACCAATATTTTTGCTTTCTCTTACATACATAACAAAAAAAAGTATTGCAGTCATGACTATTTTTCCGTTCGTGTTTTTTAACAAATTTATCCGACTTCACATGCTTTGAATTGCAATTTCATTATTTATGGTCCCGTGTCTGTTTATATGTATGTCACACAAGTTTTATAAACACTAAAACCTTAACACTTATAAATAAGGTAAAAGGCAGTTCTACTTAAAGAAAAAAAAAATCTTATTATAATAGATTCGGACATATTAATAATATTCGGATATTTTATAATAATTCTGGTAACTTTAGTTTTTACCGTAGATTACCAATATTTTTGCTTTCTGTTACATACATAACAAAAAAAAGTATTGCAGTCATGAATATTTTTCCGTTCGTGTTTTTTAACAAATTTATCTGACTTCACATGCTTTGAATTGCGATTTCATTATTTATGGTCCTGTGTCTGTTTGTTTGTATGTATATGTCACACAAGTTTTTTAAACACTAAAACCTTAACATTTATAAATAAGGTAAAAGGCAGTTCTACTTAAAAAAAAAAAAAAAAAAAAAAAATCTTATTATAATGGATTCGGAATATTAATAATATTCGGATATTTTATAATAATTCTGGTAACTTTAGTTTTTACCGTAGATTACCAATATTTTTGCTTTCTCTTACATACATAACAAAAAAAGTATTGCAGTCATGAATATTTTTCCGTTCGTGTTTTTTAACAAATTTATCTGACTTCACATGCTTTGAGGGCGATTTAATTATTTATGGTCCTGTGTCTGTTTATATGTATATGTCACACAAGTTTTATAAACACTTATACCTTAACATTTATAAATAAGGTAAAAGGCAGTTCTACTTTAAAAAAAAAAATCTTATTATAATGGATTTGGACATATTAATAATATTCGGATATTTTATAATAATTCTGGTAACTTTAGTTTTTACCGTAGATTACCAATATTTTTGCTTTCTTATACATACATAACAAAAAAAGTATTGCAGCCATGAATATTTTTCTGTTCGTGTTTTTTAACAAATTTATCCGACTTCACATGCATTGAATTGCGATTTCATCATTTTTGGTACCGTGTCTGTTTATCTGTATGTTACACAAGTTTATAAACACTAAAACCTTAACATTTATAAATAAGGTAAAAGGCTGTTCTAATTTTAAAATAATCTTATTGCAATGCAATTGTTTTCTGACATATTAATGATATTCGGATATTTAATAATAATTCTGGTAATTTTAGTTTTTACCATCAGTTACCATGATTTTTGTTTTCTCTTAATAGGAAAAAAAGTATTGCAGTCATGAAAATTTTCTGTTCGTGTTTTTTAACAAATTTATGAGACTTCACTTGCTTTGAATTGCGATTTCATTATTTTTGGTTCTTTATCAGTTTATATGCATGTCACACAAGTTTACTAAACACTAAAACCATAAAATTTATAAATAAGTTAAAAGATAGTTCCACTTAATTTTTTTTTTAATTATTATAATGCAATTCTTTTCGGACATATTAATAATATTCGTATATTTATTATAATTCGGGTAACTTAAGTTTTTTTACAGTAGATTACTATTATTTTTGTTTTCTCTACCATACATAAAAAAGAAGAAGAAGAAGAAGAAAAGTATTGCAGTCATAAAAAGTTCCGTTCGTGTTTTTTTTAACCAATTTATGCGACTTCACATGCTCTAAATTATGATTTTATGATTTTTGATCCTGTGTCTGTTTATATGTATGTCACACAAATTTTGTAAACACTAAGACTCAGTTTGATTTGTTGTTTTTTGTAATTATATTCTCTTACTCTCTTCCTTTCTCTTTTTTTCTTCTTCTTTTACATATTCCATAAAATTTATAAATAAGTTAAAAGATAGTTCCACTTTAAAAAATATTTTTATAATACAGTTCTTTTCAGAGATATTAATAATATTCGGCTATTTTATAATAATTCTGGTAAATATGTTTATACCGTAGATTATCATTATTTTTGCTTTCTCTGACATGAATAAGAAAAAAAAAATATATTGCAGTCTTGAAAAATTTCCGTTCACGTTTTTTTAACAAATTTATGCGACTTCACATGCTTTAAATTGCGATTTCATTATTTTTGGTCTTGTGTCTGTTTATATGTATGTCACACAAATTTCTTAAACACTGAAACTCAGTTCGATTTTTTATTTTTTGTAATTATATTCCCTCTACTCTTCTGTTCTCTGTTTTGCTTCTACTTTTTACATATTCCACAAAATTTATAAATAAAGGAACAGGCTGTTGCGCTTGAAAGTTTACTACTAAAATAATAATAATAATAATAATAATAATAAACCTTAATTCTTTTACTTCAGAAAAGTTTTATAAATCACTAATATACTTCCGCCGATAATTGATTGTGAAATAATATTTGCCGTTAAAATATATACATAAAATTAATTTTAATATATCTGTTTAAATTTCACTGTACTTTTACAGAAAACTTTCAGTGATGTTTAGTCATCAGAAAATAGGTCTATTTTTATTTTTACGAAAATGTCATCTTTCTTGTGTAAAGAATGTAGTTCGTAAAGAAACAGGCAGGTTTTAGTCGATGAATGCACTTTATCCAATGTGTAATCTGCAGATAGCTCAAAAAAAAAATTTTTTTTCGTAACAGTCCATTAAAATAGTCAATTCAACGAATATTCACGAAATAGTCCAATAACATCATTAATCTCCTCACAAAAATCCCTATTCAACGAATATTCTAGAAACAGACGGATAGGACAGTCATTTGTTCTAGAAGAGTGAAGCCAACAGCGTTAAATCTTCCACAGAGTAAAGGTGTCACTGATTCACGAATGAAAACCAATCGCTTAGAAAACAGTCTTTCAGAGACAATCGAGAGAAGCTCTCAATTGTTTCTGAGCCTGGACACAACTGACTGCGGGGTGTGTCCAGGTGATCACTGTGTCCACAGTGATGCCAGATAGTCGAAAAGTATTTCCCCAAACAGGTCTTCAAATTTCCCCAAATCAGGATTTTTTTTTTTTTTCGAAAAAATCCCCAACTTGATTTCTACTAAAAAGGGAAAATAAAATTATATATATATATATATATATATATATCAAGCAGATTTAAGCTCAGATTTTCCCCCAAATGAAGGCAATTAAAAAAAAAAAAAAAAAAAAAAATCCCCAAATAACAATAAAGCTATTTAAAGTCCCTAGTCGTAGGAATAAATCATTACATTGCCAACATTGACAGAAAGTTGAAGAACTCCCTAGATTTGTCCCCAAAAATTTTAGAATTCCACAAAAAAAGTCCCCACAAACATTTGTTCCCCAAAATTGTCCCCAAAAGCCTCAAAAATCCCCAATCTGGAATCACTGGTAAGCCAATCCCTATTTATACCATTTGGCGATGGTTCTGTACTAGAATCCAGTGGAAAGTTCCAGAATGCGGCTTCTATTGAATTAGAGTTTCGAAATTTTAAGAACCATAAACTATTATTTTTCTGTAAATTTGGTTGCCAAATCCAGGGATGGAACACGGGCGCAGAATTCATACCGGAATCCGTTTAAGAAATTTCTCTACC
The DNA here is from genome assembly GCA_963930645.1 of Salticus scenicus. NCBI lineage: Eukaryota > Metazoa > Arthropoda > Arachnida > Araneae > Salticidae > Salticus > Salticus scenicus. Next base: position 213,536,807 of record OZ005658.1, on the reverse strand, counting down.
TATAATATCGTCGATTTAAGAAGTAGAAAATTTTCTTACATTGATAGTGGTATGAATTCAGCGCCCGTGTTCCATCCCTGCAAATCGCCAAATTCGTCATACAGTCGCTAAGTTTGTCGCCAAAATCGACTTTAATAGAAGTGAATGGGATGCAATACATTTTCATATTGACTGTAAATTTACTTTCACTGCTACTGTCCAATTGAGGCCTGGCTGCAGCAAAATCATATTATAACCAGAAAAAACTAAAGCATTTTTTGAGAAAATATTATCATTATTATTATTATTATTATTATTATTATTTAACATTTAATGCTGTATTCAGGATTTTATTTTCTTATGACATGATTGGAAATTAGAAGATTATCTCCCCATCTAAAGAAAGTCTGATCATTTAAGATTATAATCCTTTATTATTAGTTTAGCCTACATAAAGGGAAAATTTGAGGAGACATATTTGATGTTTTGCAAGAAGTTTAGAAAAGAACGCTATAATCCAAGATTATTACTGCTAATTTGAGATTGTCTCGATATTAATACTGAAGGCGTGTATATAGGCGCCGAAGACTTCCATAATGCATAGCATTTAAAAAATAATATTCGATTTCTTTTATCCGTTTATTCATTTGGTGATTTATTATTTTTTGTTGTGTCACAGTTTTATATATAATCGAGATATTTTATATATTTGCTATGCATAAGATCTGTCGATTGCAAGACAGAGGATGAAAAATCTATTTTTAACATTTTTCAATAAATAAAGGAGGGTTATTACATCCCAGAGAAAAAGATCTATAATTAAAATTAAAACTATACTGAAAAAAATATAAGTTAAATATAAGGTAATAAGTTATTAAGCAAAAAGCCAGTAAAAAATCGTTTAGGATGAACTGATTGATGAGATGATGAGATTTATCTCATTTTCTAATATACAATTTTTACTTTCTTCTATATTCAATAGAAGAAAGTATTGGATACGTAAAAATTTTCGACCTCGGGTTTCCGGTGTATTTAAACGTTTTGAGAGGTCTAAAACACGATTTGACCATTTTTGGAAAATGTCTGTCTGTTCGCCTGCCTGCCTGTGTGTGCAGGACAAAATTTTGTGGCAACTATATCTCAGGAACTACTGGATAGAATTTCATAAATTTTTATATGTAGTTGCACCTGACATAAAAAAGTGCCTATCAACTTTCGGTGATAATCGGGTAACAAGAGCGTTGCCACTCCGCTTTTTCCAAGTTTTAACATGACGCTATAGGACAAAATTTCGTATTATGTACATAAAGAGAATTATTTTTTAACAATCATCATGAAATAATAATAATAATAATAATAATAATAATAATAATAATAATAAACATATAATAATGATAGTCAACTGGGAAAAAACTTTTGTATGCGTAGGAGCATTACTTCCCCTTCCCCCTCCGTGGGTTACAAGTTATCAAGTTATCACTATGGGTATCTTTTAAAAGAACTCGTTAATAACTTTAAAACGAATGGTTTTACCATCGATCTGTGATAATTCAAAATAAAGTTATAGATTCTTTTAATTTTTAACCCCCCCCCCCAAAAAAAAAAAAAAAAAAAAAAAAAAAATTGCATTTTTTTACGTTGTCTTATAGAAAATAAATTTGATTTTCTTTGGATATTTAATGTTATACAATTTCTCTAGAATGGAAGTCGTCTGCATTCATCATGACAGATAATTTTAATAAATAACAATTTTAATAAATTATATGTACTGAGTGATTTTGCATAGGAAAATATAGAAGAAAGTCATGTAGTGACCTTAACATACTATTTTTTTTTTATTTTCTTTTAAGTACTAATCAGTATAGAAGAATAACTGAGAGTCATTTATTTATTCTCTTTTCTACAATTCATGCTATTTGCAATAATAGCTTCGAAATGAGATTTGGGTAGTAATGGCCACTTGCATTCAGCAAATGACTATGTGCAAATTCTAATAGAGCATTTCGTTAGATGATAGTTATGTATTCTGCCATTTAGTTTCATAATTTTACATATTAATTCTTGTTTTTATAGATTTATGTGTTTAAGTGGTCTATAAAAAGAAAAAAAAAAGTTTTATTTTTAAATGTATTTTTCATTTATAAACAGTTACTACCTATATATTACAACAAAATAAAGCTGTGTAGTCGAAACTCTTTGAAATGCAATATATAAAATGCACATCCTGATTTTCTTTCTTTCTTTCTTTTCTTTTCTTTCTGTTTTTCTTTCTTTCTTTTTTTTTTTTACATTGGTACACTTATTAATCACGACAAAATCTAGATAACGCCATATTTTTTTTAGATTGATCGGGTAATTGGTTAAACATATTAAAACCCCCATTTTAACTTTAAAATTATTAAAAAGTAAAAGCAAAATGATGTCAAAAATAAATAAATAAGTAGGGAAATATCTTTCTTTTTATGTCGGAAAAAAAATATCCAACTGATACACTAATTATAAAGTAGCATCGCTTGTGCTCGCATAACAATTCCCTATAGTTTTAGCACAAGAAATTATTCCTACGGTAGATATTACTTCTATGAAATTAAAAAATTCAAACTATATAACAAAATGCAACCAACATCGTTGCTTTCTTTATTCTATTCTGTTTCATAAAACAATTTTTATAGATGCCACACGCACCACATAAACTTTAAATTCCACATCTACTTTTTAAGTTAGCACGCGATCATGTTTTATTTAAAAATTAAATCATTAAATTCATTTTTTTAATTATTTTTATTTCATTTTGCACGCGCACTTTTTCGATAGTGTTTGTTTCGATACTGATTATTATTAATTTTCTTTTCTTTTCTCTAACTTTTTTTTTTTGTGGGGGGGGGGGGGGGGGGGCGCCCAAAAAAAAAAAAAAAAAAAAAAAAAAAAAAAAAGAGATTTTGATTAAATTCTGGCAAAAGCAGAATTTAGTTTAGGACGGAGGACTAATTTTTTTTTTTTCTTTTCAAATTATAACATTGCTTTCAAATTATTCAATTATATTTTCGATAAATTTTAGATTTCAATAAATGTCCAACTATCGAAAAATGACACCGCAAAAATTCCAGATTGAGACTAATAGTCCTCAGTCCTAATAAATGAATGTTTTTTTTTTTTTTTTTTTTTTTTTTTTTTAATAATTTAAATAAAATTGAAAAAATTCGTACTAAAGAAATGAAACAACTTCAGTTTCGAACCCATTAGCACAATTTGAATTTGGCACGGAAGTTAACTCGGATGTTTCTCGCCAAGATCTTTACTACGGAACATGGATCTATGATGGATTATCTAAGTCCGTGCTACGGAATTACGATAGCCATTTTAATTCATCGCCAAAATGACAGCAAAAATATAAAAACCGCCAAGGGGATTCTGTGCTAAAGCTATATCAAAGAAATTTTAAAAGATGAATATAGTTAGTGATGCTAAATAATGAAACACTGTTACTGCATACTTTTATATTGAAGGATAGATTAAAATAAATCCTGTTGTATTAAATTAAATTCTGTTTTTTTTTTTTTTTTTTTTCCCAGAATTTTACTTTATCTCTCTCCCATTACTACAAACAGAAGCAGCATGTTTATACTTACTAAAGCAATGAAGATCCTAATTCGGTTATGGTTTAACATTATTTGTTGCAAGAAATAAAAAGCAGGGGAGGGGGAGGAAATGTTTTTTCTTTGAAACAATTTATTTCTGCAAAAAGATTTTCTGTAAAAGTAACTTTATCAACATAAATATAGCAAAATTAGTATACTCAGAGTTTCCAACCTAATCTGGAGGATTGTTAGTATCGCCCCTTTTTCCACACCACTTAATTTTTAGAGTAATTCTCTTCAAATGTATTTACGATGTATTAAGAAGAAAAATTTTCTAAAAAAAAATACTGGTGTGGTATAAGGGGCGGTACTGACAATCCTTCGGATTAGGTTGGCAGCTCTGCATACTGTGTTAAGATAAATAAACCCTACCGATTACCTGGCATGTTCGCAGACTGAAATACCCTACCCACTAAACTATCATACATCAGCATCGATTGCACTTATCTTATTCCAATTTGACAATTAATTTTATTAGAAACAGCTTCTTATTTTAGTTTTCATGCAATTTCATATTCTTTCTAATGTAATAATCCTATATCAATAATGGGAGTTTATGTGATGTATGAAATGCATCACATGTTTATGTTTATGCCATGTTATGAAAATGTTAAATTTTGACTGACTTACGAAGTTTTCAAAGGGGAATGTTTATAGTCACTGATGTTCATGCCAGTATCAAAAATGATATTTTAAAACTGATTCGACATCTTTACAATAAAATTATTCCTGATAATGGACGTTTATGAGAAATTTTGCTTTATTTTCCCATGTAAAGAAAATTATAAATTTCAAATAGCTTACGAAGTTTTAAAATAAGAAATTTGGAAATCAATAGAACTATCGTCAGTATCATAAGTGATAGTTTCAAAACTGGTCCGATCATATTACGATCTTGAGATAACGAGTACACGGGTTAACTGAAAACGGATACTAAATCAGTTTTGTTATTTTTGGATTCCACTCACCTCAAAACGTGTGAAAACGTCAAATTACTGAGATCAAAAATGTTTTCGAATACCTAATTTCCAATTATCTTTAATATGATGGAATGAAAAAAAAAAAAAAAATCTTCCCTCCTACACAGTGGCGGATTTAAGGGTGGGGCTAAGGGGCTGAAGCCCCCCTCCAAAACACTGACATTCACAATTGAATATTGCAATTGTAAATGTTTTATTGGTCTAGAACATAGGTTCCCAACCTTTTTTGAACTGGTGCCCGCTTTTTTACTGAATATTTCAGTACCGCCCCCCTCCCACTCCAGAGAAATAAGAGCGTACATAATGCATGGCGAAAACAAGAATTAAATGAAAAAAAAAAAAAATTACTAATAGATAGAATATTGTTGGAATTGAAACGCTACTGAATTTCTTCTTTATTTAAAAAAGAGGAATAAAAGTTTTAGCTTACCTGTTATAAGGACAGGCAAGTGTTTTGATGATGTAATCCATAATAAACTATTGCTTTCTAAATAAATAAATTGACAGTTTCAGAGAACAATCAAAACGCATACTTAATTATATTAAAAAATATTTTTATTAAAATGTAAAGACATCGAATTTCTAACTTAACTAATGAGAAGGCTGATTTTGATGCATTTTAAGGAGCTTGTTAATATCAGGCTCGATTTTACTTAAGAACAATCGTAAGTCGTCGCAATCAGTAACATGGAGCCGGTTTCTCTTTTTCGTTACCAATGTTGCTACAGCACTAAATCCACGTTCTGCTAAATATGAAGATGGGAATGCTATCAGAAATCGTTGAATAATCCACCATAATCCTTAAAACAGTTGCGAAATCGACTTCTGCAGCCAAAATTCTTGGTAGCTATTCTTGAATTTAATTTTTAATTCCTCATTTGTCGTCAGTTCTATTAGTTCTTCTTTTAACTGAGATAATGTAGTCTTTTTTAGACTATATTTGGTTAATCTTCCAACGCCCCTCCGTGCCATATCAACGCCCCCTAATTTTCTGTGGGTCTTTTACCGCCCCCCTGAAAGCCTCAAACGCCCACAAGGGGGCGTTATCGCCCACGTTGGGAACCTATGGTCTAGAATAACACTTTGAAAAAATCTTAGCTCTTCCCCCCCCCCCCCCCAAAAAAAAAAAAAAAAAAAAAAAAAAAAAAGTCAAGTTCTGGATCCGCCACTGCTCCTACACCCCCTTTTTTACACGTTTTTAAGGTGTGAGGAATTCGAAAATTCGAAAATCATTATGATGTCTGCCTGCACATTAATCAATTTGTTAGCGCGTTAGTTTGTTAGACTGTGCTATCTCAAGAACCCATCATCGTAAAGCATTCGGATCAGTTTTAAAATATTACTTATGTTATTGGCAAGAGTCCAGTTGATTTTCAGCATTCTAATTTGAAAATTTTATAAATTTAATATTTTTGATATTTCAAATTTAATATTTTTTATCAAGGCAGAATCGGGCATTTTTTTTTTTTTTTTCCTTTTTGCATTAAACGCACATTTGCGTTATGATTATTTTTATAGTAAACACTCCGGACTAGCTTTAGCCCTTAATACCCAATTTTGTCTTCTAAAGTATTATTAAAATAATATTGAAGATCTAATGCCTCATGTATACCGAATGTCAACAAATTTGCTTTTTAGCTGTAAACCATAGTTAAAATAAAGTATGATTTTTTAAGTATTATTCCTGTGAATAATTTAAGAGAGGAAAGAAGTAAAACATTTTTACGTTGATTTAAAAATAATCAGGCATTTAAGTGTTAAAATAGCATTTATAACAAGTTAGTCTTTGCCCATCTAGAGGTCGCTGCTTTCAAATATGAACCTATTGTCTAATTTATCGTGTTCGCCGAATCAAAAACAGAAGAAAAAGAAAAAAAAAAAAATAATAATAATAATTGGTTTTTTATCAAAATTCGAGTACGAAATATAATTTGAATGTAATTATTTATGAAAATTAGCGCAAATTCATCAAAATCGTCACTAGTTTGTTTGTCCAATAGATAATTATTGCGTAATTATATCATAATATATATATATATTTTTTTTACTATTCATTATAATCATTTACCTACCCCTACCCCATTTTTTTTTTTTTTTAAACTTTTTCCATTAATTCAGTCAAATTTTTTGACCATAATTTGGTTACTTAAATTGCAGTAGAGCTGCGATTATCCGAACCCCGACTATCTGAATTCTGGGTTAACCGAGGTAGTCAAAAAAATACTTTGTCGCAATGGAGGTGTGGTCTTTGACAAATGGCGTCGATAACTTTGACAAAATTTTCTATACAGTTTTGTTTTTTATAATTTATGTATGTATTGCATTTCATTTTTAACTGACTACAGTTAAATATGTAATAGATGTATTCTTTTACTTCATTCATTTTAAACTTTATGGTATGTTTCCCCCTCGATTTATGATAGAGTTCGTGTTATCCGAGGTACCCTCGGTCCTATACTCGACTCTACTGCAATACTTTTCATGCGTCTATAAATATCTATATCTCGGCTATGATTTACATCCTTACATTATCAATATATTTTTTAGACCTCATGTTACTAAATTAAAGCTTAAATCTATTTCCTTTTCTTTTTTATTACGGTATAGTGACATGCGCCCAGTGTTGCCAAACTTTGCGACTTTTTTACTTAATAGTCCCCAATAATTTTGAGACGTGATATTTGATATACATAATAAACGAATCTTCGATTCCATTCGTCTATGATGTAGTATATCAAATATCTATATCACTTCAAAAAATTATTAGTAACTATTGAATATAAAAGTCGCAAATATTAACAGTTTTCCATATTACAGGTTATACTTATAGTACAACTGAGAGTGAGTCAGAGAAAGACTAAAAGTGCATTATTAAAAAGAAGGAAAGAAAGGAAAACATTGAAGTATGTAAAGGAAAAAAAAAAATAATAATAATAATTTAACAATAAATTTAAGCCCTGCACCATGCATAAATAATTAAAGACTTCCCTGCATTAAGGAATTTTTTTTTTTTTTTTTTTTTTTTTTTATGTAAAAGAAGAAGAAAAAAATAATTTGTTTACGTTTTAAATTATGAAACAAATTCTCATATATGTAGAGGAAAAATAACCAAAAGGACCAGAGCCCGATTTAGAAAATTCTGGACTGAGGGCAAAACTCGTTTTGGATGCCCGCTTAACACACTGTTATTAAAATTGGTGTTTTGACAAAATAAATCTCCCCCCCCCCAAAATAATAATAATAATAATAATAATAATAATAATAATAAATAATAATAAAAAAAAATAATAAAAAAAATTATACAGACACGACATTATTTCATTATTTAAAACATGAAAATCTGACATTGACAGATTTTAATTTAGTGCCAGAGGCCTACTGCTAAACTTGTAAATATCGACAAATTCTTCTTTAGTTAATTCGTGACGATCTAAATTCCATGATAAAGTTTTCATTAAATCAAACCAATGTGTTTCAGCTGCAGATATTGTAACAAATAACGTTGGAAGTCCAAACTGTCTTATAGCCGCAAAACAACGTTTTTTCTCTTTTTCCCAATGAGGGGGAGGTGTGCCTTGGGGGGGACTCATGTCAAAGGTGTGCCTTGGGGGGGGACTCATGTCAAAGTTGTACCTTGGGGGGACTCATATCAAAGTTGGGCCTTGGGGGGACTCATGTCAAAGTTGGGCCTGGGGGGGGGAATCATGTCAAAGTTGGGCCTTGGGGGACTCATGTCAAAGTTGTACCTTGGGGGGGACTCATGTCAAAGTTGGGCCTGGGGGGGACTCATGTCAAAGTTGGGCCTTGGGGGGACTTCATTCAATAAATCCCCATTCAATAAACCGACTGAAATAGGCCCTTAGCACTATTAAGAGTGTATTATAAAAATTCGACAACGCTGTACCAACTGAAATAGGGGTACCTTGGGGGGGACTCATGTCAAAGTTGGGCCTTGGGGGGACTCATGTCAAAGTTGGGCCTTGGGGGGACTCATGTCAAAGTTGTACCTTGGGGGAACTCATGTCAAAGTTGGGCCGGGCGGGGGGACTCATGTCAAAGTTGTGCCTTGGGGAGACTTCATTCAATAAATCCCCATTCAATAAACCGACTGAAATAGGCCCTTAGTACTATTAAGAGTGTATTATAAAAATTCGACAACGCTGTACCGACTGAAATAGGGGTACCTTGGGGGGGGACTCATGTCAAAGTTGGGCCTGGGGGGGACTCATGTCAAAGTTGTGCCTTGGGGGGACTTCATTCAATAAATCCCCATTCAATAAACCGACTGAAATAGGCCCTTAGCACTATTAAGAGTGTATTATAAAAATTCGACAACGCTGTACCGACTGAAATAGGGGTACCTTGGGGGGGACTCATGTCAAAGTTGTGCTTTGGGGGGACTTCATTCAATAAATCCCCATTCAATAAACCGACTGAAATAGGGACTTAGCACTATTAAGAGTGTATTATAAAAATTCGACAACGCTGTACCGACTGAAATAGGGGTACCTTGGGGAGGTCTTATGTCAAAGTTGGGCCTTGGGGGGACTCATGTCAAATTTGGGCCTGGGGGGACTCATGTCAAAGTTGGGCCTTGGGGGGACTCATGTCAAAGCTGTACCTTGTGGGGGACTCATGTCAAAGTTGGGCCTGGGGGGGGACTCATGTCAAAGTTGTGCCTTGGGGGGACTTCATTCAATAAATCCCCATTCAATAAACCGTCTGAAATAGGCCCTTAGCACTATTAAGAGTGGATTATAAAAATTCGACAACGCTGTACCGACTGAAATAGGGGTACCTTGGGGGGGACTCATGTCAAAGTTGGGCCTTGGGGGGACTTAATTCAATAAATCCCCATTCAATAAACCGACTGAAATAGGCCCTTAGCACTATTAAGAGTGTATTATAAACTTCGACAATGCTGTACCGACTGAAATAGGGGTACCTTGGGGGGGACTCATGTCAAAGTTGTGCCTTGGGGGGACTTCAATCAATAAATCCCCATTCAATAAACCGACTGAAATAGGCCCTTAGCACTATTAAGAGTGTATTATAAAAATTCGACAACTGTACCGACTGAAATAGGCCTCTAGCACTAAAAAAAGATTACTAGTATTAAAGAAGACTAATAGTTCCGAGTTCTCTTTTCCCGTGTTTTGATTTCTTTTTCCTTTTTTTTTTCTGCATTTTGCGACTGGTGCTAGTCGTTTTTCATACACTTGTGATAGTGGGTTTTTTTCTCTTTTTTCCCCATGCTGCTAATCCCTATGAATTTTTGAAGACTAATAGTAGGCGAGACGTAGCAAGCCTCGTCCATAGCTTCAGGCTGTATGATGCAGTGGAAGTTAACTCGGTCCCTACCGCCCACTAATGGGGCGTTTCAACTTTTATGGTGGGCAGTAGGGGTTTTGACCGACACTGAAACACTTTCATGTTTTAAAATTTAATTAACTTTAAAGAAGAAAAAAAAATGGAAAAATGCTTTTTTATTATCTGTTTTAACTCTGTTTTATAAAATTTATAAAGTAATGTTATTTTTCTACTTTATAAATCTAGATATTTGGCAACCAGTGGGCGGTTAGAAAGTTTTATTACTGGCATACAAAAATGGGTGGTAGGTATAAAAAGGTTCATTATCCCTCCCCTGAACTAACGGATGACTAGTATTAGTCAAGACTAATAGCCCCAAGTCCTAGCTTCCTGTGTTTTGGTAAGCCGCGGTAGCCCAGTCGGTAGAGCGCCGGGATCGTAACTATAAAATTGCAGGTGCGGTACTCGAGCCGGCCAAAGATTGTCGAGTACACTAAGGCTTCCTTCAGAGACTGGCAACTTTAGAAACCTGCAAGTCGGCTCTATTGATATTTCTTTGATGCGGTTTAGGAGATCGACGCTGGCTGCAATCGAAGATCACAAACCTCCTGGTGCGATAATTGCATGAGAAGGGGGGTCTCTTTTGTAAAAGAGCAATAAAAAGTAATGTCCTTCATTGTAAATGTGTGCAAAATGTCAAGGGTCGCTTTCGGACAATGGATAATTTATGAGTTTTGACGCTCTGTATGTTGCTAGTATCTGAAGGATCCTTAAGGGTGACTGGTGCATGCAAAATCTGCCGTGGCCGCGATGTCCTCCATGTTCCCATCAAAATTATACCTCTAGGGGTTACCGAAGCGGGGAAGCTATCCTTTCCATGTAGGATCAAAATTATGATGGCATGTTTCCGGACCACCTCTAGGGGAGGAGTCACAGACCGTCGCCAATTGCCCAATGCGCAGCACTCGTGCGACGTAAAACGCAACGAACCAACCTGTGTTTTGGTTTCTTTTTCCCGTCTGTGTTTTTTGCATTTTCTGGCTGGTGTTACTGGTTTTTTCACAAAATTGTGATTGTGCATTTATTTATTTATTTTTCATGCTATTATCTGTGAATTTTTGAGGACTATTAGTAAGCGTAACGTAGCAAGCCTCATCGATATCTCAGGATCGCGAGCCCGTCCTCCGTTTCGTTTTCTTTTTCTCGATTTTGTTTTCTGCATTTCCCGATTGGTTTATTTATTTATTTATTTTTCTCCCACACATTTTTCATTGTGCTTTTTTTCCCAGTGCTACTTTCTATGAATTTTTTACTCTTCCCCCCGTACATTCTAAAGTGCGATGGTAATAGCACGAAAATCAACGCACTTTAGAATGTGAAAAAAAAGGGAGGGGGGGGGGATTAAAAATCCATAGAAAATAGCACGAATAAATAAATAAATAAAATAAAATAAAACTCTATTGACGGCATGAGCTATGTCTGGACTAGTATGGCCGAGAGAGGACTTTGTTAAGGAACCGTTTTTCTGAGAATTTATTTTGGAAAGATACTATATAAATCGGTATTAAATTCACTCTGCATAGACCTTAGAACAACTTATGCACCTGATTAGGACAAATTTGGGCCTCTTCACAAAATTTGCCATCATGAAAAAGGAAATTTTTCAAAACTTTCGCACTTGTCTGTCATTAAATTAAAACCAACTAAACCAGAGAAATAGCTGAAATCACCAAAAAACACTGTTTTATATAATAGAAAATTTTTCAAAGATTATTTAGAAAGTTTGAATGGATGTTGAAAAATAAAATTTTTAGGGGTCTTTTAAAAAATGGGGCCCTTAAGGGGACTCTCTACCTACCGTCTAGCCGAAGTCAATGCTATTCTATGGGAAATTTTGCCCCATTATAATTCATTAACTAATACATATTTTTAAATTCCGTTTTCGCTTTCTAAAAATTCACAATTTATCGCTTTCTAAAAATTGATTTTTTTTATTTTTAATATTTCATTTTTAAGCTCAAAAATGAAATATTTCACATAGCGAAAATTCGCATATTACAACCTCAAAATTAAATATTAAAAATTTTTAAAAATAATTTTTAGAAAGCGATAATTTTTTTTAATAGTTGGGAAGTTTACAAATGTGAAATCGGAATTTAAATATATATATTAGTTAATAAGTTATAATGGGGCAAAATTCTCTATAGAATAACACTGGCTCTGGCTTCTGGGGACGATAAGTGGTGAGGCCTCATAAGTCCCAGCCAAATGTGCCTAACCAGATTCAGAGCCCGCTTATGAAGGAAGTTACAAAAATTTGTAGGGGGTAGATGACTATGTATACATACACTATATACACACTTTTTATTTTTATTTATAATTATTATTTTAAGTTTGCTGAAAAAGTGAATCAATTCTCTTTTGAGATCAGCTAATTCTATGATGCCAAATGCCACTAGCATAATTTTAAAGTTTTGCCTGGGAAATGAGACTGTCGGTGTTATTTTTCTCAATCGATATCAGAATAACTCCATCGCCAGAAGATTTGCTTACGTATTCATCTAACTCCTTAAACAGAGAAGAATTAATCGCACACCGAGTCGCCATAATTTCCGACTTTTTCTGTCGAGAAATCGGTGCCTCCTGCAATTCAGAAAAAGTGGGTTGCTTTTCAGCTCTTCGGCACGTGGTGGCCTCCGTTTCTTCTCTTAGTCACCATGGCAACCAGCGGAGGTTCTAATAACGGCCGCCATGCAGCAGCGCTGCTCCACCGTTATTTTTGTCCGCTGACATTTTGCGAGCGGCGCCATTAGCTTGTGCTGCTGCCGCAGACGATTTTAGTTCGCAATGGCCGCCATTATGCCTAGATGAATTCTGCGGATAGAATTCTTTTAGTTTTGTGCATGGGGATATGAGGGAATGAGTTTTGTTTGTGTTATAACCGGTTTTTTGCCTTTTTTTTTCGTCCTTTCGTTTTCTGGCAGCGCAAATTGTGTAGAATATAATAAATGTATTAATTGTTATTTTTAAAAACTTTTTCTGCGAATAAATAATGTTGTATGCTATCCGTGCAAACAGATTCAAAAACATATTTACTAGAAATAAACTATTTCATAAAAAATAATTTCATTTTCATTTTGCATATTTTTTTTCTAAAAAATGAATTCTACGAGTCAAGAATTTGGTTTTGCCTCAGAATTTAATTCATTTTGACATTATCGAATAAATTAAAAAAGTAACCATTTATATTTTTTGCCAATGAAAATTTATCTCATTCATTATCAAACCTTTTATATCTTCAGTTTTATGAACATCAAACATTTTATACCTAGGAAAAAAAAGTTTTTTGATATCTGGGCTAAAATTGCAATTTTTAAAAATTTCGCCGGCCGGTCAGGGAAAAGGCGGAGGGTACGAGTTGCGCAGAAGTAAATACGGTAAAACCTCCCGGAGGGTCGTTCACAGTGCCATAGAAAATTAGCCTTTTTGAAAAGTGGTCTTTTAATATAGTCTAGAGAGAGGTATATCGTCATTCAGACAGCAAACATTATAAATAAATTGGTTTTAATTTTTTAATCCCGACGAAAAAAAGAGGGAAATTGTTATAAGTTTGTTGTATGGGTTATAGGTTTGTTTACACGGGTCGGAATTTTAAACACAGTCTGTACGAAAGCTTTGCTTATCAGGTTCGGTATGAAATGTAAAAGTTTAACCTGGTGCGACCCGTGTTTTTTATTTTTATTTTTTCTTCTTCTTTCAATGTATGGCCTGGACCAGACAAAAACTGATAAATTCAGGCCCGTTTAGCTTCAATTGAAAAAAAAAAAGAAAGAAAAGAAAAATTGCATGCATTTCCATTCAAAAATTTTTTAGTATCAACTTTTCAGAGATATAGCTAAGCAATAGAATATCCATTGACAAAATTACCGATCTTTCAGAAGACAATTACATATAAACAGAAATTCATAAGTATGGGCGGACAGTAGAGATGAGACGGGCTCAGCCTGAGCCCGGGTACGAGCTCGATCGGGCTCAAATCTTACGCAAGTCTTCGGGCTCCGGGAGGGCTCGAATTCAAGCTAAAAGTTCCTTTAATTTATTCTCCACTAACTGGAAAATGTAAAAAGAAAAGAAAAGAAAAAAGAAATTTTATTCTTTTTGAGAGCACCTTTAGTGATGCCATAATAGTCACGATAGGTTATAAATCACAAAATAATCTTGCAAACCTTAGTAGCTTCGACTTTCCTTTTTCTAAATAGAACTTTTTTTTTTTTTTTTCAACGGGATGCATATTATGTCATAGTGATTTTCAGTAATCCTTCCTCCTTCGTTATATTGGGCCTCATTTATCACTGATTCAGATAAATTTTTTGTCTCCCGACAGGCGCGTTATAAACAATGGGCTGCACTGTAAATATATATTATATAAATAAATAATAGATAACGTAATAAAATTTAATCTTAAAATTTAGCAATTAATAGAACCAAAACAATAACAGCACACTAAAATATAGAACTGAATTTAACATAGAGGAAAGAATGACACAAAAAGTTGCGATATAGATAAGGAACCAATGAGTTACCATATTAACTAAAAATACTTACGCCGACCTGAAGGATAATAAAAAGGACCATTAAACTTGTGAAAGAGAAAAAAGATAATAAACCACATAATCAATTGGATATAAATGCTTAAAATTAGAAATATACTTATCAAGGGGCGCATACTTCATAAAGCAGAGAAAGCTGCAATGATTTCGTAAAACGATATTGCTAATCATAGCAATTTATATCATCTCACGCCCCGATCAATGCAGCAAAAAAACCATAAAGAATGAGAAAAAAGTGAAAAATTAAATTAAAACAAAGGATAAATAAATATTAATTAAAATCTTAAAGGAAACCATATTAATAACATGAAATAAGCAGAGTAACCACATGGAAAACAGTTAACACAAACTGGAAAAATGGTTGATGCCAAAACCTAAATTGAAGTTAAAATAATATCTCGACAGATATCGATTAATCGAAAATACTTCAGAACAATTACATTAAAGATAAAATACACAGAGTAAATATTAAATGATAATGTTAAAATTAATACTAGTAGAGTTAAATTAAATCGTACCAAAAAAATTAATAATTAAATCGTTTAAGATAAGGACTGAAGAATGAAGGTTAAAGACTACTAAGTACAAGCGCCATCTTTCGGTTAGCTATAATAACATTAAGTCAGTTATATAAGATGTATTGACTGCAAGATTAAGATAATTTAGAAGTATTAACAGCAAGATTAAGATAATTTTTAAGATTTTATTTAAGATGTATTGACTGAAAGATTAAG